>MJHO01000029.1:3092183-3103555 GCA_002076135.1 Xerophyta viscosa
TCCAATTAAAATTATTTCACGATATGTTTACATGTGATAAAACATATATATGCGCTAATATCCGAATATACATATTACATGCAAATATGCGCGCATATACACATATATGCACGTACATATGTATATATGCGATGATACTAATATATACATACATGCAACACTACAACACATATATACACATATCTATATAACATATAAAAACAATAATAATAAAAAAAAATATATAGATAAGGAGGATCCCCCTTACTCACCCGCTACCACTCCAACCCCCCCTCCCAATTTTCTTCATCCCGCCATATCACCCCCCTCATTTTTCTTCATCCCACCATAACACCCCTTACCATCCCCACACCTCCATTTAATGCCCCATTGACCTCCCTTATCACCCAAAAATTCTATATATGGGGTGGGGGATGAGGAACCGGGAGAGGTGGGAGAGGGAGGTGAAGAGAAAATAGAGAGAGGGAGAGATATCAAGTGAGAGAGAAAGGAAGAGGTGCTTCCTCCGCCGACCACCGACACACCCTCAGCCGTCTCTGGCACCTCCGCCGTTCGTCGCCTTCGACACCAGGTCCTCTCACCCGCGCCGCCTGCGACCGACGAAACTCGGCCGCGACACCTCCAAGCTCATTATCAAAGGTACACTCACATAAACACGATTTTAGACCTACAATGCGTTGTATACGTGCTTGAGAGCTCATAAAACAACTAGAGACAAGGCTCACCGCCGGCGTTGCCGGCGACGGCCGAAAATAAAAAAAAAATCAAAACTCACGCACCTCTCAAATAACAATGAAAATCCACGCCATTAACGACAAAACAAGCTCTCTATACATGTTAGAGCATGACTGAACGAACGAGAGGTCTTAAGACCTCACCGCCGGCGAGAACCGACCTCGGCCGAAAAATTATCAAAAGTTGCACCCTCTTATAACTACCTATACAAAGGTCTAAACAAAGTTTTGACCTCACCATTAGAATCATCATCCACGAAAACCCTAGAAACTCCTATTACAGTGGTTAAATACGACGAGCACCGAAACGTCGCCGATAGTCGCAAACTCAAAAATACGCCTAACGGAGCTCCGAAATTAATTTTTGACATCACCATTGTATTCGGAGGTCGAAAAACACTAGGGTAGACCCCCTGGACACCATCGCCGGCGACGAAACGGCACCGCCGGCGGGCAGCGCGGAGCAGCAAGCCCGTCGCGAGCTCGCGCCGCAAGGTGAAGGCGAACCGCTTGGCGCGACCGCCAACCGGCGCGCGGGGTTTAACCCCCCGCGCGGACCCGAGCCTTGCTCGGGTCCGCACCCGGGCGCACGAGAGCGCCCGGTTGCGCGGGGCTTTAAGGCCCGCGCTGACCCAAAGGGTCCGACCCGGGCGCAATTACGCCCGGGCGAGCCGATTCGGCTCCGGGCCGGGCCAGTTTGGTCCGGCCCAGCCCATTAGGGGGCCCAAATACGCTTTTTTTTATTTTTTTTTTTAATTATTTTTTTTAAAAATAAATCTAATAAATTAATTTCTAATTTAAATTAATATAAATAAATTAAAAATTATATGTGGGGAGAGGATTCTTAACCCAATCAAAATATCGGAAGGTTTCTCCCGAATAATGTTAAAATACTAATTATAAAATTTATTAAGTAAATAATAAACTAACAAATCAAGGCGAGGATTCTCGTTCCAAACTTAACGGGAGGATTCTCTCGTATAATACTTAAAATATAAATGATAATATAAATATAAAGAGATTAAATGATAAATCGGGGAGAGGATTCTCGGCCCAGATAATCCATAGGGAGGATTCTCCCGTTTGAGATTTAAAATATAATAATAAATTAATTAGATAAATGTTAAAGTTAAATCGGGAGGATTCTCCCACGTAAGGTTCAAATATAAATAATTAAATAAATTAAAGAAAATCATGCAATAAGATGTATAAATCGGGTAAGAGGCTCCTCTATCCCGTTAATTCTCCGGGAGGATTCTCCCGTAAATTTTTTAAATTATAAATATAAATAATTAAATAAAAAATATATATTACATACATTTAAGTCGGAAAGAGGCTTCTCTACCCGTTTAAGCCCCTTCGGGAGGATCCTCTCGGAATATATTATAATGAAAAATAAATAATTAATAAAATACAAGAATAATAAAATAATGAATCGGAGAGAAGTTTCTCTATCCGCCTAATCCGTCGGGAGGATTCTCCCGCAAAATAACACGAATACTTAAAATAGTTAAAATTTAAAAATATATATAAAAAAAAACTTAATCCGGAGAGAGGTTTCTTGCCGATAATATCTAGGAGGATTCTCCTGCAATTAATAAAATTATCCATCCAAATTAAACAAATTCTAAACTAAGCATAACAATTAATAAACCGTATCAAATTAACAATCAAAAGATAAGACAACCCATTCAGGGACGACGTTAGGTGCCTAACACCTTCCTAACTCGTAACCGATGTAAACGAACCTAAATATATAAAAGACCAGTAGGTTTCCTAGATTTCCTTAAAATATCTAGGTGGCGACTCCTCTGTCACATAACACACCGCAAGCACGCGCGCGCAGCGCGGCGAGTAGGCCGTCAACAGTTTTACAAAACCCATCAACAACAAGTGTAAGTCAATGCTTCACGAGTTTAATTTCAACTATGAATTCTATACATGTGTAGCTAAATACAAAATGTTGTATATTTCTAACTACACCCCAAAACCCATATACCTCTATCACCTCCTTTCAAGTAAATCGTCCTACGCGGGCTCCTTGCCTCTCGTCGTCGAATCTGAAAAAGAGGCAACAAAAGCGGTGAGTCATCCGACTCAGCGAGCGGCACTTGTACGTTCTCCCCCGAACGCCCAAGTGACACCCAAACACAAACAGAATGCAACCATTATGCATTCAAAATCAAACCAAGGGTTGGGGGAAGCACATTCAAAAACAATCACATATTCACAATCGCATGCATATTCAAAGCATGCACTAACTCGTAGTTAGTCAAACCACTCAAACTATCAGATTATGCCAATCCCTTTTTAAATTAGGCGTGATCTATTTCCCAATCGCGATTAAGGTCTTTTTATTCAATCCAGTTTAGGTGAAGGCCGGCACTGGACTTCCCGAGCACCTAAACCCAACCCGGGCAAGCCCCACCGCCCACCAATCATCACCAAGGCCTTGGTCCTCGCACGGTAATTTCGCGTGCCACCAACACTAATAACGACGGAGGCAACCCCATTTGCGCGACACCGGGGGCTACTCGGATCTTTTACGCTTATACGCACGGAGCTCGCCACTCACGGTTGCCACCCGAGGCCAACCGAGTGAACAACCGCTCCGCGGCCTCCCCATAGAGGCGATCCACAGCTCATACCCGTGTGTTCTAACCTCACACATCCCTAGTGTCCCGACTCCCGGCTCGCGGCCCCACGATCGGACAGGAATAGAGGCTCCGAACACAACATATACGGGTAGCCAATCTCTAAGTTGTTTTTAACAACCAAAATACTCTAGTTCGAACTACTATAAGTCCTCTTAGACTTGGTCGCCTTCACCTCAGGAGGTTCTATTTCCTAGAAGGGCCATTTCCCAATCTCCGACTAGTAGACAACTTCCGAGTATAATCTTTATTAAGGCACATGCAAACGAGTGTCCCTAGAGTCCAGTTACTCTATCTACTCGCAAGCAATCACAAGGTCCGCATAGTTATTGAATCAGCAAACATCAATCTCCAAGTTCGCATATAGAACTTAACATGATTTGCACATCCATTTCATAACTATAAGCATGCCAATAGCATAATTGAACAACCAAGCACCTAAGCATGTTCTCAATCAACATAATCGCATACAAGGGATATAACCCTAACATGATTTATCAAACATAACATGCTACCAATCAATCCACATAGGGAAAATTCATGCTATCACACACAAGCATGATCATACATTGGTGATTAACCGCTCACCTCAAGTCCACGCACTCCTAGTCCCAAAATCACCTCACCCCGGCCAAGAAAACACGAAATCTCAGTCACCCACGCGAGGAGATCGACTAGAGATCTAGGAATGGAGAGAGAGCAAGTGAGAATCTAAGCTAGAGAGGGAGGAGAGATCTAGGGGAACTCACCTAGGGGCTCTAGCTGCTCAGCTCCAGGCGAGAGTTATGAGAATAACTCCTCAAAACGCGTAAGTGTCGAACTTAAACCGCCCACCAGCCGACTTTCGGTCGACCGATACCATACATCGGTCGATGGATACCATACATCGGTCGACCGAAACTCTCGGCCAACACAAAAACAGATAAGCCACGAGCACGGCCCTAACGCGCGACGAACCCCGCACTTACACAACACTCCAAACTACAACTAGCTCGATTCAAACCCAACCAAGCATGCATGCATGTCATGCTAATGCAAAGTCAAACATAACGCAAAAACAAACGGACCCGGACACGGACCTCACACATTCAATACACATTTTAAAAGATCGTGTAGTGCGGTGGCACATTGATAAAGAGATGATGCATGAGATAAAGAGATGCAAATCATTAAAGCCATGTTTGGTTTGGGAGTAATAAGATGGTAACTATTACTCGGGTAATACTTACCATCCTATTATCCTTGTTTGGTTCATGGGTATGCGGTTACCCCCGGGTAACATTTACCTCCAAATGGGGGTAAATCACTACCCACCTAAATAGGTGGGTAGAGATTTACCCCTGTAAAACTTTGCTCATGGGTACGCATGTTGTTTATGGTTTATTTTCTTTTCCCACCCACGAGTTTGAGCTTCTAGAGCCCTAGGTAAGCCCCCTAGGTATTCATCTCCTTTTCTTTGATTTTAATTTATTTAAATTTGATTTTCACACTCTCCCGGTATAACTCTACGCGTAGATCACCTTGATTTTCAGTTTCACAAAGTCTTGGGGTGTGAGCTCGTAGGAAGCATGATTTCGAGGTGAGCGGTTAAACACCGGATGCATGGGTGTGTTGGTATGCTTGAGAACATGTTTGGTGGCATGCTTGGTGTGTTTACATGATTTTGATGATTTATGTGTAGCCGGGTCAAGAACCCTAGCTTGATGTTGATTATTGTGATGTAAAATCGTGTGACATGCTATAGGATACTCATATGATGCTATAAATGCTAGCTTTGAGTAGTACATCATGTTGTGTACAATTGTGTTTAGTTCAAAAATTGAAAACTTTGTATGGATTGCTTAATAACTATGTTATCCATGTTGATATGTGATGTTATGTGAGCATGTGTACGATGTGTAGAGTAAAATAGCTCTACAGACACTCGTATTGATGTGCCTTAATAGATCGGAAGTTGGATCTCCGTCGAGTTTCGATTGAGTCAGACCGATGTGTGATTCCGGGGGGACAATATACTGGGGCGGACGGTTCTAACTAGAGTACTTAAAGCGGCGAGATTGCCTCTACGGAGGACGGTGGGCGTAGTATCTTGCGGATCAGCCGTTGGCCAAGCGATTGCTACATAGTGCGAGCTCGGTTGCACAAGGCGTAAAGTATCCGAGTAGCCCCCATTTTACGCTGTGGGGTCGCCCCTACCATGAGTGTTGTGCCGTGATGGAAAATCCGACGACAACGGACGAAAGCCTTGGTATGAGTGTAGGTGTCCGAAATTGCCTTAGTCCAGGCAGGGGTGTAGGTGTCTTGGCTAGAGAGTTCGTGTCGGGCCTACCTTACCTAAATAAGCAAATATGACTAATTACGATGGGTTAGTGAATCACGCTGACTTAACAAAGAAATCACATAATTGATTTGGCCGGGTGATTACTTTGCTACGATCCAAGCATGCTTTTTGTGTTATGCATATATGATGAATATGCTTGTTATCTTATATGATAATGTTGTGGTTTATGCTTGCATTTTCTTGTGTGCGGTGTTGTATTGGTGCTTCAAAGGAGGACACCAATGTACCGCTCACTGAGTTGAATGACTCACCGCTTTGTTGCCCTGTTTTTCAGATCCGTTTGCGAAGGGCAAGGAGCTCGCGTAACTGATGTAACTAATGAGAGAAAAATAGAAGATATTTGAGATTTTGGGACTAGCAATTGTATAGACATCATTTTGTATACTTAGACTAGTCACACATAGTATGTAGTAAATGATGTAAAAAGTGAAGTATTAACCTACATATAGCTTGTATTCTTTTTGTTGGTGGAAATTTCAAATGCAAAACTTTGGTTTTCAAATTCTATGTAAATTTTCAAAGTTTTATATAAGATGTGCATATTTTTTTAAATATGGCATTGAGACCCCAAGTGGGCGTTTGAATGGTTGAGCATATGTATTTGACTTAGTATGAGGTCACAAATGGGTTAGAATGAATGTTTGACTTGAAAAGTAAGTTTTGATACACTTAGCTTTTAATTTACCGTATTTCGGTTGTTAAAGAGTTTTTTATTTAAATTCGTCGTCTTAGCGAATTCTGGGTGCTTGGAAGGTCCTACATGTGTACCCAAGGTAGATACTTGGGCGTGTAAGGTTGGATTCCAAGACGCATATGAGATACGGATTTCGAGGCGACGAGTATTTCATTTCTGAAACTTATTTTCTATTTTTCTGATATTTTTGGTTGACCGATAATATCGGTCGGTCGACCGAAACTGTTACAGCATGCGTTTTGAGCTCTCGGGTTGAGTATCGGTCGACCGGTCCTCAACTTTCGGTCGACCAAAAACTCTCTGGAATTGGCATTTTGATTTCGGTTTAAATGGTTTCCGGAAATACTTTTGATGCTTTTAGGGTCTTGTGTAAATATATTTAAGAGATTTAGCACCTTCGAATCTTTTAGAAAAATACAAATTAAGCCGGTATATCGAAACGTTTTTGTAAGCCTTTATTATAAATGTTTTATATTTCGGACCTAAAGTTGTGCTAGATATTTTGGTATCAATGGAAGAGATTAATATCGTAAGATCTTTGACAAACTTAGTCGGCACGGTGGGTTCCACCTCCTCCGTGGGTACTTGCCGATGTCGAAAGTCCCGAGCTCGGCTCAACTCTCGTTTTCGTGGTTTTATTTGGATAAACTTCCGCATTGAAAACTCTGAATTTGTGTTCTCTTTTCCAAGCCGTCGCGGCCCCGGGTCGCTGGTCGTGACAGGTAGACATTACCCCCTTGTTACCCAAGTAAAATCTTTACTCATATAATTATTACCCTTACTTGCAAACCAAACATTGTCTAAGACAATCATTCTATCTCAAACAAAAAAAAAAAAAAAAGTGTATTGGTATCATTACAAGAGTGTTATGCATGAAGAATTGTATTTTTATTTGCATAGTAGTAATAAATAATTTCTTTAAAAAAGAGTATAATAATCGTAAGATAAAAAATATAGAGACACCAAAAATAGTATGCAATAAGAAAATGTAAAAGTTTATAACATCAATATGATATCTATAAGTACATAAAATCAATTTTTTTTTTTTTTTTGGTATTTAAAATTTTCTAAAAAATAGTTATACATGTATTTTAACTTGATTTAATAATCATTTGGATAAAATAAAAGGTTATTTGGAAGTACGGTATGAATTATTTTAGCATATATTTTAGGTTGATTTGTATTATCCAAAAAAGAAAACGCCGGAAGCTCATACAGGGTTCTGGAATATTCTTTGCTTGAACAATTTGCTTAAAGGACCTTTGGCACCCAACGTAAGTTGAAGATCTGGTAGGGTTGGAAGAAGAATGAAATGAATCACCACCACACAAAGCAAATCTAGTGGATAAGGTGAGAATCCAAATGCATTGATGGCATTGAATAAAGATAACATTTGAAACGATCTCTGTTCCACAGCCACTCATCTCCTTTCTCTTAACACTTCACTTTGTATTCAATTCTCCATCCCCTCAGAGTAGAGCTTAGTACATTTCCAGAAAGTTTCTCACGTCTCCTCTCTTGTCCTCTAATGGCAGCAGCTATGGCGACAATGGCCACTCTCCATGCCAAGTGCCTCAACGTAAGCTCAATCAGTCAGCAAAAACCCTCTGTCACCAAGCCTACTTCCCTCCTTTCACTTCCTAACCTACCAAAAGTTCTTACCACGTCAACCAAAATCTCCCTTCCATCTGGTCCAGTTTCTGCCGGAGCCATGGCAGCCGCTTTCTTCTCAACCCTGAGTAATGCGGATGCAGCTCTCGCTGCTCAACAAATAGCTGACATCGCTGAAGGCGACAACCGTGGCCTTGCACTTCTCATTCCTATTATCCCTGCGATCGCGTGGGTACTGTACAACATTCTGCAGCCTGCACTTAACCAGGTTAACAGAATGAGGAGCCAGAAGGGGATCATTGTTGGTCTTGGGATAGGTAGCGGGATCGCGGCCTCTGGGTTCTTCTCCGCGCCTAGCGCATCGGCCGGGGAGATGGCCATGCTGGCTGAGGCAACCTCGAACGACAACAGGGGTCTGCTACTCCTGTTCGTGGTTGCACCGGCCATTGTGTGGGTCCTCTACAACATCCTCCAACCCGCTTTGAACCAAATCAACAGGATGAGATCCGGTTAATATGTTATATATCGTCCCGCTGAATATATTTATCATCTTTGATCTTAATTTGTTCTTACTGATTTTGTAATATATATATATATATATATATATATATATATATATATATATATATATATATATGGGTTGTTACTGTTTCAGTTGCTTGTGACATGTCTTCTTTAGGAGTGTAAACTATCAGAATCTTGATTATTGAAGGTTCCCACATATAGATAACAAGTTAACAACGTAAGCATATAATCACGTCCAGCAGTAATTTCTGGTTATAATTGTAAAAATATACAATCATATTTTTATTATGTAATAATAAAAACTTATTATTACAAAGGGCGTATTAAAAAATTTTATAATATACAGATATAAGTTTAATAGTTATATCCAACTTACTAAATTTATTATTCAGATGAGTGATACTGTTGGTGCAAATGAATGAGGGGCCATCACTTCTATGATCATCCGAGCTGGCAGCGGACCTGCACACCACTTCCACAGCGTGAGAGCTTCAACTCTATTTGCCGATTGTTGTTGCAGAAGATGGTCTGTGCTGGGTTGCGCTTCCTCTGTCACCAGACTCACCTCCTCCATCACCCAGTCCTTGTACCTAAAGTATGCCCCGACCTAAGAAGCACGGAGACAGGCTCGGGTATAGAAATATGACGCAATACGGACATTAATAGATATAACATAATAAATTATTTAATGGAGAATTGCGTTTCAGCCCCCCTAATTTTGGGGTCGCGCGTTTCAGCCCCCCGAAACGCCACGTGGCGGCACGCGCGCGCCGCCACGTCGGCGGGGAAACGCGTTTCGGGGGGCTGAAACGTCAATTTTGAGAACGGGGGGCTGAAACGCAATTCTCCCTAAATTTAAAAAAATATGACACCGGTACACTTCTGTCACATCAAAAAAAAAATAAAAAGAAAAAAATAATTTACATTAAATATTTAAATATAATAACATTCAATAATAAAATCCATATATAATATAATATTGTATATCTTGAGATGAATTTAAACAGTAAGCATCTAATTACATAAATAAAAATTAAAAAATATATAATATTTGAGAATTATTATGTTATACTATTTACCGCCATTAATTGTTAGATTATATAGTATTTTACTTTTCTAAAAATAAATTTTTTAAAAAAATAAAAATAGCATTAAAACGGACAAGCCTTTCTGACACTCCTAATACACATCAACAATACGAACGACTAGATGCACAATCATTTCGAACACTTTTCATGTGTGCGCATTGTCGATATCAGACAGAACTGCATGGAGCAAAATTTTAACATATTTGTGCTTTTAGCCCCGACATTCCACAAATTTATCTTTATTATTACGCATGTGATGAGATCATAGCATAGAGCACTATCCTATAAATTAAGTTACCCAAATTGTACACACAAACTGTTGTTTTGGTGAAATAAATTATGGCAAAAGTAGAATGGCTCTAATTTTCATAGAATGAACCATTGGTCCTTAAACTTTATGGTCTTTTGATTGCTGAACGTTTGTAATATAGTATGTGATAACCATCGAGTTAGTTTTGATGGAAAAAAAGACACACAACAACACCTACGATACAGCGAAAGTACAATTACTATAACACATCAACAATTCGAACGACTAAATGCACAATTAATCTTTCCAAGTCTTGCGAACCAAAAAGTCAAGACATGCTACAATAACAAATCACCACAATAATACTCAATAATTATCAATACAATCACAGCAATCACAAAGAACCCTAATTAATTTTAACATGGAAAAACCACTTAATATTGGAGAAGGTAAAAAAACACGAGACCGAAGTCTAAAATTCTCCACAAATCACCAAAAAAAAGTTTGAAGCAGTTCTTTCTAAATAACACTAGATATGCACAGCCAAACTCATATAGATCGACAAAATCCGTAATCAAAATCATTTGCACGTGATGAATTATAATCAAATAGAGAATTTCAGAAATTTACCAAACAAACTATAACATGGTTCCTATTCACCATTCAAGTCTGAGACCAATCAATCTAGAATCATTTGTCAAAGTGTCGGTACGATCCAACAGTAGCAACTTTGTATCGCTCAGTTAATGAACTACTGCTAGGTTGAGAAAAACCTAAAAACATTATGCTCCCTCTTTTTCTTTTAGATGTTTGTCTTCTCTTGGACCAAATTCCCATCTACCCTAATTTTAGAGTTTTTCTACCGTAATAAATAGTTACCAAAGAATCCATCAAGTTTCATAAAATTAAATTTCAGAATTTTGTCATACCATATAAGTTACTCATATGAACTTAAATTTGTGTCACCCTCCACCACATGGTACAGGCATCCAAACCGAATAAATTTCTGCCGTAAGTGTCCCCAAGACTGATGTTATTATTTATAATAAATTTTTATCCTATTTGGGACAATCTAGAAATGCTAGTATTGTTGTACATATGAATCCATGTTTTTGACATCCAAATAAAAACTGCAAACTCTGTGTAAATTATAGAACAATAAAATAAGTACTTTGGCCAAAATGTATCCATTTGTCATGTCCAATGACAAAATTATCTATATTTTTTTATTTTGAAATAAAAAATCAATATTACTGTGCAACTTTTATGACATAAATGTGCCCCTTTGTGTATATTTGTTTCCAAATTAATTCAATTGCAATTTTTTTTATTGGAAAGCAATATTCAATGATCTTTAACCATGAAAAGCATGTTCAGAAGAGGAAGAACTATTTAGCCACGCACCTCCCCTAGCTGTTGAGTATAAATCAACAATTTAAAAATTATTATTTATTATCTAAAAGGGTATTTCGGAT
>MJHO01000029.1:3106564-3117401 GCA_002076135.1 Xerophyta viscosa
CGCCCAAGACGAGTTGAGATTTGAAACATCCATCTCGCACCTCGACTCGCATATTATTTTTATGGAATTTTTGACTTCGGATAAATATCCATTTCGTCCGAATTCTATTTGTTTACAATATAAAAGTTCGTATCGAGTTTATAATACTTACACGAGGGTTGGGATTAAACAATATCCATCGTTTATCCCTGAACTCCTTTTATTATTAAGTGTTAGTTTCGGGAGAAATATCCATTTTCTCCGGAATTTGATTTATACATTATGCACATGCGATATTGTCTAATATAATATTTAAAAAAAATAATAATAATAGCAATAAAAATGATAATTATAAAAAAAAAAAATGAAAAAAGGAGGCTGGGCACGCGCGCAAGCTGGGTTGCTGCGCGCGGCCCAGTTCAATAAAAGAAAAAAAAAAAAAAAGAAAAAGAAATGGCGACGGGCCTTAGCCGCGTTGGACGACCGCTAAGCGTCGCGTCTTCACTCGTCGAAAGCTCGCGACAGCGAGCTCGGGTCGTCGCCGGCGTTCTCGCCGGCGACGGCGAAAACCTCATCTGTATATGCTTCCTATGGTTTTCAACCGTTCCCGACTCACTGGTGACGTCAAAATTTGATTCTAACGCTTCTACAAGCATGTTTTCGAGTTTACGATTATTGGGGACGTTTCGGACGCCGGCGGGTTTGCGACTGTATACCGTCTAACTATATCTGGTGTTCCTGAAGTCAGTTTTGTGAAGTCAAAACTGATTTAGTATGAAACGTTAAAATAGATATAAGGGGGTGCAGATTTCGATAATTTCGCCGCGGCGTTTCTCGCCGTCGCAAGGGTCCGACCCTCTCGTTCGTTCCCCCACGTTCTATAAAGTCCAGAGATGTTTTTTTTTTTAGTCGTTTATGGTGTTAAGTTTAGTTGGCGTTTGACCTTTATATGTTTTATACGATTTTTCGGTTTTTTGGCCGCCGCCGGCGAGGCCGACGGCGAGCGCCGTCGCAAACCGTTTATATGAGTTCTCAGGAGTGTGTTGGATAAGTTATGAGTTTACAAAAAGAGTTTTCAAGAATGCACCTTGGTTGTGGTTTTCGTCCGAAGGTTATAGGCGATGTCGGCGGCGGTAACTCCGAACTTCGTTGCGGGGTCGACGGCGCCGAGGACGCCTCACACGAGCTGCAGGCGAGGCTGTAGGTGACAGCCGATCTCTCTCTCTCTCGGATCTCTCTCTCTCTCCAGGATCTCTCTTCGCCTCTTCTCTTCTCTCTTTTTGTTTTGTTTTTTTTGTTTTTTGTTTTTTTTTCTTTTTGCTGCTCTTCCCCCCACCTCTCTTTTGGGCTGTTTTAGGGGTATTTATAGGAGAATAAGTGATGGGTTAATTAGGTCGTGATGCATTGACTTGGAGGAGGAGGCAAAGGAAGTCGGCGTGTGAGTGTTGCTGCGCTGTTCTTTCATCATCTTCTCCGTTCTTTTTTTTTTTTTTTTTTTTTTTTTTAATGTATGCATGTATATATATGTGAGTGTGTGTGTGTGTGAATGTAGTAATGACAGGGAGAGGCAGCTGCAGCAACTGCTGCTCCTCTCTCTCTTTTTCTTTTTTTTTTTTTTAATTTTTTCCACAATAACATATATTGTAATAGTTATATCTTAATGCATATTCATGTGTTTATATATATATATATATATAATATATATATATATATCTAGTAATCGAGTCGAATAAATGTCTAATAGCTCGGTTGATCTAACCGGGCAGATTAACCGAACTGGTGATTTGGCTCATTAGGCTTGGTTGAGTGAATCAGACCCAATCGGGTCTAATCGAGCAATCTGGGCTTAATTTGGTTAAAGTGCGCTCAAACGAGTTAATTGGGCCTTATCTGGTTGATTGGGCCCAATTAAGTCAAATAAGTCATCGTTTTTATTTGGATATGAGGTATTGGCCAAGTCGGTTTGTACCGCTTTAAATTATGATTATCGAATTTGGTGCGGTGATGATGAAAGCCCGGACAAATGGGTATTGGTATCGACACATATGTTAGTCATCTATGTATAGTGCTATCAGTCCATTTCAATACAAACTAAAGAGAGGGCATAGTTGCATTACGAATGTCAAATCAGAAAATAATCTAGCTGATCATTGACAAAATCTTGCCAATCTATTTAATCGTCGAGGGGATGGTGTAATGCGTAATAAAGGTCACCGCGGTGGAAACCCTACCTCCTCGGGAGTTCAAAGGAAGAACGAGCCGAACGAGTGACCTATGTGGATATAGCACTACACAACTATGCCCATCCTAGACGAGTGAGTGCTTTAAAGAGGCAAGCGTAAAAGGAGGGAACTTGTTTGAGAGCCATGTCTGCGGAGGGACAAATGGGCTATACAATAATTTATACATAACTAAAGAGGTTTTAAAAGGAATCCTCTTAAGTTAAACAAAGATCCGAAATGAGTCCGAGATCCATGAGACGGCCGGTTTTGACTTGCTTACACCCTTTTAGAGTACTTCCCCTATATGGTGAACGTTCGGATGGTTCCGATTAGGATACACGGCTCGATACACACACTATCATTGAATGATATTGTGCGCTGACCGAAAAGTGCCACAACCGCCGAGACACCGATACCGATGTGGCATTGTGTGTGATTGTTGTTGAATCCCGAGAATGGAAACCGATTCAAGGCGTATGTCCATCGATTCTTCCGGGCCAATGCATTATCATAAGCAGAGTTCAAACCCGGGTGGGAAAACGTACTCTTTGCCTATACACAATGTTATTAATATTTGAAATGAGCTATTTAATGAGTTTAATGATTTTCTGTCTATACATTTTGTTTTCAAATTTTAAATTTGATTTATGTGGGGGATTGTTGAGTGTAAATTCAACAATTTAAAATTTATTATTTATTATCTAAAAGGGTATTTCGGGTAATTACTCAAGTCAAATCCAGCAAGGATTTGCTGGCGTCTCTTTCCTTCCCAAAAACTATATAATGATATTTTCTTGTAAAATAAGCTACCTATAGAAAATGCAAAAAAAAAAAAAAAGGCTTTGGGTGTGTCTTTTGGAATTCCTTTTTCCAGGGAGCCCAATTTTTTACTTATTTTTGCTTTTTCTTCTTCTCTGATGATCGAGCCCCCTCTTAATTCTTCTTCTTCTTCTCTGAACATGGACACTCTACTCTCTGTATGAACTTCTCATTTTCTTCAAAAAATTTTATTTAACAATTTCTAAGCTTTTCTAAGCTTCTTAGTGAAGAAACTATTTTCAAGCTCTTTTCTCAAACGAAAAACTCGGTGATGTCTCACTCGACTCCGAATCGTGCAAATCGGAGACCGAAGGGTCTTTTATCTCCGCGAATTTGGCTAGAGAGGACCGCCTGGACGGGGCGTCAAATATTCGATTGGAACAAGTGCTACGCACGCCTCGATCGGTAAAATTTCTAACCTTACTTTTTTATTTTGAGTTATTGTTTTGTAGGTTATTTGGAAACTGACAGTGATAGTATTGTAAAGTACTCTTCAATTATTTGTTTAGTCTAATTTTCTGTTTTAATTTATATTATTTCAGAAATCTAAAAATGTTGTGTGTATTTCTACTATTTAGGCTCAATAAATCCATCAATTACCACTTGAGTTCGTCATGCCATGTCCAGCTCATCCAGAAACAAGATCGGATAATTCCATATCAGCCCCTCTTTTTAAAATTTGACCGAATCAGCTCCTGAAAACTTATTTTCAGGGACTTATTTGAAAATGCGTTTCTAGAGGTTGATACGGACAAATGAAAAAAAGGGGGTTGATATGGAATTTGCGCAAACAAGATTTAGGTCTATCAAAATCCATCTCGTCAAGCTTAATCTAGCATCAGCTTCAATCATGCAGACCATGCATGTTCACCGACTCTAGTCCACTCTCAGCCGGATCAAGACTTCATTCCTTCTGCTCAACTTAATTAGGGTTGATTTGCAAATCATTTAAATCAGGGACTAATTTATATATGATTTTAAAATCAGAGGTTGATATGCTATTTTTTCTTATTAAAGGACTCCTTTGTATTTGTTTTTGGTAGAAGAAAATAGAACACACAGCTATCCTCTCTTCCTCACTCAAAGCTTCCCTCCTCCCAGTCTCTCTCCATCTTGCTTGCGCTAAATCAAGCACACATCCCGAGACCGGTAGGTCATATTAGCTCCACATCCGAGTAAGCACGAGTCCGAGCTCTCTCAAAGCTCTTGGCTGACAAGCTTCCTCCCCCACCCTCATCGCCAGGGTTTGCACGGCATCGTGCTTGAAATCTCTCTCTCTCTCTCCTTTTCTCTTAGCTTGTAAAATCTATTAGGATATTTTATTTCTATTTTTTAAAAAATTAAAATAACTATATACTAGCAGGAGGTTCGATCGACACACATGAGATTCATATTATTCCAAAGATCAATGAGAAAGGAAAAGCATGGACGTCACAGGAACAACAAACAATCAATACATACTTAGACTTGTTTTTATTATTAAAGTATATTACTTAAGAAGCACTCTGCATGGAGAGAACTGCTTTCTAGTTCTCAAGGAGGTATGCATCCAACTCCTTGAAGGTGGCCATTGCCATCTTGTTCATAACCTCGGGCTCGGGGACCTCGTCGGTCTTCTTCTCATATTCGATCCACCACTTCAGCAACGCGCCGTCGTCCTTGGGAGTGACTTGCACGGTGCACCTGAGAGTTTTGTAGAAGTTCAACATCTCGCCGTCTATCACACTGTAGAGCGACTAGCTTGTTGGTTTTCATCAACCACCTCTACTTTTCTCCTTCGCCGTCTTCACAATGGGGAATTGTTCGTTAAAATAAACGTATGCAAAAATGTTTTAGTTTCATCTTTTTTTCTTTTTTTTTTTTTTATTTTTGAGATTATCGTGGTTAGAACTCGTAATACGAGCGGCAGCCCCCCGTAGGACATCAAACTCGCGGTAAACTCCCACACCCAACCCCGACCGACGCTCTGGAATTCGAGTACAGGCCTTCCATGAACGGAGGCTCCTGCCACGGGGTACAACGGATTTTTAGATATTAGTTCATCTTGTGAAGTGAATAGATATGTTGTTTGCATTTTTTTGGTAATTTTTAGATTTTTTTCATTCCTCGGTTGGTTGAATATATGGGGGTGTCATCAACTGACGGTCGATTACAAACTGGACCATAGAATTGTTCTGTCACCATAATCTCAAAATAACTTTTAAATATTTTGGAGGTTAAATCCGTATTAACGTGCTCATTGTCAGGAATGAATTAAAGAACTTAAATCGAGTATATAGATGTTTATTCTAAGGAATAATGTTAAATGATTATATTCAGGATAAAAGCTTCCTAGATTGCGCAATAAAAAGGAATATAACTTGGTGATTTAATTATCCGATTACAAACTGCAAAAAGCAAAGTATGATGAATTGCACAGCACATATACACCCAAACTATCAAATTCCTCATCTTTTTTTTCTTATTCTTTTTTTTGGAAAAATCGAAAATGCAAATTATGTATAAGGTTTGAGATATTAATTTATTAAAAAAAAAATATTATTTAGAGAAGAGAATGAGAAATTTCTTGCCTTCACCATAGCTGAGGAGTCTAACAGTGCCAACACTTTTGCCATCACCTTCAATGATCTCAATGCTCTTGTAGTGTTTTGGGAAGATTTTTGGTAACAATTCATTGGAGTTCTTGACTGCTCCCCAGTACTTCTCTGCTGATGACTTCATCTCCTCCTCCACTTCAATCTTTGAGGCCATCTCTTTTATCCTTTTTTTTTAAATTATTAAATTTTTACTTTTTATCTTCTTCAGATTGGTTTCTACAGTAGAGGTCTTGAGTGGAATGAAAGAAAATGGAGCTTCATAGGCCTTTTTATAGTGCAATTTTACCCTTTTTTGTATTAAAGAGAGTCTTCAACTCCATCTATTGCACTAAAAGCATTCATTTAGCTTGGGCATAAAGAACATCAAATTACTTCGGCATATACGAGTTGTTACCGATGTTATGATCTATCTTTACTGAAAAAATTGTGTTATAGCATACCCATGATCATTCACACAATCCAATGCAAATTGCTATATTCATCCTTTGATTGTCACTACTTTCATGTCATCAAAAATCCTTCCCAAAATTATAATTATTTAATCCCTCAATCACCGAATAGGTAATACCAAAATTTCCACTATTTTTTTTATTAAACGGCACCAATATTCTGATCTGGCTCTATCTGAAAGTAGACTACCATTGGCCTATCAACCAGACGAAGTCTTCCGTCGCACGTGCTCGTTATCATCAGCGTTCAAATAAATGTCCCTCAAACTGATGGTACAGAAATTTGAAACTGGATGAGGAGCGTTCATGAGCCACGCCGATCCCATTACGGACACTATGCCCCACAAATTTCCTAATTGACATTCTCATCAATCATGCATCGGAATTTTTAACTCTGGCAAAAAATTCATTGCAAGTGCCGGCATTGGTGATTGATGCGACCGATACTACTACTTACGCTCCTTCGTGGACAGTTAACAGTCTATATGGACTGCATGTTATCAAGACACCCCTGGTTAGGTTAGCCAATTAGTGGGGGGGTTCGTGAACCCAAATCATGAGTTCGATTTTCGTCGAGCAATGTGGGGATTTTTTTTTTTTTTTCTTTTAATTTTCAGAAAAATATATGAAGTTGTGCCTAAGATATAGTATCTACTCAGGGAGTTGTAGGAGACCACGCAACATTCGGGGTTACTTCTACTCAGTTTCAAGACTGTGATTAGAAAACAAATAAAATTAATCTGGTGCGTCGCACGGGATGTTTCGTTTCGGTATCTCAAAGAAAAGATTTATTTACAAAAGGTTCTACTGTGGGTAATTCATTCCTATGTTACCATCTTTTGAATTTAATTAGGGAATAACTATGTCCAGAGTTGGTGCACTAATTACACCCACCTCACGTTGTTTTACCCTGATTATATGATATTTAAGAAGATAGGAGGAAAAGTAGTCGCCGGAATTGTAGCTGTTTTTGATAGTCAATTTATAGTGCTTGTTAAATGAAGCACTCATTACAGTTTGTCCCTTCATTTCTTTTCAGACAATACTTGAATTGATGCCGATCGGACGCCGAGAATTTTCCTGTTTGATAAAAAAAAGAAATTTTCATGTTTTCAATCAAAACAGGCGAGCTGCACCCTCATTTGCCATTGCTCCTCTCGTCGAAAAAATTTCTACTCGACCTCGACTCGACTCGGCTCGATTGTTCAATGGAGCCGAGCTTGAGTCAAATTGAGCTCGAATTCAACTCGAGCTCGGCTCAATTAAATGAATTAAACTAAGTTCGACTCGAGTTCGAACTCGAACTCGATTATATAATTTTGTTGTAAAAAATACTTAAATAAAATAGAAAAATTCGTTTAGGCTCGCGAGCCTAGAAATGCTCAAAACTCGTCTTGTTTATAACTCAACTTGTATCCATGCTCGAACTCGACTCAGAATTCGGCCGAACTTTAAACGATTCGAGTCCGAAGCTCTTAGTAGCAGCTCTTCATCCCTATTTCCATGTTCAGAAAGTTTAACTGTTATCTCACCCTACAATTGAACAAGAATTCTCTACTTTTATTTTAATTCCGACAAAAAAACGAGAGTAGCTGTTAGGAATGGCAACGGTCGGTCGGGTCGGTTTCAGCCAACCCGAACCCGACCCGACGTATTCGGATTCGGGTTAAAATCGGGTTCGTTCGGGTTATTTTTTCGTCGGGTGCGGATTCGGATTTGTTTAACTCGGAATCGGATTCGGATTCGGATTCGGTTTTAGATTTTATATATAGATATTTATTTATACAAATTAGAAAATATTTTAATGATCAAAAATATTAACATAAAATCTATATAGACTAACTACCACACTATTTTAACCCATATATGATATGGGATAATTATCTAATTCTCGAATACTTATGCTTAGTCCCACTAAGAAGTTGAGTTAAGAAATATCCATATCAACCCTATGGGTAGATATTGTAAGGGATCTTTAGTTAATTAAGAGTACTTCATGTTTATAATTTTAATATTAAAAAAATATATTCTATTTATATAAATAAGAAAATATTTTAAAAATAAAAGGAAACAAAAATTCATATAAATGTATTATTTTTTAATTATTATTGTATTATATATAATATATATATATAGTATATACTCGTCGGCTCGGTCGGATTCGGGTCGGGGGTTTCACGGCCACCCCATCCGACCGAACCCGACTCGGGTTCGGGTTTTAAAATTCGGGTGATTCGGGTAATTTTTTTGCTCGGGCGGAATTCGGATTTTTTTGCTCGGGATTCGGATCGGATCGCCTCGGATTCGGTTCAATCCTCCTAGTAGCTGGTGCTTCTGCTGCTTTATGCGATTAACGTTAGGGGGTGAAAACGGGGTGAAAACGAGCTGAGCTGTTCACAGATAGTTCGGACTCAAATCCGTTAAAGCTCAACTCAAGCTCGAGTATTTACTGAGGCTCGAGCACGGATTTTAAACTCGAGTAATTAAACAGCCGAGCCTATGATCGGTTATCGCTGTTAGGCTCGCAGCTTAGATGAGTTTTATATTATTCAAATATTTTTTACAATAAAATTATTTAAGTGAGTTCGAATCGAGCTTGGTCTAATTTATATAATCGAGCCGAGCTCGGCTCGATTCGACTTAATCTTGACTCAGTTGATACAATCGAGCCGAGCTCGATTAGAGTTCGAACTCAGCCTCTGAAGCTCGTCGAGTTCGAGCTCGAGCTAAACCAATCGAGCTGCGCTGAGCTTAGTGGTACTGAACTAGAACTCGGCTCATTTTCACCACTAATTAGCACTAGTGAGCTCGAGCAGTATGCGTTAACACTACTAGTGGATGTTCTCTTGTGCGTTTCTCTCTAATAATAAATTAGCATGCAATGATTTGGCGCAAGGTTTATCGTGCCGTGCCGTTTCGAGTTTCGATAAATTCGGATCTCGAGACGTACCGACCGTACCGATAATAAAAATATTATTTTATATTTTATATTAATGTTAAATATAAAAAAAAAAAAACGCAAAAATAAAATAAAAATAAAAAGAAACAAATAAAGTAATTATAATATATTTTTAAACAATTTTATAAAATTATAAAAAAATTTTTGAAAAAAAAACAAGAAAGAAAATGTCCGCCGCGGTCGGGACCCAAATCAGGTCCGCGCGACGCGCGCTCGACCGAACATTCTCTCTTCTGCCCAGGAAATGATGAACAGTAGTTAAAAAAAAAAAAAAAATGGAGCCGCCGGCGCACGTTTGCCGTCCGAAATGTCGAACCTTGATTTGGCGGGAGTCGAACGTTCATGCGAATAATGATGAATTAGATGAAGACTGTATTCTTACGGTTCGCGAGAGTCAGCAGGCATGTAAGCAGGCATGTATGGAGCAAGTTTTTTTTTTTTTGGTCAAAAATATGGAGCAAGTTAAAAGCTGATCTTATTACGCGATATGACTCGATTTGTATTGAAACCTTAATTTGAGACGGAGTGATCTTATTACGTGATAGGACTCGATTTGAGTGGGAGCTAGGGGTGTGCATTTCGGACCTGGACCTGAAGACCGAACCTAGATAGAGAAGCTGGTCCATGGACTCGTCCGGAATAAGACCGGTCCGGTCCGGTCCAGAGCGGATCGAAGAAAAAACAGACCGATGCTGTGCCTGTGTGCCACACCGTCTCAAGGTCATCTCGATCGCGACTCGCGAGTCGTGGACTCGTAGACTCGCGATGCTGTGCCTGTGTGCCACACCGCCTTCTTGTGAGCCTTCGATCTTATGCAGGTCGTCACGCTCGTCCTATCGCCACTATGCCACTGCTTCGATCGCATGTGGCACCTTCCCGTTGTTGCCGCACGCGTTCCGTCGCGTGAATCGATCTCGATCAACGATGAGAAGACGGAAACGAGGCGGAAGAACAACAACGAGGCGGCAAGGTAGGCGAGATCGATTCACGGAGAGGTCGGATCGATGGTGACGAGACGAGATCGATTCACGGTCGGGCAGCGAACCTTCGCGAGCATGGGCGAGAGAGAGAGAGGCGCGCTGGATTGGCTGCGGCAATTGGGCTTGAAGCGTTGGACTGGAGTATGCTATTTTGTAAAATTCGATCCTCGGTCCGGTCTGCAATTTTTCCGGTCATCGACTGACCGAGTGGGAGCTCTTGGTGCACAATCAGACTCAATTTTAAGGGGAAGTCATCCGATGGTGTTCATAAATCAAGCGTGTAGGGACGATATTGAGTTAACATGTGATATTGGGCTTAAATTGGTCCATTAAGGTCGTGACCCAGGTATGGATCGTAGTCCCATACCGGATAGAAGTAAGATGTTTTATATGGCTTAAATTGCATAATTGTTTCAAATTTTGGGATAGATGCACGTTCTAGAAAGAATAGACAATTTTTTGCGTAATATATGCTATCATATTCTGCTTTTGCAGGAGGCGATTTTTACGTCTCGAATTCACAATCTTTGGTCGCAAAATAAGAGCTTTTACCCTTCTACCAAGTTTTTCCTCAGTTATTTATTTAAAATGATAAACTAATTATAGTAAATCAAGTTGCTAGAGTACGAGAAAACAACATTCAACTACAGAATGGTAAGGAGCAAAATCTTCCGGACAAGTATAGACTAAACATTTTCTCGGCGGAAAGATTTGACTAGCACAGTAATCCTGACCGATAGAGCTAGCAACACCTCTCGTCTCATTCATCTACCTAGATAGTCATTTTTTAATTGAAAGTATATATCTTGATTTTATAAGCATGTTCCTTTTT
>MJHO01000030.1:1497500-1560000 GCA_002076135.1 Xerophyta viscosa
ATTCATCTAATGCTTCTTGTAACTCCTCAAAAGTATATGTTAAAGAAGGTGATAAAGATACCTCATTTTGTGCTTCATCCTCTAAAGCCATGAAACAAAAATTTGCTACTTCCTCTACTTCACTAGTCTTATTGTCGGATTCATCTTCATCGGTCCAAGCTCCATACGCTTTCTTTGAGGACTTCTTTTCTTTGGTGGTTCTTCTAAGCTGGCAATCCAACTTTATGTGACCAGATTTCTTACATCTATAGCAAATGATCTCATCATTCTTAGTTGTCTCCCTCTTACTAAATGGCTTCTTCATTAACTTTCCCTCTTGTTTCTTCTTCTTAAGAAAGATTTGAACTTGCGAGACAACATAGCAATATCTTCGTTGGAGTCAAGTACTTCATCTTCACTTGAGTCATTTGAGGTGGAATTGGCTCTTAACGCAATTGTTTTACTCTTGGGCACATCTTCTTCAACTTTCTTGAGTTCCATTTCTTCTTCATAAGTTTGCTTATTAGTATGTCAAGAGTTAGTTTGTAGAAATCCCTTCCTTCTTCAATTGTATCAATCTTTGATATATAAGGAGGAATCATAGCCTTCATAAATCTTTTCACAATCTCCTCATTTGTGAAACTCTTTCCTAGACTCTTAAGTGGGTGGATGATTTCCGTAAATCATTTTTCCATCTCCGAAATTTTTTTGATAAATCAGAAAACGGAAAAAAATTAACATGCTATACAACTTTGTATTGACAAAAAATTCAAAAAAACGTTTTTAGATAGATATTTTAAGGCTCTAAAATTTTTACAGATTACAAAGAACTTGGAGTATTAAAATATATTATTTAGAAATTTTTGTTGAAAATTTTTTGATGCAAAAGTTGCAGAGTCTACTAAGTTTTTCTTTTCGTATTTAAAATTATTAAAACATATATATATATATATATATATATATATATATATATATATATATATATATATATATATATATATATATATATATTAGGAGTGTTTTTTTAAGTTTTTCAGAAAAAATAGGAATTATCTTGACAGCGTTTTGCAAAGAAGTGTTTTGTTTTTTGAAATCTCCGTATAAATATGCATCCTTCTTTTATTTGTTTTTTTTTATCTTTATTCATTTTGTCTTCTTTGTATGTGGGTTACAAGAATGCAGCTCTCACCTCCCTTAGTCCATTTTTTACTCGACACTCCTCACCCTTCACTCTCATTTTCATCGTCCTCTAGCACTTTCATAAACGAGCTAGATTCTTTCATATATATATAAAAGGTTTATAATTTACCCAGCAGATGGTTTTGTTATCTAAAAACAACTAACTCATCGTTTATCTTTCCAATTTTTGTTTTGTGTCACCCTAGCAGATTCACAGCGCTCTTTTGTTCTGAAGAGATAAGCAGAGAATCTCAGGAGAAGGTTTGGAGGTTGAGAAAGTACACATGGCAGAGCTTGCTGTACTTTTGGCTATTAAAAAGATTGGCCATGCTATGACTGCAGAGGCACAACGACAGATATCATCCAAGATATCCAGTGAGATGGAACTAATAACACAGCTTCCCAGCAGTATGAAACGTATCCAAAGAGAATTTGTTGTAATTCAGGCCTTCTTTAGCAACATAGACTTTTACAAGTTCGACAACGCCTTGCAAGCTTGGTTACAAGAGCTAAGAAAGATAGCGAATGATGTTGAAGATGTTGTCGATGAAATTGTTTTTCTACTAGGTGACCACTGCATGAATGGACGTGGCCTCTTCAAGAAATTAACCAGCAGACCTAGAAATCTTCTTGAATGGCGTAGAATTGCTTTAAAGCTCAAGGAATTAGAAAGTGATCTTCAACACGTTACACAAATCAAGGACAGATGGGTCAGGATAGAAGAAACAAGCAAGAGTAACGCATACGTAACTGAGATGCAGCAGGCGGCGCCCTTTCTTGGTGTCAATGATCATGGGCTGGTGGGCATCGAGGAAAACGAGAGAAGCTTGATGCAGATGCTACAAGAGGAAGATGGTGAAATGATAGCAGTATGGGGTCAGGCTGGAGTGGGCAAAACTACCCTTGTTTCCTATGTGTATAACAAGGTGAAATTGAGGTATGATCTTTCGGCTTTTGTTCACGTCCCATACAACGATGGCACGGATGAACTGCTGACATCATTGATCAAGGAACTTCCAGAAAATCATGGTGATCGATCTCTCAGAGACGGCAGCATGCAAAGTGAGCATCTCAAACGCATACTTGAAAACAAAAAATTCCTAGTCGTACTGGATGATGTACCTGAAACTTTGGATAGCCATATTAGGGTTTCTCTTGCTAGCGGCGCTCCGGGAAGCAAAGTAATTATTACGACACAGTTCAAAGATGTAGCTCATCTTGTACACGAGAAGTCTCGGTTAGAAGTCAAGCCTCTGAAAGATGATAAAGCAATGGATCTCCTAGTAAAGCACGCATTTGCCATTGACAAACTCGGTGAATGTCCGACTGCCTTAGTGAAGCCGGCGAAAAAACTTATAAGACAGTGTGATAATCTGCCTGTTGCAGTAGTGTCTGTTGGTGGCCTTCTCTCACAGCAAGAAAAGATTAAGTCTGAATGGGAGAAGGTCTCTAATGAGCTCCAGTGGCTTCTTGCCAACAACAAGAGGCTCAACTATCCTAAAACAGTCTTGGAATTAAGTTTCAAACGTCTTCCAAAATATCTTAAAAATTGCTACTTGTTCTGTAGCAGCTTTCCCAAAAATTATGTATTCAACAGGGGAAAATTAATCAGGCAGTGGGTAGCCGAAGGCTTCGTCCTGCGAAGAGGCAGCAGCTCACTGGAGGAAGTAGCTGAAGATTACCTCAAGGAACTTGTGAACAGATGCTTGTTTCATGTCGTTGAAATAGGTGCTTATGGCAGAGTCAAAAAGTTTCGGGTGCATGCGTTCATGCAGGAAACCCTAATGTTGATATCCAGAGGAGAACACTTCAGCATGCTCTGCACTGACCTGGAAATGTTGAACCATAACGATCAAGTTCGTCACTTGTGTTTACACAAATGCAGTGAGAGATCAGAATCTAACATAGATATGCCGCAGCTGCGATCTTTCATGGTGCGGAAGAGTGGTATTTCAGTTGAAATGGTGTCTTCAGTGCTATCTCACTCTCATTATCTGATGGTTTTTGATCTAGAGGGGACTGAAATCGACAACGTACCAGATAATATCGGAGATCTATTCAATCTTCATTATCTGACCTAAGGAAAACAAAGATAAAAAAGCTTCCAAAAACAATTGCGAGGCTTACAAATCTGCAGACGTTGGACGTCGCCTTCACAGACGTTACAGAGTTACCGAAAGAAATCAGCAGGCTCAAGAATTTAAGACATATTTTTGTCGGAAATTTATTAGACCCTTCGAAAGTAAGCTTTGGCTTCCTCCACGGCGTCAAGGTTCCTGGAAGGTTACGAGGCCTGAAATGTTTACAGACGATTCATGGTGTTGAGGCAAGCGATGAGTTTGTAGAAGACCTTGTAGAACTAACTTGCCTGAAAAGCCTTCTCATATCAAAAGTGAAACAAAGCCACGCAAAATATTTGTTTAGTTCTCTTAAAAATGTACAAAACTTTTTAAATTGAATATAACAGCATCGAATGACAAAGAGCAGCTCGACCTGAAAGGGTTAGAAGCATTCATGCTTCTTGGTACATTAAACCCCTGGGAAAGAACCTGACATCGTTATACCTTGGCTGGACAGGATTGACAGTTGATACATTCATGCTTCTTGGTAATCTAGAAAGGTTGGTGTCCCTGAAACTTAATAATGCCTTCAAATGCGACGTAGATCTGTTATTCACTGCAGGAGCATTTCCAAATCTCAACATGCTCTGCATGCGTCACATGGCGAGCCTCAAGAAGATAAGTTTTGAGGAAGGCACAATGAGGACACTGGAATCTCTTCATCTAAAGAATCTGGAAAATCTGAAGGAGGTCCCCAGAGGCCTGGAATTCCTTCGGGCCCTAAAAGAACTGCGCCTGAACTATCTGAACCCAGAGTTCCTGGAGTCCGTAGCCAGAAGCACGACACTGGATATCCAGAAGTTGAAGAAGACTCCAGGACCCTTCATATGTCCGAAACCTCGGATAATTTCAAAGCCTCCTCCATTTTACTACAAGTAAACCTTCCCTACTCAAGTTTCTCATCCTACCGTTTCTTATTCTAATTAATAACTATTGATTGCCTCATGCAGCTTTTTTTATAGAGTCTTATGTCGCTATACACCTCATTCTAGAGCTTTGCCTACATAAGACTTTCATCTAGCTCTTTTAGGAGGACATTTAAGAGTGTCTGTCCATATGAGGGGGTGCAAGTACGTCCACGCGTTAGTGCAACATTAACGAATGTATAACTGATGGAATGAGAAGCCGAATCATGGTAGTGAGGCTTCCTAAGAGCCTCTACCACTGCGCCACCCTCACCCCCCAATGCATGACCGAACTGCTTAATTCGTGTTATATATACTTTCACTGTTTTTAAGGTTAATGATTTATGCTTGCAGGGCCTATGCATGGGCGGCCAAAGCCAAAATAAAACAAGAATATCTACAGGAATCTGGTATGGGAAGAACCATGACCTTATAAATTCTTGTTCATTTATGTTAACCTATTATTTGACTAATGATGGCAAGCGTTTTCGTTTGAAACCCTAGTTCCCGGCAACATGGGGCCTTGAAGATATCCAAGACCAGCAGGAGTGATGAATTGTAGTTCCTTTCAAGAAAACAAACAAAAGTTGGTCTACTTATTTTATATTTTCAGGTAAATGATATTCTTGGTCAAATGTAGCTGGCTGGTGTAATATTTGATTAGCAACCTTATTAGTTATATGATAGTGCCGAAAGCTAAATATCTGCTTAGTCGTTCAGAAAAAAATGCTAATAGAAAATCGTTATAACGATTTTAATATTATTGAATATTAACAAATAATGAATAAATAATATTTTATTAATCAAGAATTATATTTATTGAATGAATATTATTTTCTTGAATTATGTGTTATAATAATAATATAAATAAATCTTCATAATTACTTCAACCCACTATGTTTTAAACAAAAAAAAATTATTATTTTTTTTCCCCACCCTTGTATTTCAAATAAATTAAAAATTTCCACTATGTTTCTGGTTTATTTTCTATTTCTTAGTAAGAAAGAAAACTCTTCCACCTTTTTACATTTATCCTACTTCACAACCAAAAGTAAATTAAAAAAATCAAAGGAAAATTACTGTTCAGCCCCCCTAATTTTGGGGTATCGCGATTCAGCCCCCTGAAACGCCACGTGGCGGCACGCGTGCGCCGCCACGTCGGCGGGGAAACGCGTTTCGGGGGGCTGGAACAGTCAAAAATGGGAAACGGGGGGGGGGGGGGGGCTGAACAGTAATTTTCCAAAAATCAACCCTATTTCTTATTACTTCTTGGTACTTTTTATTTACCACTATCTTTTCACTTTTTTACTTTTCAACCAAAGTAAACAATCCCTAAATTCCCTATGCTTAGGCCACATATTGTCTTCATTTGAATTATTATTATCCAGTAATAGTTCGATGAAGGTGGTGGGTATCGTAATGGTAGGATGAGCCTTATAAAGCCTAACTATTCTAGTACGACTTCCTTTACTACCACACTGAGAATAAAAATTGACTAACGGATGCACAAAAATTTGCTTCCTATATATATATGAATGCTTTGTCTGGATATTAGACTACAGTAGTCTCCTCACAGACGTAGCCGGATAACAGTATGACGGTAATATCAGTTACTTTAAATAAAACATGTTATAGTTCGAGAACTCATTAGGTCAGTTAAGTTCACCATATGATCTGTCCACGAGTCCATGAATTTTTTCTCAATCATTCACTTTTACCCCTGCATCACATCCTAGTAATCTTGTATAGCGTGTCAGCGCAAATGGTTATGGAGAATAACATGATCCATTATCACATTTTAAGCTTATCACCTAATAGTTTCTGTTACGACTTCAGCAGTAGATCGACCACTTCAATACGATCATAATAACAGAAAATTCAAAAAGAATATAAAAACACAGAAACTGACTCCCTTCTATAAAATTGCCATGTTTTGAAGTTCTTTTTTTTTTTTTTTTAAATTTTTGCAGGATTTCTGTCCGTAGTGAATAAGCCAGCCGAAGATGGCCGTATGATATCTCAGCTATGTTTTTTATTTTTCGGAACAAGGATTACTTTCATTGAAAATAAACAGGGGTCGGATATGTGTCTTGTGTATATGTTGTGATATATATATATATATATATATATATAAATATATTATATATATATAATATATATATAACGAATTTTGTCTAGGACCCTTGGGCTCTATTGGCAAGTCTACGTAAAACTTAAATCCTTTTGTGTGTAAACAAATGGGTTTTGTTTGCTCATTTCTTTAAATGGAGTTCAAGTGAGAAACTCGGAATGAGAATAAGTGATTGCTAGAAGTTGAGCATTTGGTAATTCTTATGAAACCATTTGCGTCATCGTAAAGATCAGGAAGCTCGATTGTCAAAAGTAGTTGATTTTCAAATTTCGTACAAATCTGCCCTGTTTTTTTAACGTTTTCAAAAATAAAACCCAAGTTGGAAACACAAAAGTGTTCCATACAGCTATTTTTGTGTATAGGATAGTATAGTGTTGCTAGTATCGTACTGTTCGGCTGAAGTGTTTGGGACAAGCTATCTTAGTGTTTCAATAAGCTAAAATAGTATTTTGGGCAAGCTAAAAATGTGTTCCGGCGAGCTATAAAAGTGCTCCGGAAAGTTAATATTTTTATTTGAGGAATTGATTTCTTCAAATTCTGTCAAAGCATGTTTTTTTTTTTTTTTTTTAATTTTTTGCAGGATTTCTGTCCGTAGTGAATAAGCCAGCCGAAGATGGCCATATGATATCTCAGCTATGTTTTATTTTTCAGAACAAGGATTACTTTCATTGAAAATAAACAGTGGTCGGATATGTGTCTTGTGTATATGTTGTGATATATATATATATATATATAGTAATATATTATATATATATATATATATGTATATATATATAATATATATATATATATATATATATATAGTATATATATATATATATATAACGAATTTTGTCTAGGACCCTTGGGCTCTATTGAGCAAGTCTACGTAAAACTTAAATCCTTGTGGCTGTATAACAAATGGGTCTTGTTTGCTCATTTCTTTAAATGGAGTTCAAGTGAGAAACTCGGAATGAGAATAAGTGATTGCTAGAAGTTGAGCATTTGGTAATTCTTATGAAACCATTAAGCTCGATTGTCAAAAGAAGTAGTTGATTTTCAAATTTCGTACAAATCAGCCCTGCTTTTTTAACGTTATCAAAAAATAAAACCCAAGTCGGAAACACAAAAGTGTTCCATACAGCTACTCTAGTGTATAGGATTAGTTTTGCTAGTACCGTACTGTTCGGCTGAAGTGTTCGGAATAAGCTATCTTAGTGTTCAACATGCTAAAATAGTATTTTGGGCAAGCTAAAAGTGTGTTCCGGCGAGCTATAAAAGTGCTCCGGAAAGTTGATATTTTTATTTGAGGAATTGATTTCTTCAAATTCTGCAAAGCATTTTCTTTTTTTTTTTTTGGTCAAAATTGGAGAAAAAAACACACAAAGTAGATTTTGATTGTAATATATGCAAGAAACAAGCTCAATTCATTGCAAATTTTTATTTTCCCAAGTAAAGAAAAACTAAACTTTGGTTTCCAGCGCTAAATTTATTAGGCTAGCATTTACCTGTCAGCTATTAAGAAAAAATGGCACAATTTTAGACATCTAAATCAAATTCTGCAAATGACACCTGCAAGATGTCGACATTTATCTCATTGTATCCCGTCCAGTGTTGCACCGACCTTTCGACCTGTAGATGGAGAACTAGAAATTTTTTAATAACAAATCAAACTTGAGCTACTTAGGATAAAGTACTTGTTAATCAATCAGAAATATCAAATAATTGGGGTATTTGTGATTTTATGCCCCCATAATTTGAAATTACAAAAAAGCGCCCCCTAGTTAAAAATCACCCTTTTATTCCTCCTTAGCCGATGAAATGATGTAACTATCCACATCTAAAAAAGATAAAGATAATTTTATTATTTCACACGATTATGAGGGTATAAAAAAACCATTTTGAATTAAGAGAGGAATAATAATATAATTTAGGATTATGAGAATTATTATGAGAAGTATAGAAACACAAATTCCTCAATACCTAGATGCCTCAGGGATCAGCATTAGGTTGCTAGAGTGGTTCTTAATATTTTTCTAATCATGCATCCTACGCATATTTAAGACTTACACAATTCCACACGTAATAATCACAAAACTATTATCCTATAATAATTATTCGACGTGAGTTCAGTGCTATATCTTTCAGGTGGCATAGCAACTCGTCTATATTGTTGATACAATAAATCGCGCTATCACCCGACCTATAATTGTGATCCACATATAGGACATCGATCCAAGAAAAATAGTCACGAAACCGTTCGTCGCTAGTAAAACGATCGAGGAGTTCGTCGCCGGTGACAGACTTTTTTAGTCAGAGCGTACAAAAATTGAATCGGAATTAGTCAAGTCAAATTTAGAGTGAAACGAAACTTGTCTCGAAGTTGCTTAAACAAGATCAAGCCAAACTTTTTTATCTGGGGAATAAGACTATATCGACAAAACTTAAATTAGAAAGATCGAAAAAAAAAACTAATTCTTCAGAATCTTGTTAAAGAGCGTACAAACAGAAATTATGAGCCATAAAATCGGTCTTTATCATAAACTATATAGACCGAAACCAAGCAAACTTACAACACTTAAACTCATAAACTCAAATCGCTTAAATTGGTTAATTCATTGGAGAACCATTCAAAACAAATCGAATTATGAAAAGGAAAAAATTACATATATGTCCCGTATATTAGGGGCCGTGCATACCGGTCTATGGTCGTGCTGACGTAAAGAGCAGCGCAAATCAAGAGGGGCTTATGTGTAAGTTGTCCGTATAAAAATGTTACTTAGAATAATCCCAATACAAATCAACTCGAACAACTTCAGGAACCTTATAAAATCCAAAACTTATATAGCCGTAATTATGTGGAGTAAGACTTTTTTTTTTTGGTTATGTGGGACGGTAGCCCTCTCTCTCTCAATTTTCTTCACTGTGGTAATGTTTACTTCTTACGAGGTCCTCGTTTGATGCTCTAGTTAATGTATTTCAAAATCTACAGTTTTTATATTACAATTTTTCAAAACATATTCCAAATATTTGTTTTATTTTTATAGTCATATAAGTTGGTGAATTTTTTGGTGAATCAGCTGGAAATAAACATTTCCCTAAAAATTAGTAGTCTTGGTCATAAAATGTCGCATAACATGATTATCAATCTGCATACTTTCCAATCATATAGATGCTCTCTCGGTATCTATCTGAAAGTGTGAGTATCACTCTGGAGCAGAATCTATAGGTTCCTCTCATGATCAACATGGCGCTTTGTTTTAGGGCTCCGTCATGCCATCATATGATTCCTACACGGCTCCTCCAAAAGGAAACTCACATCCTAGGACTGTTCAGTCGTATGCGAGAGGGCGTATACACCATCGTAGCATAGTTTATACGCAACTGGCGGCACTGAAAGTCAAAACAAAGAAGGTTCATAAAAATCAACTAAATGCAGCAGTGGATCCAGCATAGTGGCAGGGACATGCTTGATATGTGACATGGGTATTATTCCTAAGCAAGAGATTGCTAAGCAAACTTTGAAGTCTTAATTGGAATAAATAGCTATTAAGGGAAAAGTATTGTGTTTTAAGGGAAAAGTGTCTGTAAACTTAGTTTTGTTGTTTTAAGAATTAATCACAAAACAGAAGAAAAGCAAGAATTATTTCAACTTATACAGAATTTTCAGATTTCTAAATTGTAAACTTATTTTACATAATTATAACATCAACATATTCTCTGTTTCACCGATGAAAAAAAGTATTAGAGAAGGAGACCAAAATATATGGGAAGAGTTTCCCCACGCTAATTTCAACAAATAATAATAATAATAAAACTGACTTTTTTTTTTTTTTGAGATTGCCGTGGGAAAACCCTGCCCATAACCGGCCCTCTTTTGAGCGACCGTCGTAACAGGTAAACCCACGGGTGGCACCGATCCCTGTTTTACCAATCGAGTGGTCCCATCCTTACGATACGGCAGACCCTGATGCATGCCCCTGAAGGGACCTCAAATCATACTCACCACGAGTTATAGGGAGGTCTTCGACCCCCACATCATTTTTAAGGGACATCCCCTGGAGTCGAACTCGGGACGTTCGTTTCGTGAGGCGAACACCCGAGCCGATCACACAGGGGGCGCGGGATGACTTTTTTTTTTTTTTTTTTTTTTTCTAAAACGTGCTCAATGACTAATTATTCATTTTCCTTTTATTTTGAGAAAATGTTGTCGAAAAATAGTTTCCTCCATAAAATTTGGAGGCTGCTACACGCAGCAAGAAATCCCCCAATAAATTTCCAACTTGCATGATTAAAAAAATCAAATAATTTTGGAAGTATTTTTGAAGAAATTTCTAACATAATAATTGTAAATTTGATTAGATCTATAACTGTTATATTGATTTTTTTTTTTTTCAGAAAATACTTCTAAATAGGCATTTGTTGGCTTTCAAAGTTTATAAGAATTGAAGCGGGATTCAAAACTATTTTTGAAACCAGCTAAAATATGGAGTACCAAAACATCTATTTAGAATTAAAAAAAATTCAACATGGTAAATCTCATCAAAATCTACATCTTTCATATTGCAAGTTTTCAAAACATGCTCCCAAAATTTATTTTATTTTTTAATCATATGAGTTGGTGAATTTTTTGGTGAATCGGATAGGGAAACAAACTACTAAAACTTGAAGTACTCTTGGACATCAAGTGTCGCATAACAAGACTATCAATAAGCATATTTTCCATTCATATAGATGCTCGCTCCGTATCAACCTAGAAATTGAGTATCACTCTAGAGTAGCATCTATAGGTTCCTCTCATAAACTAAAGCGAGATGATGCATTTTCTATGGCCCCGTCCTACCCGTATAAGATCCCTACACGGCTTCTCCAAAAGAACACTCTTATCCTGAGATTGTTTTGTAGTTCGCGACGGGGCGTATGCACCAGCATAGTATAGTTTATATGCAACTGGCAGCACAGAGAGCCGAAACAAAGAAGGTTCATAAAAAATCAACTAAATGCAGTGGTAGATCCAGCTTAGTAGCAGGTGTATGCTTGACACCCATTCCTGGGCATTATCCACCTTAATAGCGGTGGTGCATCCACCTTTGATGCGGTGAGATGCCAAATTTTTAATTGAGAGTGGCATATATATTCACACACTATTTATAAGCTTGCAAATAAACCTCCCATTTAAATTTGTTATTTTCTATGTCTCAAAATACCTATTTAGAAGGATTTTCTTTTTGAAAATACTTTGAATGTTATTCTGTCAAAATCAATATAGATGCTCTCTCAGTGTATATCTGAAACTGTGAGTATCCTTCTAGAGCAGTTTCTATACCTCCGTAGTACGCGAGGGAGCGTATGCACTAGCGTAGTATAGTTTATAAGCAACTGGCGGCAAAGAAAGTCGAAATAAAGAAGGTTCATCAAAAATAAATTAAATGCAGTGGCAGATCCAGCTTAGTAGCAGGGGTATGCTTGACAACCTTGCCCAGGCAAGATCCACATTAATAGCGGTGGTGCATCCACCTTAGATGCAATGAGATGCCAAATTTTTTAATGGAGAGTGGCATATCAATTCACGCACTATCTATAAGCTTGCAAATAAACCTTCATTAAATCCGCTATTTTTTACGTCACAAAATATCTATTTAAAAGCATTTTTTTTAATAAAACTTTGAATGCAAAAGTTGTAAATCGAGCAAAATCTATTTTGAAACCCGTTTCAAATTCGATAAACTTTGAAGGCAAAAAACACTTATTTAGAGGAATTTTCTGAAAACTCTTTCAATATGAAAGTTGTAGATCTAACAAAATCTACATCTTTCAAATTGCAAGTTTTCAAAACAAGCTCCCAATATTTCATTTATTTTTTTAATCTTATAAGTTGTTTTTTTTTGGTGAATCTACTGGTAAATAAACATTTTCCTAAAAATTTGTAGTCTTGGTCATCAAGTGTCGCATAACATGATTATCAATCAGCAGATTTTCCATTCATATAGATGCTCTCTCAGTAAATATCTGAAACAATGAGTATCCTTCTAGAGCAGTATCTATTGGTTCCTCTCCTACGCCAAAGCGAGATGTTGCTTTTTTTATGGCCCCACCCTGCCAGCATAAGATTCCTAAATAGCTCCTCCAAAAGGACAATCTCATCCTGACACTGTTCCGTCGTACGCGTGGGGACGTATGCACCAGCATAGCAAAGTTTATACGCAACTGGCGGCACAGAGAGTCGAAACAAAGATGGTTCATAAAAATCAACTAAATGCAGTGGTGGATCCAACTTAGTACAAGGGACATGCTTGATATGTGAGATATATGACATGGGTGTTATTCCTAAGTAAGAGATTGCTAAGCAAACTTTGTAGTGGTGGATCCAGCTTAGTAGCAGGGGCAAAACATGCTCCCAATATTTGTTTTATTTTTTTTAGTCATAAAAGTTGGTGAATATTTTGGTGAATCAGTTGGGAAATAAAAATTTTCCTAAAAATTAGTAGTCTTGGTCATCAAGTGTCGCATAACATGATTATCAATCAGCATATTTTGCATTCATATAGATACTCTCTCAGTATTTATCTTAAGGTGTGAGTATCACTATGGAGGAGAACTTCCTCTCATGAGCCAAATCAAGATGGCGCTTTGTTTTAGGGCACCGTCCTACCATCTTATGATTCCTACATGGCTCCTCCAAAAGGAAACTCACATCCTACGACTATTCAGTCCTATGCGAGAGGGCGTAAGCACCATCGAAGCATAGTTTATAAGCAACTGGCTGTACATAGATTCGAAACAAAGAAGGTTCATAAAAATCAACTAAATGCAGTAGTGGATCCAGCATAGTAGCAGGGACATGCTTGATATGTGACATGGGTATTATTCCTAAGCAAGAGATTGCTAAGCAAACTTTGAAATCTTAATCGACTGGGGAAACAAACATTTTCCTAAAATTTGTAGTCTTGGTCGTTAAGTGTCGCATAACATGACTATCATTTAGCATATTGTCCATTCATATTGATCACTCTTAGTATCTCTCTCAAAGTGTGACTATCACTCTAGAGCAGCATCTATATGTTCCTCTCATGAGCCAAAGCGAGATGGCGCTTTTTTGAGAGCCCCTTCTTGCCTGTATAAGATCCCTACATTGCTCCTCCAAAATGACACTCTCATCCTGAGACTGTTCACGAGGTGGCGTATGCACCAGCGCAGTACACTTTATATGCAACTGGCAGTACAGAGAGTCAAAACAAAGAAGGTTCATAAAAATCTACTAAATGAAGAGGTTGATCCAGCTTAGTAGCTGGGTTATGCTTGACACCCTTGGCCGGGCATGATTCACCTTAATTGCGGTGGTGCACCACCTTAGATGCAGTGAGATACCAAATTTTTAATGGAGACTGGCATATCAATTCATGCACTATTTATAAGTTTGCAAATAAACCTCTCATTTAAATCCGTTATTTTCAACATTACAAAATACTTAGTTAGAAGTATTTTTTTTTTTTAAAAAAAACTTTTAATGCAAAAGTTGTAGATCACATCAAAATCTATTTTGAAACTCGTTTCCAATCCGATAAACTTTGGAGGCCAACAAAACCTATTTAGAAGCACTTTCTTAAAAAAAGAAAAAAATTTAACATTGAAGTTATAGATTTTATCAAAATCTACAGCTTTCTTACTGCAAGTTTTCAAAGATGTTCCCAATTTTGTTTTATTTTCTTAATCATATGAGTTAGAGGATTTTCCTAAGAATTTGTAGTCTTGGTCATCAAGTGTTGCATAACATAATTATCAATCAGCATACTTTCCATTCATATAGATGCACTCTCAATATCTATTTGAAAGTGTGAGTATCACTCTAGAGCAGCATCTATACATGGCTTTTAGAAAAACATCATGAGAAACTGATTTCAAGTTTGTAAAAATCAAACAGTCTTTGTAGATATTTACGTAGTTTATGTAAGTTTGTAAAAATACAACAGTCTTTCTAGATATTATTCCTTCATTGGATGGTGAATTGAAAATAACGATTTGTTTGATTCTCAAGTTTGATATTATACATGAAATTGTCAACATGCATTGATTCTGAGTCTAACAGAAAATAAGGTCTAACTTACCTATTTGGTACCTCGACTTGTACCTATATTAATTTTTTGTACCCCATTTTACAAACGCACCTCAGCACATACCCCCAGCCAGAATCCGTGACAGCGGCGTTAACATGCATGACGCGGCAAAGCGGATTTTTTACCCGTTAACATTTAGACCTCAAAAAACACCAATTTCGAAGTATATTTTGGAGAAACTTTGAACATAAAAGTTGTATATTTTGATGAGATCTACAACTTTATGTTTAAATTTTTTTTCAAAAAATGCTTCGAAATGTGTGTTTTGAGGCTCCCAATTGTTAACGGATGTCAAAATCGACTTATTAAGCTAGTACACTTTGAAGCCTCAAAACACCTATTTCCAAGAATTTTTGGAAAAAACTTTAAACATTAAAATTGTATATCTTATCACACTTTACAATTTTTTTATTCAAAATTTTTCATAAAGTGTTTCTAAATAGGTGTTATGAGGCTCCGAAATTTATCGACTTAAATTACTTCATCTTACTTCTAAATAGATATTTTGTGGTCTAAATGTTAACGGATAAAAAATCCGCTTTACCATGTCATCCAAGATAACGGTGCCGTCTTGGATTCTGGTTAGGAGTATGCGCTGAGGTGCCTTTGTAAAATGGGGTACAAAAAGTTAATATAGGTACAAGTCCGAATACCAAATAGGTAATTTAGCCGAAAATTAGGTAGTTTTTGTTTGTTGTTACCCTTAACCTAGTTCATTGGCTAGAATAACATAGGGTTCAAATGGTGTCTTTAGAGACATCACATAAAATTGGTATAATACAGAAACATTAGCATGGGCCGGCCCTGTGCAAATACGACAAGCACAAATGGACGAATAGCCAACTTTAAAAAAAAAAAAAAAAGAGATAGGGTTCAAACGCATTACTAAGTGGTTTAAAACCTTAAAATCTTATATTAGCGCACACGTGCATATAATAATTTTTATCAAATGCATTTCTTTAAGAAGTTACCAACCTCGTCCATTTATCAGAGGAATCAGAATCTATCTTTGTAACCAATTTGTTTTTTAATAGGAATTTATACTCTTTGATAAATAAGTATACCACCTAACTCTTTTCGTGCCCTCTGGAGCTCTTGGATAGGACCACATCCAACCCTCAGAACTCCGAAGCGTCTAGGATTATATCTCAATTTTTATTTTTTGATGTATTTTGTTAGAGCATAATGATACAATTTTCAACAGGAGCCCACAAAACCCTTTCTCTATCTTCAACTGGCTCTGTTAATCATAGAAAATAGCCTAAGAGAAGATTTGAAATATTCAATCATTGCAGTTGGAACTTTGCTTTATTGTTCATTGTATGCTTAAGTACCAATAAAAAAATCCAAGCGATACCCGTGAAGATTAGGATCAAATTTTGTTAACCACTAGTTTAAAGCTACATATTCCTGACTAATTAGTAAGCCTAAATGACAACTTTCCCCTTTATAAGCTTTGCAAACTAGCTGAAGGTTATCGAAGTCCTAAACATATGTTATACGATGAGTAGAAGTCTCGGATTATCTAAAATACATGCGGAAGTGGTTTATTGCTTTGCTCGTGCTCATGTCCTTTGGTACAACACCGGCAAGATCTACGAGCTCCGGCTTTCTTTCCGTCGACGAGGAGAAGATTTGAATATTTCAATAATTGCAATTGGAACCTTGCTTTATTGTTCATTGATGCTTAAGTACCCATCATAAAATCCAACCGATACCCATGCAGATTACGATCAAATTCTGTTAACCACTTGGAAAAAGCTACATATTCTTGTCTAATTAGTAAGCCTAAGATGACAATTTTCTCCTTTGTAAGCTTTTGAAATTAGCTGAAGGTCATCGAGGTCCTAAACATATGTTCTACTGTGAGCAGAAATCTTGGATTATCTCAAATATATGCAAAACTGGTTTGTTGCTTTGCTCCTGCTCACGTCCTTTGGCGCAACACCGACGAGATCTGCGAGCTCCGGGTATCTCTCCGTTGATGTGGATGGCTACCAGTAGTATAGCTACTGTGAGCTCCGGCTATCTTATTACAGAGTCAGGCACTGCCCGCACATTTCACCTCGTCCCCTACATTGGGGTGGGGGGGTGCCCGTGCCCTTACCCACCAAACGATTTTTCAACTTTGGTGGCAGTAGAATTCGAACATACGAAGTGCAGATTCATGAGCCTCCTCGCATCCACTCTTCTACCGCTCACCCCACCAAATAGTAGACAGCATGTGACAGAAAGTTGGTCAACAAATGTAGGAGTACAAATCAAAAGGAGTAGATGTCCGCGAAGGAACCAAAGCTTCCTTGTAGAGCAGTAATATTTGGGAGTGTAGTTGTTGTGTAAGATGTGGGCATAATTCAACATCTGAGCTTGCTTTTCATTTACATCTAGCAATATATTTTCTAATTTGAGATCTCCAAGAACAGCAATATCAAGATGTGGGCAAATATCACTAGCTATACAAAACTCAATGTTTCCACAAAAGATCATGATTTTTTGTTTGGTACTTCTGAAATGATCAGTTATTAGGATAGGAGGAAGTCGGGGTGGCTGCACTGCGGTTTATATCCTAAGTATTGTTTCGAGTTTGTTCATTTCAGGAAAAATGAAGATTGAAAAGCGCTCAAAAGTCGGAACGCGCAAGCTTAGAAAGAAGGAGAAAAAAAGCATACCACTACTGTTGCTCATCATATGATGGTGTTAAGAGTTTCACCAAAGAAAGCTAGAATTTCAACAATCTCCTAAATTCGAAGAAAACCTACTGAGAATTCTAAACTTCCAATTAGTCCCACTTCAATATAATTTCAGAATAGAAAAGCAATTTTTAAGGAAATAATTATGTCATACATCATAACAGTCATCTAAACATATACCACATACATCCTGATTAACTGTATATGGCTCTGATTACATCAGAATTTCTAACGTCACTGACGAAAAGCAGTGCTCTTTTCAGAACAAAATAACCTGATCGTGCAGCAGTAAACGACCTAAATACTGATAAATGTAGACAAAATGAGCCAGCAAATGGAGAAAACCAAACCATCTATTTACATTTCAAACCATATTACATTACCCCAAGATAAAGTCTAGCTAGATAAGAGTTCAAATGTCTCGCACACTGCCTAGAATACAGTACACAGTATATAAGAATACAGAAAAATATTTGGTGGGTCAATGATCACAAGACACATAGCTAAGATTACACACATCTACATGCCATGTACAGATGACTTATTTGACTGGAAGGAAATCTTGCAAGTTAATCAATAAGATTCTTGTTAGAGATTAAAAATACTTTGAGGAGTTCATCAAACTGTTCCTAGAGGTTTAAAATATTAACAAAAGATAGATACATTTGAAGGTAACATTTATCGTGTGCAAATTGAGGAAATGCATAAAACCTTGTTAAGAGAAAGTGTTAAGGTTTTTATTTCATGAGCAACATCTATTAACAGGCTGGTGCACCACCAGGTTTATCTTTTATAATGGCAGATAGAGTGGGGGGTTACGGACAAAGTTTCTCACGATAATATAAAAAGAAAAAATAAATCTATTAACATCCTCAGGGCTATATTGGTTGTATGGGAACTAGGTTATCACTGGAAATGTTCACCCTCATCAGTGAATGTATGCCTAAAAATTGAACAATTCTTTGAGTTCAAGAATCTTTTCATACCAGTCGTGTAGCGAAAGTTCAATGATCTCGCTTGTTTTTGGCCAAATATGAAAACATCCTGCAAACATATGAAGAAATGAATTACTCATTTTCAACTAAATTCTAGTGCAAATAATTAATGCTTTCAAGTAAAATCATATGCCATGAGACTCTTCTCTTATGTCATGATCCTCAGAACAATGGATCTAGAAAACACATGAAGAAACAACCGGAACCAAGTTTACCTGTTTGAATTTAGAGGCTTCTTTGCATTTGTTCTAGGGTTATCAGTATGTGGACCGTCATATTTGAAATCTGATAATTGTGAAAACATTCTTCTGACCTGCACCTCTGGGAACTCCTGGTGCAGATACGAAGGTGCACTCCACGCAGCTGGATCTTGTGTTCCAAGTTTTTGGGCAACTCCTTCAGATTTTTTAAATTCCTTAATTCAAGAAATTTTAGGCTTTTCAAGGCAGTTTCATCAAAAATGATCTTCTGGAGGCTTTCCATGTCACGTAAGCAGAGTTTCTTGAGATTTGGGAATGCTTCTGCGGTGAAGTGCAGTCTCTCACACCTTGTCGCATTACTGAGTTTCAAGGATGCCAATCCCTGCAGCTTAACAAGACACTCCATGAACTTATCATAATCTAATCCTGCACAGCCAAGGTACAATGATTTGAGGTTCTTCGAAAGGAAGCCTAGAGATGACATTGCTGCTGCTTCCACCACCCGTCCGTGCAATTTAAGCTTTTCAACACTCTTTAGCGCCTCGATTCCTGTCAGGTTGAGCTGCTCTTTCTCATTCAGTGCTGTAATATCCAATTTCAAAAGCATGGGCAATTTGAAAGAGAACTAAACAAATCTTTGGTGTGGCTCTGTTTCACTTTGGTTATGCTTAGGCTTCTTAGCAATGTTAGATACTGTAGGTCTTCCACAAAATCATCACTTGCATCGATACCGTGAAGCGTCTGTAAACTCTTCATTGAATGGAACCTCGCGGTAGTCTTTACACCATCAAAGCTTGCTTCACATTCGACCAATGTCCTGCCGACAAAAAGATGCCGTAATTTCTTCAGCTTGGTGATTTCACGTGGCAACTCTTCTATGTCCGTGTAGAGGACATCCAAAGTCTGCAGGTTTTTAAGCTTTCCTATAGATCTGGGGAGCTTCTTTACTTTTGTTTTCCTTAGATTCAAGTATTGCAAATTAAATAAATTTCCAATGCTGTCTGGTATCCTGTCGATTGTAGTTTTCTGTAGATCTAAAACCGTCAAATAACAAGAGTTATCCAAAACAGAAATTAGCGATTGGAGTGAAATATCACCTTCCCGCACCATGAAAGATCGCAGTTGGGGCATGTCTATGTCAGATTTGGAACTGTTGCTGCACTTATGTAAGCACAAATGACGAACATCATAATTACGATTCAACTTCTCCAAGTTAGTGCAGAGCATACTGAAGTGTTCTCGTTTAGATATCAACATAAGGATTTCCTGCTTGAAAAGCTTGCATTTTGAACCGTTTCAATCTGCCATTCACATTTTTCTCAACAACTTCCAACATGCATGAATTCACAAGTTCGTTCAGATAATCTTCAGCCACTTCCTCCATCGAACTGCTGCCCCTTTTCTCTACGAAGCCCTCTGCTACCCACAGCCTGATCAATCTCTTCCTCTTGAATACAAAACCTTTGGGGAATATGCTACAGAGCAAGTAGCAATTTTTAAGGTATTTTTTCAGATATTTCAAACCTAATTCAAAGGCTATTTTTGGACGGCTAAAGTTCTCGTTGTGTTGCATAAGCCACCTGAGCTGATCAGAGACCTTCTCCCATTCAGACTTTACTCTTTCTCGTTGCGATAGAAGAACACCCACTGATGCGATTGCTGCCGGCAAACCATCACAGTATTCTATGATTTTATCGGCAGCGTTCTCAAGCTCGGGCGGAAAGTCGGGTTGGTGGTCATTGGGAATGCCCTCTTTAGGAGGAGATACTTCGCGTCGTTACGTTTTAGAGGCTTGACATGTAATCGAAACATCGAATCCACACGACGAGCGACTTCTTGGGATTGAGTTGTGACAATTACTTTACTTCCTGTAATGACTTACAAGGGCACTTGTTATTTGAGCGTCCAAGGGTTCTCGTACATCATCGAGGACGATTAGGACCTTCTTCTTAGCAAGAATGCTTTTGAGAACCTCACTCGGAGGCATATTGTCACCGTCACCTGCGTTAGCATGATTTTTTTGGAGTTTCATAGTCAATGATCTCAGTAGTTCCTCTGAATTACTATTTAATGGGACGGGAACAGAAGCATGAAGATCAAACTTCGATTTCAAACTGTTGCAGACGTTGGAAACTAGGGTTCTTTTACCTACTCCAGATTGACCCCACACAGCAATTATTTGAATAGGCTTTGCCTCAGACTGATTATCAATGATCCTTAAATCTTCTTGCCTGCTTTTGGGCCACACCCTTTCCCACAACGAATTGGAATGGCGTAAGGAGTGGTTACCACTAGCGTAATCTTCATCAGGTAGTAGCATCTTCTCCAGTTTCTCCTTGTTCATCTTGCAGGCCTCTAGTTCTTGATCATCAACAGCATCAGGGGGAGGATCTGGTAGCTGCATCTCCGTTGTATTAGCAAGATTGTCCCTTATGTTATCCGTCTTGATCCACCTCTCCTTGATTTGCGTAACATGTTGAAGATCACTTTCTAATTCTTTAAGCTTCAAAGCAACTTCACGCCAATCAAGAATCTTTTTTGGTCTACCAGTTAATGTGATAAACAGGCTAGCAAACCCATTCAAGCGATCATCTCCTAACAGATAGACAAATTTATCCACAACATCTTCAACATCATTTGCTATCTTTCTCAGTTCTTCTAGCCAGGCTTGCATTGTGTTGTCATAGCTTTCTGAATCAATGTCGCCTAGGAAGGCTTGCATCACCACAAATTCCCTTCGTATACGTTTCATACTACTGGGAAGCTGTGTTATTAGCTCCATCTCACTGGATAACCTGGATGATATCTGTCGTTGTGCCTCTGCGGTCACAGCAAGGCTGATCTTTTTAATAGCCAGAAGTACAGCAAGCTCCGCCATGTTTTTGTTGCGGTTTTACGTATCCAGAGGGCCAAATCTACATGGAGTGACGAGAGGGAAAATAAGAGGAAAAAAAAAAAAAAAAAAAAAAAAACGATTTGTAAGTTGATGTGGAAGCAGAATGATGGGTCTAATACGGAAAAATTTTGGAGGGAATTAAGTATCAACATGAGAATGAAAAGAAGAATGAACATGCAGATTGGTGTAATGACTGTCAGGGGATGAGACAAAGAAGACAATGAGGTGCACACTTCTTTGTTCCTCTATGAAGGTGTTTTATATTAGTAACATCTTTGTATAGAAACTTAGTAACTATTTCGTATTTAAAAACAGAAATTAAAATAACTGGAAAGGTATTATGGAGGACGTATATATGTTAGAAATAGGCTGTAATTGTCCATAGAAAATATAACGAAATGATAAATAGAATAATACCTTGGAAGTTAGGTCGCATATTTCTTTTTAAAAATTGCAATGCTATATGGTTATATTATAATTCAAACTAAAAATAATATAAAATGATGTGATCGTCTACATCTATCTCATGAATTTATATGCTAGGTTCGACAAAAACTTTGGGAATAACATTTTTCAGAAAAATAAAATAATGTCTACTAATTCTTAGCAAAATATTGTTTAGTTTTAGTGATTGTGAAGAAAACATAGGCACTATATTAATCACCACTTATATTATACTTGTAAATGATATCAAATCATTTGGAGTGATAGTATAGTTTTTTTTTTCAAGTCCAAACAATTGCCCCTATTCACCCTTGGGTCTTAGATCTGCCACTGGTTAAATGTAACCAAGATTACATAAACATAAGTGTTGGAATATGTCTCGAATTTCATTACAGCCCGACTTATGTCTTGTTTCATCCCAAATTAAGTTGATCAAGCAAATGTCTGGAGGACTTTTCGGGGGTAGATCCTCTCCAATACGCATCCCTCAAGTTCTCTCAAATTAATGACAAAAATTGATATCTTGACAAAATTTTGTAAGAATTAAATTAAAAGTTGTAGATTTAATGAAATCTAAAACTTTCATTTTCAAAAATTTTATAATAAATGCTTCTAAATATTTGTTTTGGACTTCAATCTCTTAACGGGTATAAATAAATTTTATAAACTATTTTCAAACCTGTTACTACTTTGGAGCTCCAAAATATCCATTTAAATTTTTTTGAAAAATCTTTGAACATGAAAAATTGTAGATCTCATTAAAATTTACAACTTTTATGTTCAAATTTTTTAACAAATATGTTTAAATATCAAATTTTACATAAATGGGAAAGAACTTGAGTGATGCATATTGAATAGATTCTGCCTCCGCATTCTTTTTGAGATCTGCGGTGGTAGCAGAGGGACTGGGCCAATAGGGTTTTCTGTGTGATATAAAAGGTAGATGTAATGTCTTTTCATAGTATAAAGTTTTGTATTTTCAGTAGTTAGGGTTTTGCCCTTTCGTGTTCACCGTCATTTGTGTACTCTTCGATTGGTAGTAAATCTTCTTTCTTTCTCACCCGTTGACGTTAGATTTTATCTATGAACAACATAAAATTCTGGTGTTTTATTTTGTATTTTTTTTTGTTCTCGATTTTATGTAGTTATGACCGTCTTGAGCTGTTCGATCTAACACTCAAGTTATAATAATAAGGCTTTTAAGAATCAAGAGTTCGTTGCTTCGATGGCAGCATGGAAATGGAAGGTGAAAGGTTAGTAGCTTGCCAATCTAAGAGAGGTGGTTCTAATATAAACATAATAGTATTTTTCTCAAAAAATAATATAAATATAATAGTGTGTGTGTGTGTGTCCATATATATATATATATATATATAGAGCAGACAATGCATCCGCGATGCATGTACTAAAAATAATAATAACAAAAATAAAACTAATTGGACACAAAAATCATGACCATAAATGTCAAAATTTCATAGTCAGATAGATTTTTTGGTTGAGAAAATAGAATATTAATGGCGAGGGAAAAAGAGAGAGAGAGAAAAAAGAGGGTGAGGGGAAGAAAAAAATTGATGGTTTTATAATTTTCTATAGAATATAGGTTATTTAACTATTATTATAATTATATATAAACTTTAAATTTATTTTAATAGTTAAATAATTTATATTAAAATATAAGACACTACCACGTCCACCTTTTACGCTTAACTATTATATATAAATATATATATATATATATATATATATATATAAAGGTATTTTTTTACAACTATCCTATAACATACGACGGTGACACGTGATCTTAGAGGACCTAGCCTATTCTACCGCCTACAGAGAAGCTGAACTTGAAATCTAAACCATGTTTAGACGCTTACTTGAGATCCAACGGTGGCTGGCCGGCGATCACAGTCAGCTGATGGCAAGACGCTGGCCCAAGTCTGCTCCAACTCTCTCTCTCTCTCTCTCTCTCTCTCTCTCTCTCTCTCTCTGCAACTCTAGGGTATTGGAGATGTTTTCGGTATGATATGTTGGTGGTGAAGGATTTAGATGGGGGTGTATTTATAGGCTCTCATAGAAGTTGTAGGTGACGGGAGAGAGGCATTTAGACTAACTGTATCAAGTCAAGAAGAGATTGCTAAAGTGTTGTAGAAGAATAAGCATCGCATAAGTCTCCGGCTGGATGGTTGGCTTGGTGACTGCATGAGATAGAGATGTTATATTCATACAATGTATAGTTTACTAGGACAACTACGACGGACAGTAAGACATCGTATACATATTTATAATGCTTCCCATCTCATTAAGTGGAGGTTTTAGTTTCGAATTCCTTAAGCGCCATCTATAAGGATTTGGTTATCTGCTCTATATTCTGTAGATCATAACACAAACTTTGGAGCCTATTCAGATTGGAATGCTGGAATTCATAGGGTGGCGGAACATGTGTTAGTGCCATCCGTTGATTTATCTGTTATAATTATCGTACAAAAAATAAGCCGGTTATAGATAGAAATTTTCTACAATATGTTAAAAAAATACGTGTTAATCGGAATAAATTGCTATTAATCGCGGGTATTATTCTTTAAGTGAAATCGTAATGATGAAGGTTGCAATGCTTGTTTTCTTCTCCTTGATGAGGTGCTTCAAAGTAGATATTTCCGTAATATATGGGTTTTTCATTTTTTGAATTTCTTCAAAAATTATCATTAAATATCTTCAAAAGTATTGTGTTTTAAGAGCAAAGTATCTGAAAACTTAATTTTTTTATTTTAAGAATTAATAACAAAACAGAAGAAAAGCATGAATTTTTTCAACTTATACAAAATTTTCGGATTTATTAATTGGAAACTCATTTCACATAATTATGACATGAACATATTCTCCATTCGACAGATGCAAAAGAAGTATTGAAAAAGGAGACCGAAAGAAGAGTTCTTCCACGATAATCTCAAAAGAAAAAAAAAATGATAAAACCGATTTTTTTTTTTAATTCTAAAACGAGCTCAAAGACTATTTTTCTTTTGTTTTAAGAAAATGTTCTTGAAGAATAGTTACCTACACAATTAGACATCCTCCAGCATAAAGTTTGTAGTCTTGGTCATCAAGTATCCCATAACACCATTATCAATCAGCATATTTTCCATTCACATATATAGATGCTCCATTAGTAAATATCTAAAAGTGTGAGTGTCACTCTTAGAAGCATCTATGGGTTTGTCTCAAGAGTGGCGAGATGGCGCTTTCTTTCTTTTTGTTTTTTGAGACCCCAAGACTTGCTTAGTAAATAACGTTTATTTAGATAGCTGATAGATATAAAATGATAAAAAAGAATATGAGTAGCATCTTATATATATAATCTACAACATTTATGTTCAATTTTTTTTCAAACAGCAACTCTCCGTGGGAGTTTGGTGCAGTATTACGGTGCAATATATAGAATTTCTCCACTATAATCTGAAAAATATAAAATTCATATATTGTGGGTGTGTGAGATCTGTGACATGCAAGCTACTGGGAGATTCTTGCAAGAAATTGCTAAGCAAATTTTGAAGTCTTAATCAATAAAGAGATATTAATCATATTCTTCCTTAATCATGGAATCGTAATGATGAAGGCAGAATTAATCACTAAACCGAAGAAAAGCAAGAATATTTTCAACGTTTGCAGAATTTTCAGATTTCAAAATTGGAAACTTATTGTACATTATTATTGACAAGAACATATTCTCCAATTTTACCGATGCAAATTAGGTATTAGAAAAGAAGACCAAAATAAATTGATAAAACCTCGCCCTAATAGGCCGGTATCACGGGCCAAGGCATTTGTCCCGTGACTGGAATATCGGGGCTGCAAAAGCACACAAGGCGCGCACAAGGCAGCACAAAAGGCGTCTGTACTACATGAACGTCTAGGCCAGGTAGGACGTCTAGGTCGTGCCCTTGGTCCCACCAGGCAGGACACTTGGGCACGCGCGGGCGAGCCCAAGGCAGCGCACGAGGCGGCGCCGAGTCCAATGTTTGGAATTCTATAGAGAACTCTTGAGTCTTGGATTTCTTGGGCAATAACTACTAATACTCTATAGAGTGCATCATAGCTATTAGCTTGGTGTTAAATTAGCCATCTATTGGGACCCAAGGTGTCTATTAAATAGCGGTCTCCTCATTTGTAACCAATAAGAGATCAAAGAATCCATCCAAGTCTTAAGCAAAGTATTAAAGTATTCAAAGTGCTCATGCATTCCCTTCTACTCTCTTTAACAAGCGCATGGGGTTATCTTCGGGAGGCTGAGCTTAGGCGACTTAAGGGTATTGTTGGAAGGGGCGATGGAGACGCATTGGGCAACGTAGGCCAAGATGCGCAACGGGGTGTCACGCAAACAAGTTGGGGAGAATGTCACGAGCCAAAGCATTTGTCCTGTGACCATCAAACATCGGGACCGCGCAAGCACACAAGGCGCGCGCAAACAGGCATGAGGGGCGTGTGCATTGTGTGGCATCGACGCCTACGCCACGCCAAGCACGACGCTTGGCGTGTGCTCGGGCCGTGAGCGGGCGAGCCCAAGGCAGCGCGCGGGACAACAACAAGTCCAACCTTAGGAATTTTCTAGAGAACCCTAGTGTCTTAGATTTGTTGGGCACTAAGTAGAAAGACTCTAGAGAGTATATCCTAGTCGTTAGCTTGGTGTAATCTTAGCCATCCATTTAGATCCAAAGTGGCTATAAATATGGGTCTCCTCCTCATTTGTAACCAATAAGAGATCAAGGAATTCATCCAAGTCTTAAGCAAAGCATTCAAGTGTTCTAAGTGCTCTTGCATTCCCTTTGACTCTCTTTAGCAAGCGCGTAGGGGTCATCTTTGAAAGTCTGAGCTTAGCGACTTAAGGGCATTGCCTAAGAAAAAGTTGCTGAGTGCTGCACAAGGTCAAGGTGATAACTCTAACATCGTGACACCGGTTACTGGAAGAGTTCCCCTACTACAATCTCAAAAAAATAAATTTAAAAAAAAAAAAAAAACAATTGTTTTTAATGCTAAAATGTGTTCAAAGACCCCTACATGATTCTAGAACATGCTCTGTCCATATAATACCCCTATTTGGCTCTCCTATGAGACCCAAAAGTGTCCATCACACACAAGGAGGCATATTGTGCAGACCCACTAGCACAACATATTTGTACATACCCACTAGCACAGCAAATTTTCGAGCAATCAGTAGTGCCCGGGAGTCAAAACTGAGATGGTCCATAAATAAGGCTAAATGCAGTGGCGGATCCACCATAGTAGCAAGGGTATGCTTGACACCCTTGCACGGGCATGATCCACCTTAAAAGCAGTGGTGCATCCACCTTACATGCAGTGACACCCTTGCCCGGATGCCAAATTTTTAAGGGTTCCCATCTAAAATAATACATGGGTATATGGGGTACATGTACCTATCCACTTGTGTATGTGTTTTGAGATACTATTTGTATTGTATTGGTGTCTCTTTTGTTCTTGCTAGCTGGAGTTTCGTAATTCCGAACCTTTGCTTTCATTGGAGCGGTAGCATGAGCTTTTTCATCCTTAACTAGCGCACTTTTGTGAGACGGTCTTAAAAGATAAACCCACTGGTGGCTATAAGCATGACTTTGGAAAAACCTACACCCACGGGTACATGTTCGCATATTTGCGTAGTTTATCCAGTTTTCTAAAAATGCAACAATCTTTGGAGATATTATTACTACATTGGATGGTCCATTCAAAATAAACGGTTTGCTTGATGCTAAAGTTGGATTGTATACTTATCTAAACGGGGTCTACCGGTGATCAAGAAGGCTCGAGGTCTAGATCAGCGACATGCATTACACTTGGCAAGGGTGCTGATCTACCAGCATTCCAAGTGGTCAGTGAACATCATAATTTGTAGCAGCCGGGATTCATTCGGCCTCTAATTTTTTATTTTTTATTTTTAAATGAAAATTTGGATAGTAAACATAAAATTGTCAATAGGCAATGCTTCCCTGTCTTGCAGCAAATTAATTAGATAGTTTTTGTTGTTACCCTTTACACATTAAAACTAGTTCTTTGGCTAGAATAACGTAGGCCTCAAATGGTCTCTTCGGGGATGTCCGATAAAATTAGAATAATACAGAGAACATAAGCATGGCTTCGTCGCAAATATGACATGTGCAAATTAAGAAATAGTCCATTTTTTATTTTTATTTTTAAAGATAGGATTCAAATGCATTAATAAAAGTTAAAATCTTCTCTTAGTGCGTGCACATACATATACTATTTATTAAATATTCTAATGCATTCTATAGCTATAAAAGGTTAGAATTTCTCTAAATGCCCACACATATATATATAATATTTATTAAATATTCAAATGCATTGCTATGACTATAAAAGGTTAAAATCTTCTCTTAGTGTGCGCATATACATGTATTTATTGAATATTCGTATGCATTGCCATGACTATAAAAGGTTACAACCTTCTCTTAGCACACGCACATACATGTAATATTTTTCGAATGCATTGCTATAACTGTAAAAGGTTAAAATCTTCTTTTAGTGCGCGCACATACATATAATATCTATTAAATACATTGCTTTTAGGAATTCTCAATCATGTCTCTTTGTTAGAAGAATCAGAATTTTCTTTGATGCAATTTCCATTATCAGGAATCTTTACAATTGTTACAGGAAATTAGATGGCTTTTGTTGTTACCCACTACACATTAAAACTAGTTCTTTTGCTAGAATAAGACTTAAGAGAGGGTTCAGATGCATTACTATCACTATCAAATGTTAAATATTATCTTAGTGCACGACGTACACATTATTTTATTAAAATAAAATAATAATAATAATAATAAAAAGAATATGTATTTTGATAGGCCAAGTATGTACAAAATATTAGTGAATAAAATAACAAAAATTGTACTACACTTCCTACATTAAGTTTCAATATCATTTCAATTCATACATTCTAATAAAATTCAATACAATTCCTCACAAAACTATATTTTGCACTGCAATCATCATTTCAATTATTTTTTTTAAATCCCTCAAAATAATTATTTAACAATTTTTTAGAAAAAAAATTTAACATGAAAATTGTAGATTGATAAGATCTATAATTTTCATGTTGAAAGTTTTCAAAAAATTACTTCTTAATAGGTATTTTGAGGTTTCAAAATTTAGGTCGCAGCTTTAAATGTTTTGATTTTTAAGTTTTTTTGCTATTTTTGACACCTCAAAATAATTAATTAGAAGTATCTTTAGAAAAATTTTCGACATAAAAGTTTTAGAGCTTATCAAAATCTACAACTTTCATATTGAAAGTTTTTCCAAAACAATACTTCTAAATAATTATTTTAGGTGTTAAAAATAGCTAAATCTAACTATAATTAAAATTTAGATTTGGATCCAAGTACAACAAAACTTAACGTTTTGAATCCAAAACTCTCCTATAAAAATAATAATATATTTAGACGCAAAGATTGAAGGCTTTCAGACGGAAATATATTGTATGTAAAAACAAAGAGTTCCGGCGGAAATATGTTTAATTAGTAAAAAATATTTACCATGAAAAGTTTAACTAGCAAAAATATTTTCCAAGGATATAGCCGTAGGAAAATATACTTAAAAATAACATATTTTCTGTCCAATGCTATCTCGCGAACCTCTTTTAACCCAAAAAAAAAAAAAAAAAAAAAGAACATATGTCTTTTGTGCGTCGAAGAATCAAAGTTTTCTGACAGAAGTGCGTAGTTCATCAAAGTTTTTGTTTTTTTGTTTTTTTAAATAACGAGGTAAAATATTCCCTCCTCAATAACGTTAGATTATTCTACTGGATAATTTTTTAATCACAGTTTTTTGACAAACTCTAGAATGTTTCGCTTGATCTCACTAGGCAACTCAATTATTCTAAATGTAACTTATTATGTGCCCAAGATGATCCAATGTTTCATAGTGCATTTAAAATTATTGGTAATTTAGTACTAAGTCATATGGCTTCACAAATACATGGAAGCATATATATATATATATATATATATATATATATATTATATATATATATAATATATATATATATATACACACAAAGAGAGAGATGGACTAATCACTCAACATGAGATTTGCCTGCTCCTGTCGACTCCGCAGCCGTCATATCATCGCGATCCGAAAGCTAAAATTGTGGCGTATTTTTCGTGCGAAAGTCGATAGCGACTTTCTGCTCCGCAAAAGCGCGCGTATTTTCAGCCGATCCGACGGCTGTGGAGTCGACATGAGCGTCTAATCTCCTGTCAAGTGGAGATTAGGCACTATATATATATATATATATATTATATATATATAGAAAAGCAGAGGAAACCTGTAGAAAACAGAACCATTTATTATAGAATCACTAGGATTTAAGTTTTGCAAAGACCACTAGAAAACAGAGGGAGTACAGCACACTGAATACATAAACATACACGAAAGCAAACTACTATTTTGAATACAGTACACAAAGATAGATATACGGCTAAGTTTGAACACTTGTACATGAATATTCAGTTATCTTATTGACTGCGGTAGAAATCCTGCAAGAGCAGCAGTGAAATAGTCGTCAGGATTTGTTCTCCTAAAAAATAAAAAAATATAAAATTTTTTAAAAAAATTTCTAAGATGTCAGTTTAACATTTTATTGGATTGTTACTTAAACTATTAATAAGATAACCATTTATTGGAAAATAAGCGAGCAAAATTAGCGACCATGCACTAAATGAAGAATATTTTCTTTGAACTTTAATTATAGATCCATAATTCTATGATTGTGAATCCGAATATTTGAAAGAGATTTCATTATAAGCTGCAAAAGAACCACACGAACAACAACAACAACGCCTTCTCCGACCTGGTGAACAGTCTAACAGCCATGACAGAAAAACACCAGAAATCTTTAATGAAAAGCTGCAAAAAGTTAGTCATGAATAGTATGCTCAAGAATGAGGAAAGAAAGACCGACAAAAAATAACACATTTCACAATTTCCAGCGGATCAGACCATCGCTAGTCAAGAAAAATAAGATATTTATAACTACTTACAAAACAGCAGGAATTTACATAATATCAACTAATATTGGACTTCTTTTTTGATAGGAAGGAACTAATATAAACTACATTCTAAAGGCCTGTCCTAAAAAGGACGAGCAATAAGACTTTTAAAAGTGATCTCGACTTGTAACAGAAAAGACCCAACGTTGTCTGTTTTTTGTTTCTTTTAAAAAAAAAAAAAAAAAATGAAGTTTGCCTAGATGTCATAAAGAAGCTTTGTTTCTACGATAAACAGAGAAGAGATAACCTAAAATAATAGAGAAAAATTTACTCTGTAAAAACAGCCAATGCAAAGATGCATGAAATTTGCAGTAGCCTCCTATAAGGCGCCTGTTCTTAAACTTTTTTCTTTTCTATTTATTATCGCATGATGACTTATACAATAAGAAATACTCTAGTTTATCATCTTTTATGTGACTCTTTAAGTTTTTTAATTGTAGATATTAAGTATGCATACCTGTGAAGATTATTATGGCATATGATATTAACTTGGTTGAAGTTACAGATACCATCTCTAGTAACACTAAATAACAATTTTCCACTTCAAAAAGCTTCTACAAGCTAGCAAATGGCAAGGAATTTTGCATTTAAAATTTTTAAACAAATTACAAAAGAAAAAATACATGTAGCTTTCGAACATACAGCATGCTCTTTTCATAATAAGATATTCGAGCATACGGCAGTTGCATTTTGAGCAAGATAAAAGCAATAGAAGCAGATTTCATAACTAAAGAAATAAACATGGCTACACTAATTAGGAAGATCTTACCTGAATGTCGTATTTGCAGTCCACCTGCACATGCTCAAGCATTCATCTAGTAGCAATGTGAAGAAATCACGCTGAACTGGTACATAGGCAAAATGGAACGTCAACTACAAAGAAATTGGTAAGATAAGAGAGATATTTGCTGGTCTTGAATATCTTCAAGCTCATGAACAAAGAAAACACCGCAAGAAAAACTCGGTGAACCATGAACGCTTCTGAGGAACTTGTTCGTTCCTAGCAAGTCCATGCGACTGATGAAGTGGTCCCGGAACAATCTGCACATCAGCCACATTCGTAGTCTTGCTTCTGGTCTCCGCATCTGAGAACTGAGGCAGATGTTTCAGGTGCAATCGCTGCAGTTTGTCGAGGGATTCCAAGCCATTGGGAACCTTCTTCACGTTCGGCAGATTATATAGCTCAAGAAATTCTAGATTCTCCATGGCCCCCTTTTCAAAAGATACAATCTTGAGGATCTCCGAGTTACGCAAGCAAAGCCTTTTGAGATTTGGAAATGCACCTTTAGTGAAAATCATTGTCTCACAGTTCGGTACAGCATTACTAAGTTAAGGGATTCCAACATAATTATATCACCAAGAAGCAAAATTTTATCATAGCTCAATCCTGTCCAACCAAGATGCAACGATGTTAGGTTTCTTAGATACCATATGGGCGCCGCATAGGCCAAATGCCCTTGCACTTTAAGCTTTTTAACACTAGTTACTGCATTCTGTCACTTTGATGCAGTAATGTCCAATTTTAAGAGCATGGTGAGGTTTTTAAGAGAACTAAACAAATATTTGGAGCTGCTTTCTGTCACTTTTGATATGCTAAGGCTCCTTAGACATGTTAGTTCCTTTAGGTCTTCCACAAAATCTTTACTTGCATTAATACCATAAAGTGTCTGTAAATCTTTCAGATCACGAAACCTCCCAGGAGCCTCTACACCGCCAAGGGAGTCAAAATATGCTTCAAATTTGTCCAGGTTGCCGACAAAAAGATGTCTTAGTTTCCTCAGCTTGGTGATTGCACGTGGCAGCTCTGTTATATCAGTCTGGCTGACGTCCAATGTCTGCAGCTTGGTAAGCCTCCCCACGGTTTTAGGTAGCTTATTTATTTTTGTGTGCCTTAGCTTCAGGTACTGGATATTAAATAAGTCTCCGATGTTTTCTGGTATCTCGCTTATTCCGCTTTTCTGTAGATCTAAAACCATCAGATAACGAGAGTTAGACAGCATTGAAGAAAGCAATTGGTATGGGATATCACCTTCGTGCACCAGGAACGATCAGAGATCTGAACTGATCAGAGACCTTCTCCAATTCAGACTTTACTCTTTCTCGTTGCGATAGAAGAACACCCACTGATGCGATTGCTGCCAGCAAACCATCACAGTATCTTGGGATTGAGTTGGTGATAGCCCATCCATGCTTCTCGGATAGTGATTGGGCTGGAAGTATGGATGACATAAAGAGCACTTCAGGATATTGTTTCACTCTAGGTTCTGGAGTTTTCTCAAGGTGCTCAAAGAAGCAGGAGATTGTAGCACAATCCACAGCGGAGGCTGAATTCATAGCAGCAACACCAGCAGTAAATCAAGTTTATGGTTAAAAAAGAATTTTCCGTACAATTCTTGTATCAGTAAATTCGGCACCAAGTAACCTTACCTTGTTGACAATGCTAAGCAGTCTGTTTGAGTACTCTTTGATTGTCTCAGACTCTTTTATCTTTTGCAACTCGAATTCCCTTACTAAATTCAGCACTTGCATGCCTCGTATCCTTTCATCTCCTGCATATTCTTCCTTCAGATAATCCCAGACTTCTTTAGCTGTTTTGAGAGTCGTAATTCTCGTGAAAATGGTCATTGAAACAGCAACAAAAAGACATGCTTTCGCCTTTGACTTCCTCGTCTTCCTTTCCTTGTGATTTTTGATCTGGGCCATGGTAGGATTGTTTGGCAGCGGAGGAACTTCATAATCCTCTTCCATGGCTTCCCAAAGATCTAGAGCCTCCAGGTACGTCTCCATTTTCACCCCATAGCTGATAGTTGTCACCATAAAAAACAGGAGGAGCAATTTGAGAAAAACTTGCTTCAGCTTCCAATTCACAAGTCCCTTAAGAAAAAGAAGCTCCGGTACCAGTTTGTTGGTTTGAGAATATTGAAATAAAACAAAGAATCAAAACTGAAAGAAGAGAGACAAAGTTTTAAAGAGAAGAAAGGTGTAAATTTCAGCAACTGGAATTCGACTACGACTTGATTAACTAGCTTACACTTAAATAGCTGTATCATGGGCCACTAAATCCATGATACAGAGCATGTCAATAACAAACTAACAACTTCCTAAATACTAGGACAAACTTAAACAATAAAGACATGTGCGGTTCTAAAGCAAACATTTAACAATTATGAACAAATATTTTCACGATAATCTTATAATAAAAGAAAAAAGAAAAGAAAAGGATACCATCTTATTTCATAACACCAAGAGAAAGACCAGTTTGTTCAAATGTCTTACCAACTGGACAGAATACTATGAGCTATCAAGAAACAAAATAGGACATGCATTAAAAGCCCCAAGATAAAGTCACAACATATCTCCATATAGAGTCCTATTGTGTACAGAATACACACATGCACGCACACACGCGCGCATATTTACGCACACAAATCATATAAGTCACAACATATATAGAATACATATATGTAGGACAAATGCCATCACCAAGGGACCCTTGATTGATCTGATACAATTTGAATTGCACATATGCATCAGGATATATACCACATACATTCCATGCACTGCATGTGGTTCATATTGCATCAGGAATGTTGATGGCCCTAATGAATACAAGTACTCCATTTGTAGACACTAGATAACAGCACACACAATCCATAATGTATACACAAATCACAACATATACAATATATGCAGAGTTATTTGGCGGTCCATTGATCTCTGAACTTTGATTTAATACACAGCTAACTTTCCACACATCCATTTAAAGTTTGCATATTGTCTGGAAGGAGATCCTGCAAGATGAACAATAAAACTCTTGTTAGAACTAAAACAACACTTGCAGAAGAAGAAATTACGATGTTGATAGAGCTCTAAACTATTATAAGAGAACAAATCATATTAATGACTTTACTCGCTAACATCCATCTAATGAAATTTGTTTTCTAGTCAGAAATTACAAAGCCACTTGCAATCGACCAAAGACAAACATTAGAAAGCAGATTTCGTAGTCCAAGGAACATGCGTACCCTACTAATAAGACATTACCTTAGAGACAGTAACAATAACACCTGCACCTTTTCAAGCATCACCAGTAGCTTGAAGATGTGACATGAGATTGTTACAATGTAAAGAACTCAAACTGAAGTGGTAGGTTGAGAAACTGGAACATAAAGTAGACAGAAATTGCAAAAGAAACTGAGATCTCCTGGTCTTAATCATCTTCAAGGCCGCATCTTGTGGGGAACAATGTTAAGTTCAAGGTTCTTCTCATACCATTAGTGTAGCTAAAGGTTCATTGATTTCACTTATTTTTTATCAATGACGGAAAGGAAAATACATATGTCAAAAGCAAATGTTCATGCTCAACTAAATTCAGGTGCAAATTACTAATGAGTTCGACTAAATATCCTTCTCGGGGGCTCTTCTCTCAATATGCTTCGTATCACAACAGCTAGAATAAGAAACAAATGAGGAAAATCTGGTAAATCAAACTTACCAGTTAAATTTCTTCTTATCTGTTCTAGTCGGTGAAGAAAAGGAGAACTTTGGAAATTTTGAAAACAAGACTCTGGCCTCCTCCTCGTCAAGCGATGGGTGCAGAGCCCGAAGGCGCAATTCATGCAACTTGAGGATTTCCAAGTTTTTGGGATACTCCTTTAGATTTGGAAGATTCCTTAGTGAGACAAACTTTAGCTCTGCATGCCACTTTCATCAAAAATTATCTTTTGGACGCTTTCCATGTCAAGCAAGAAGAGCTTTTTTAGATTTAAGAATGCTTCTGCAGTGAAGTGCAGTCTATCGCAGTTTGAAACATTTCTAAGTTTCAAGGTTTCCAAGCTCTGTAGCTTACCAAGATGCTTAATGAAGTTCATGTCCTTGAATCCTGTGCTGCTAAGGCACAATGACGTTAGGTTCTCCCCAATGTAGCTTAGAGAATGCATCAATGTTGCTTCGACCAAACGACCCTGTAATTTAAGCTTTCGAACACTCTTCAGAGCCTCTATACCTGGTAAACTGAGCTGCTGCCGTCTCCCATGCTTTGCTATTATTTCCAATTTTAGAAGTGTAGATGATTTTTCAAGAGCACTAATCAACTTATTGACGAGCGTTTGCTTCACATTAGGTATGCTAAGGTTTCTTAGCCCGGTTAGTTCTTCTAGGTCTTTTGCAAAATCATCACTTGCACCGATACCATGAAGCGTCTGCAAATCTTTTGTATGACGGAACCTCCCAGGAGCAGGTACAACGGGACTGATGTCTGATTCTTTGCCGACAAAAAGATGCCTTAACTTCTTGAGCAAGGTTATTTCACTTGGCAACTCTGTTATTTCCGTGTCGGTGACGTCCAAGTCTGCAGGTTTTTAAGCTTTCCTATAGTTCTGGGCAGTTTACTTACTTTTGTTCTCCTTACATTGATGTAGTGCAGATTGAATAAATCTCCAATGCTATCAGGTATGCTGTTTATTCCCGTTTTATGAAGATCTAAAACCATCAAAAAGCGAGGGGTAGACATAACTGAATGTAAGAATTGTTCTGATATATCACCTCCCTTCACCATGAAAGATCTCAGTCGGGGTATATCTAACTTAGATATATAACTCTTGCTCCACATGTGTAAACACAAATGACGTGCTCCAGAAGCATGATTCAAACTTTTTGGGTCACTACAGACCATGCTGAAGTGTTCTCGTTTCGATATCAACATGAGGATTTCCTGCTTAAAAGCTTGCATTTTGAACCTTTTCAATTTGCCATGCACACTTTTCTCAACAACTTCGAACATACAAAACTTCACAAGTTCATCGAGGTATTGTTCAGCCACTTCCTCCATCGATGTGTTGTCCCTTTGCTCTACAAAGCCCTCTGCTATCCAAATACGGATTAGTTCCTTCCTCTTGAATATAAAACCTTTGGGAAATATGCTGCAAAACGAGTAGCAATTCTTAAGGTATTTTGGAAGATATTTCAAACTTAGTTCAAAGGCTATTTTAGGATGGCTAAAGGTATCGTTGTGCTCTACATGCCTCATAAATTGATCAGCGACCTTATCCCATTCAGACTTAACTGTTTTTCGTTGAGAGAGAAGAACACCCGCAGATGCAACTGCAGCCGGCAACCCATCACAGTGCTCAATTATTTTGGTAGCTGACATATCTAGGTCGGCTGGAAAGTCGGTATTTTTGTCTTTGGGAAATGCCTTCTTTAGGAGGAGAGACTTTGCTTGTTTACGATCTAGACGCTTCACTTCTAATTCAAACTGTGCATTTACAAGATCAGCTAAGTCTTTGGATTCTGTTGTGATAATCACTCTACTCCCTTCTACTTCACTGACAAGGACACTTTTTATTTGAGTGTCAAAAGTTGAACGTACATCGTCCAGGACGATTATGAATTTTTTCTTCGCAAGTATACTCCGGAGAAGCTTACTTTGAGACATAGTGTCACTGTCCTTCTGGTTAACATAACTTTTTTTGAATTTCTTAATCAGCCATCCCAATAGTTCCTCTGGTTTAGCAATTGATGAAACACGAATATAAGCATGTAGATCAAACTTTGATTTCACCCTTTCGTAAACATAGGAAACAAGGGTAGTTTTGCCTACCCCAGACTGACCCCACACAGCAATTATTTGGGTAGGTGTTGTCTCAGACTGATTTGCAGCACTTAGCCTGTTTTTGGACCATAACCAATGCCACCATGAATCCTCTTCATTTAGTATCATCGACTCCAATTTCTCCCTGTTCTCCTCAATGCCAACCAGTTCGCGTTCGTTAACAATATCAGGGGCATCTGTTGGTTGCATACTCGCGGTACTTGGAAGACTTTCCCTTATGTTATCCAACTTCAACCACCTCTCATTGATTTGTGAAGCATGTTGAAGATCCTCTTGTAAATCCTTAAGCTTTAAAGCAATCTGATGCCATTCAGGAAGACTTCGAGGTTTACGAGTCAATATCTGAAAGAGGCCACATCCACCCCAACCATCACGAGGTCTACCAGTATATATCTTAAAGGGGCCACATCCAGACCAACTATCATCATCACCTGATAGAAAAACAAATTTATCCACAACATCTTCAACCTCATTTGCTATCTTTCTCAGCTCTTGTAACCAGGCTTCCATGGAGTTGTCATAACTTTTAGAATCTATGCTGCTTAAAAAAGCTTGCATTACCACAAACTCCCTTCGGATACGTTTCATACTGACAGGTAGCTTGGCTATTAGTTCCATCTCCTTACTTAATATAGATGACATCTGTTGCAGTACATCTGCGGCCACAGCATTGCCAATCTTTTTAACAGCCACAAGTACAGCAAGCTCTGCCATGTTTAGAGTTCTTCAACCAGATATTTGCTCGTATTATCTCAGTCTTATGATTTGTTTTCCTTCCGATTAAAGTAGGACTATGATACAAGAGAAACACAAAAATGAACCCCCAAAAAATGTTAGTTGAGTTGATTGTAGTTTGTAGATATGTGTAATGTACAAAATATTGGTGTGAATTCTTCAGCAGCCAACATGAGAGGAAAAGAAAGAGCATGAAAAATGACACATCGGTGAGGTCAAACATGTAATAAGCAAAACAGAAATGCTATTGGTCCGACTTAATAGCCCGAACATCATTTTTTAGTGCCTCGGGATCGAGAAATAAAAAATTTACTGATACCGAGGCGCGGGAAAACGTAAATCGGGCTGTCTTTTGGGTTAAGTATTCGGGGCTAATAACATTACTCATAGCAAAATAGGCTCCCATAAAGGAATATGAATTCTCCCAATAGGTCATGAACTATTACTTTCTTGTCAATATAATTATACTATCACAAGGAACTTTACATCAAAACCAACTTATGAAGGGGTATACTATATGAAGTAAGGAAAAAGTGCATCAACTTGAATCTTATTTCATTTTTTTGGTGATTTAGATGATGAGAAGAAGCCACGGGTTGTAGGCGATGAACTGGATACACCATGGTTTTTAAGCCATGCTTCATAATAGTCAACTAATGGGACCTTTTATTTTTTAATAACCCTATACACAAAAATACATTGTCGTCTCCTGAATTTTGCTCAAATATGTCTTTATAATCGTAAACTTATTATAGTACATGCAATACTCCTACTTCTAAAACTACAAAAAATATATCAGCGATAACGTTGCTGTCAACTTTTTCATCCACGCCCGTCTATTTGCTTACGTGGCAATTTGTAATTATTTGTAATTTATTTTTTAATTTATGAGGAGCAAAGCATCTTTTACCATTAATTAGGGGTATTTTTTCGAAAGATTTTCAATAAGAAAGTTGTAGGTTTTAATGAGATCTATTCATGTTAAAAGCCTTTTCAAACAATGTTTCTACATAGGTATTTAAAAATAGGAGAAAATCGCTAAGACTTTAGAGTCCTAAAACACTTTTTTAGAAGCATTTGTTGGGAAAAAAAACTTTAAACATTGAAGTTGTAGATTTCATTAAAATCTATAAATTTTATATTGTAGTTTTTCTGGAAAATGCTCTTAAGTATTATTTTTTAGACCAAAATTTAGTAAATGCCCCTCTACTATGTATCTTTGGGCACTCATGCCCCTATACTTATTTTCGTGACTTTCATACTCCTTTACTATTAGTTTGAAAATGCGATACCCTTCAAGAGGATTTAGGTGCTAATTACGCTGATGTGGCACCAATTAAGTATTATTTAATTATTTTTTTAATATAAACATGGGTATTTTTTAATGTCCAACTAATGTTAAAAAATATTAATTAGTGCCACGTCAGCAAGATTAGCGACGTGTCCGTCTAATTAATCGAATAAGGACATCGCGTTCCTAAATTTGAAGTAGAAGCGTATGAAAAGTCTCAAAATAAGTTGAAGGGTATGAATGCCTAAAAGTCTATAGTAAAGGGGCATTTATTAAATTTTGGCCTATTTTTTATAAAAGATGTATTTACCCTTCATAAAGTTGAAAAAAAAAAAAAAACTAATTAAAAGAAAATTAAAAACAATTAACAAATACAACGTCAGTAAATTGATGACGCGAACGAAAAAGTTGATGGCAAAGTTATCACGGATGTTTTTTCGTAGTTCAGGGATAACATGGGAATTATCGTAAGTTTAGGGAGACTTTTCTCAAATATTTTTAAAGAACATAGGAAGAAACATATTTTTAAAGAACTGCCAACAAAATGATGAGCAATGCTAGTCCCCCTAAAAAATCTACCAAAATTTCACCAATCAAAACGTGTAAATAAAAAAAAAACTTTTGGCGAGCTCTAAGGAGCTCGTGGCTACAGTAACGGCCAAAGGAGAGCTTCGTCGACGTTCGAGAAGAAACCGGGGAGGGGGAGGGGGGGGGGGAGAGAAATGAGAGAGATAGAGATTGGCAGGAGAAATGGAAGAGAGGAAGAGAGAAAAATAGCATTTATTTTTTTTAAAAAATGACGAGGGCAGCTTCGTCATTTCATAATCTTATGGGTGTTGAAAAGCGTAAAATCAACTTAGGAGGGCACATTTTGCCAAATCTAATAAAGGGGGGCACAAAAAGATAAAATGTCCAAAATTCTAATTTTCTTCCCAGAAGATTGGAAACCTGTGTTAGATTTTTGGACTAGGAACTTCCAAAGCTAACCATACAAAAATGAAGGAAAACTACTATTGTAAGACCGGCAAAGTTATACAACATTAGATGTTGGTCAGTTAAACGGCAACATATCTAGCAGATGATACTGGCAAAACTAAAATGATGTGTTTGACTTACGGTCACTCTCTCAAAGATAGAATTCGGAATAAAGCGACCAAAAACGCCGTGGGATTTCTTTTGAAGAAAATATGTGTGAAAGACGGTTATAATAGTTTGGTCATATCAAATGGAAACCAACAACCCTTTAAAAGAAATAAATGGTTGACTTACGAGTGGAAAAGAAAAAGGAAAAAGAGGAAAAAAGGAAAAAAAAAAAAAGATAACCATATAAAGAGTTTGAGAGAAATAATATGACCGGACCTTACCCTTCCAAAATTATGCGAAGACTTAACTATCGATCGAGCTGAATGGTGGTGTTTGTTTTAGCAAAATTAGTTTATCTACTACCCATCTTACTAAAATTCTACTTTATTTTAGTAGGTTTTGCCAACATCAAAGATCTCCTAAAACCTAAAACTTGGATTTTAGGAAATCACTAATCCATATTTTCATGAAAACCAGTTTTACTACATCTTTACATTCATGTAGGGTCCACACGATATATATTCTAGCATCATAAATCATCTTTTGATTTTACCAACCTCATGTTTACCTCTTTAGTTAGATTTGGACAAAATGTGCCCCCATTAACTTGATTTGGCACTTCTATGCCCCTAAATTTATAAAAGATAAAATTATCCTCGTCCTTTTTTTTGAAATTAACGCCATTTTTTTTCTCTTCTCTTTCTCTCTTCCATTTCTTCCACCAATCTCTCTTTCTCTCTCTCTGTCTTTCTTCTTTTCTCCCATCTCCGAACTTGTTGAAGTATCGGTGCAGCTCCTCCATCGATGTCTCCCAAGCTAACCCACATATCGTGTCGCCAAACCTTGACCTGTAACATTGCCCTCCTGTTGACTACGATGGAAGCCCTCTCTCTCTATAACTACATATATAAAGTTAGCTACTAAAGGTGAACCAGTGGAGACTTTCGTCATCTCTTCCAAAGGGCTTTGAACTTATCTTCTTGATCTTCTACGGTAGAACCCTAACAATACCTTCTTTTATGTTTTCTACTTAATATTACTATTTCCGCCATCAACTTCCCAGCCAACCCAAATACTTGGCCAAAAAAAAAAAAAAAAAAAAAAAAAAAAAAACTGTTCATCGTCTCCACCACCACGTTCTCCAAATCCTTGCAATAAAAGTACTACCAAAAGTTCTAAGCTTTAATCTTCCCCCTAATCTGGTACTAATCTTCTCACATCTAGCAAGCATCAGTTAAAGCCTTAACAGTTAGCAAACACTGTTCTATATCAGTAGGTCCACTCATGACGAAGCATACGTGATCAATACAAGTTGTATAACTGGGATTATTGTTTCTGCCTCTTAAGTTAATTATTTGGCTACCTTTAGTCTTTGAAACCTTTGAACTTCTTTTATATTTTATTTGCCTATAAGTATTGGCTACCTTTAGTTATTTGGCTCCAGCAAGTTTAAAATTGTTGGTTAGAAATATGATTAAGTTAATTATTTTTATGTTGGTCAAAACGATTGTTTCTTTATTTGCTTTACTACTTTGAAATGAAAGAAATTAATATTGTTTAAGATTATAATGTCACATTCGGTGGATTAAAATGACATCAAATTCTTAAGAATATATACGAACACATACAAACATATACGAACACATAAAAATATTTGCGAACACATACGAACACCTACGAAAACATACGATCATCAATGAATACCTATGAATATATATGAACACCTACAAACACTTACGAATACCTATGAAAGTTGGAATATATAAGTTTTTCTATGGATTGGTAGGTGTTCGTAAGTGTTCATAAGTATTCGTGGGTGTTCGTAGGTGTTCATAATTGTTCGAAGGTGTTCGTAAGTGTTCATAGGTATTCGTAGGTATTAGGAATTAGTAAGTATTAGGAATTCGTAAGTATTCATAAGTATTCGTAGTTATTCGTAAGTGTTCATAGATGTTCGTAATTATTTGTAAGTGTATGTAGGAGGTATTCATATGCGTTAGTATTTGCTCCTATTACTATTTGATGTCATTTTAATCCACCAAATGTAACCTTATAATCTTAAATTATATTTATTTGATTTCATTTTAAAGTCGTAGACCATTCAAGAACCGATCGTTTTAGACCAACATATAAATTTAACTTAATCATATTTTTTACCAACAATTTAAACTCGCTGAAGTTAACATATTATATATCATTATCATTAAGTACCCAATATTATGTGTTGAAATACAGTATTATTAACAATCAAAAAATTAAAATATATGTTAAACAAGTTATATGTTCTGTTCTCGGATCAATCGGCTCAAAAAATGGTTAGGGATTAGATTCAGACCAAAAATTACATTACAATTTAAAAAAAAAAAAAAAACAAATCATCTATTTGATGAATTATCCGCATTTTATTAAAAAGTTGAGATATCAAACTATAAAAAAAGACAAAACACATTATGTATAATTCCAGTTTTATAGAACCGCCAAAAAATTGATGAAGAATGCTAGTCCCCCCAAAAAATCTACCAAAATTTCACCAATCAAAAAATGTAAATTAAAAAAAAAAAAAAAAAAAAAAGAAATTTTGGAAACCTGTGTTAGATTTTTGGACTAGGTACTTCCAAAGCTGACCATACAAAAATGAAGGAAAACTACTATTGTAAGACCGGCAAAGTTATACAACATTAGATGTTGGTCAGTTAAACGGCAACATATCTAGCAGATGATACTGGCAAAGCTAATTATGGGGAGCACAAAAAGATAAAATGTCCAAAATTCTAATTTTCTTCCCAGAAGATCGGAAACCTGTGTTAGATTTTTGGAATAGGTACTTCCAAAGCTGACCATACAAAAATGAAGGAAAACTACTATTGTAAGACCGGCAAAGTTATACAACATTAGATCTTGGTCAGTTAAACAGCAACATATCTAGCAGATGATACTGGCAAACTTAACAATGAAGTGTTTGACTTACGGTCACTCTCTCAAAGATAGAATTCGGAATAAGGCGACCAGACAAAAACGCTGTGTGATTTCTTTTGAAGAAAATATGTGTGAAATGCAGTTATAAAAGTTTGGTCATATCAGATGGAAACCGACAATCTGTTAAAAGAAATGAATGGTTGACTTCTTAGTGGAAAAGAAAAAGGAAAAAGAGGAGGAAAAAAAAAGAGATAACCGTATAAAGAGTTTGAGAGAAATAATATGACCGAACCTTACCCTTCCAAAATTATGCGAAGGCTTAACGATCGATCGAGCTAAATCGTGGTGTTTGATTTAGCAAAATTAGTTTATCTGCTACCGATGATACCAAAATTCTAGTTTACTTTAGTCGGTTTTGCCAACATCAATGATCTCCTAAAATCTAAAACTTGGATTTTAGGAAATCCCTAATGCATATTTTTCATGAAAACCAGTTTTACTACATCTTTACATTCATGTAGGGTCCACAGAATATATATTCTAGCATCATAAATCATCTTTTGATTTTACTTGCATGCAAAAAACCTAAAATTAAAGATATTTATTTTTTATATTTTTTGTTATGCGTATATTTGGTATAAGAAATTTTAATATTTTATCCAAACACAAAATGTATTTACCAAAAAAATAAGATAAAATCAACTTTATTAAAAATACAGAAAATTTGCTTTGTTAACAAAATGTGTATTACCAACACTACCTTAATAACTAGTGCGTACCCAATATGGAACTAAAACAACTTTAGCCAATGTTTAAGGTACCGTCTTGTGCGGTGCCCCGGTAATACTCGAGATGTACCAAGTGTGTCAATAGTGTGCTGTGCCAATATATATTTAGTTGTTACTAAAAATAAAAATAAAATTAAAATATAAAATGGGCACATGCCATGCCGACAACTACCGGAACAGGCACAGGCTGTGCTGACCGATACCTAAAATCATGCTTTCATCTAACATCAATGTATGTGTATGTTTGTGTGTGTATTCGACTAGTGCTTAATCCGTATTGGAGCTACAAATTAAAATAGTAAAATTACATAAAAGTATAAAATCTCAAAAAATTATAGAACTAAATTTAAAATTTAAAACAAAAACCAATCTTTTAAATTTATGCTACATAATTTTTTTTTGCATTAATGAGTGATAGTTAAATGATCTGAAATCTTTTTAAGAATAATGATCAAAAGTTTCAAATAATCAACACTATTTACGTATAATGTTTTTTAATAAAAGATAAAATTGTATAAATAAGATACACACAGCTTGTGCCGGAACAGTATGACAGTGTTGCATGATAACAATGTTATAGTAGTATAATAGAGTGTGGTAACTAAAGCATGGTTCGCCGTTTTGGTCGGCACGCCTTATGCGGACCGAAACATTTGGCCGGAGCCGGCACGCTGGCCGGCACAAGCTTTTTTTAAAATAAAAAAAAAAAAATTTACTATCCATCTTCCTCGGGAAAGCGAGGAAGATGAACAGTCGCGCTCAGAAGCGTGACTTTTGTTTTCTTCGTCGTGCCGGTGGCGCAACTTAAGTGGTCACACATAGAGCGCGTGACCACTTTTTTTTTTAAATTAAAAAATCTTAAAACTAATTTTAAATATAATAAAATATTAAAAATAATAATAATATTTTATTATCGGTACGGTCGAAACGGCACGGTCAACACGTCTTAAGTTCGGAATTTATCGAAACTCGGCACGGCACGAAACGGAAAACATTGAACTAACGTGCAAAATATAATTGTCTAGTCCTTAAGTGAAAGTGTGGATTTCAGTCCCTGGACTTCCAAAATTTTCTCATCTATACTCGTGAATTTTTAGATTGTTCCGTTTCATATTCTTACATGTGAACTACGTGATTTTTTTTTGGTGATTGCTGACATAATGTTCACCGATTCTAAATGACACAAAAGTCCAGAACTTAAGTGCTTCAATCAGCAAAGTTAGTCAATCACTAAATGTTAGCTTCAAAATCCTAACGATGATTTCAATAAGTGGATTTTCCCAAAGAACGGGGATTTTCTTTTCTTCAGTTTTCTTTTTTCTTTTCTTTGTCGAGATACAGATCCTTTGTATAGGTCTTTGATTGGTATTTAACAACTTATGAGGAATGCTCATGCACCCCACGAAACCACATAAACATTCACCAATAAAAAAATAAAATAAAATAAAAAATTAAAAAAAAAAGCTTGGAATAACCCCTTGCAGTAGGGCCCACCACCTAAATTTGTCTTTTTTTTTTTTTTTTGGCATATAAATGGATGGATCCATTGGGTACACTAGCATAACAAGGAAGCCATTGCCTTATATAACAATCTAAGTAGTACAGATAAGACAGAGGCAGCTGTGACAAAAGAGTTGAGAGTTACCTTGCTCAAGGAGTTGGTCTCTTCACCTTCATTAGTATTTATCACGTTGTGTTGAACTAGTGACACCTAATCTGAGACAAAAAAGACCTACTTTTACTGATCCACATGATTTTGTGTTGTTTATGGTCAAAATTGTACATAGCTACATCTAAATTGTGCAACTAATAGTAGAAATAGAAATATTGATGGATCATATTAAATCATGACATTTGGATCATATAAAATCATGACTTTTGGAAGAAAGGAAATTCCACATAACTTATACATAAATACCAACACCCAAGTTTCGTCAAGCATGTTAACAATATCATCATTAAGTATGACTATGTTCACTATGTTAATCTATCAATATATAGTCAATAAAAACAACAATGTTCGGTGAAACATTCCGCCTAAGCTAGGTCTCGGGAGGGTAGAATGTATACGCAGCCATACCCTGAAAGAGGCTGTTTTCAAATGACATCAGTTACATAGTCAAGTAACAACAATTCAGTCATTCCCAAAAGAACTCTTAGAACCACATAAGTTGATCCTTTTAGCTAAGAAAAAGGTTCAAAAACCTTCAGAAGACTTGGTTGATGAAGTGAACAAAACACTTAAAGGACTAGGTGTTGTAAGCCAGATGATATAAGGTTTCCTTTTATTCTTTGTTCCTCTTCCTTCATTGGTTTTTTTTTTTTTTTTTTTTTTCCTTTTTTTTTTTGAGCAAGAGATATTATAGTAGAACTAACCACCATAGGAACTAATCGATTAACGTCATGGACAGTATGTAACTACTCCAGATCTATGAAAAAATTACACTGAACTTTCATAACAATAACATATAATGTTTGGTAATCAAACAAAATTATTATAACATGCCCATAGCATTATGGTGTTTTTTTGAACTTCCTTTTGTGATTGATATTTGAAAGTAAAAGGCCAAGTTACAAGAATAGGCCATTGAGTTTGACAAAAATTAAAAATTATTCTGTGTGTTTATATCCTGCAAATTAGTCCCCCAAATGTCATTCTAATCCTGTCATCAGCATATCATATAAAATTAAGTATATATCAAAATATCATAAGAGTAATAATAATTTGTTCAGATAAAGTTAGTGAATCAAATTGTTCTCTAGATTTTTTACCAATTTGAGGTGGCCGCAAGTATAAGACTTGTGATTCATGCAACCCAAACTTGCCAACTCAATAAGAATATAGCCAAATTGAACTAGGGAACTAATTTGCATCGTGGGCTTGACAACACTAATTTGGGTAACGGGGTCCCTAATTACCTTGAGTTACTGTAAGTGAGCCTCATATCTTCACAAACCAATAAATAGGAATATTCATTCTCATTGCATAATTGAAATAGAGTACATCCACACTTACAACCTAAGAGTCCTAAGTACAATAAAAGAAGTCTGAAATGCTTAGTATCTTTCATTGACGGGTCACACCATCACTTTAATAATGCGGCGGAGACCAACCATTTCAAAGTTTCATATGAGTTGTATCACATGTCCCCTAGTATGCACATCGAAGAAAAGGAAAAGATAACTTGTAAGAATTTATCACATCACTTATGTACTTTGACCATTAGCTTTTCCCTAAGCTGAACGTGTAGATTTTAAGAAATCAGACTCAATACTTTAGTACAATATAAACAGCCCGAGAGGATCCAAATTCTTTCTCCCTAAAACATAACCTATAAAACTAGTTAAAAAAAAAAGTACAAATTTACAATGTAGTCTATAAGAAAGTGTATATATTTGCCCATAAAGTGTTTGTAAGAACAACAGAAGAGATACTTAACAACATCTTCTTATTGCCGAACTGGTAAGACAGTAATCTTTTGTTTTAGGTAACACTACAGATAGCAAGTGATCAAACTATGACCATAAGACAAGTATACAATTGACATATCCAAACCAAGACTTAAAACAAGAAAGTTAGTTTACCCCTCTGTAAGCAGAGACTCCTTCAGGAGTATGAATCTAGCATTTGTAAGAGATTTTCGTAGAGAGATTTGGAGACTTGGATGAGCACATCTTCATCTTAATTATATGAACCGTAACAGCTATGACGTATGGATTGAGGCTACGTCATCTTGCTGCAATTTAAATTGTTTAAATAAAATAGAAAAGGAAGACTATGAGAAGACTAGCTTGATCTTAGGAAGTCTACGGTGAAGGTTAGCTGGATTTTGTATAAACAATGACTAGAGTTTAATAAAGACCTGGCTTAAAAAATTTCACCAACCTTCTTATATATTTGAAGTAGTATTTTTGAGTGCTTGTCTGTTTTCGTAGCTCGGCCAGAACAAGATCTGAAAACAACAATGACTTTGATAATTTCTACTTGTAGCATAATGACTACTTTCACATATATAACAATGACTTTGCTATATATTATTTAACATTCAGGGTCATCATTTAGTGGAAAAAAAAGTCGCAGTCATACATTATCTTCCACATAAGTAGTTAGATTAAGTTAACAAATCTAAATGCCAGCTGTAACAGTTTCTTAGTCTGAGAAATAAAGAATACTCTTGCCCTTTAAATTCACATTAAAATTCCCTAATTCTTTGAAAAATAATTTGATTATCCAATATATAATGACCTTGTTCGTTTACTTATTTAGATATCCACATAGTTCAGAAGTCAACATACACCCTTTTCTAGGGTTGATATTTGTAAGGGCATTTTGTGTTTTATGCCCCGCTTAATTGGATTTGGCGTTTTTGTGGCCCCTTTATCAGTTTTGACCAAAATGTGCCCCTTTGCCATGTGGAATGACCAAAACGGCCTTAATTTTTTTATTCCGAAAAGATACGAGCACAAGCGAACACCCACGAACACGGAACACCCGCGACACCTACTTTCTGAAGTGTTCGTGGGTGTTCGGGGGTGTTTGTAGGTGTTCTTGGGTGTTCGTATATATTATAGGTGTTCGTCGGTATTCCCACATCGTCGAGGCTGTTTCTAGGTGTTCGCATATGTCATTTTTCAGAATAAAAAAATTTTCGCTCGTGTTCGTGGGTGTTCGTGGGTGTTCGTGCGTGATCGTGGGTGTTTTGTTAGAATAAAAGCATTTTGGTCATTTTATACAGCAAATGAGCATATTTAGGTTTTGGCACAAAAATGCCAAATTCAATTAAGGGGCATAAAAAACAAAATTACCTTATTTGTAAATAACCACATGGTTGGTGAACTTATGTGCATTTAAGTTCCGGCTTTATTAAAAAAAAATTGTTTGAATCTAACCCCACCAAAAGGTCCCCTTTATATTATTTTTGTCTTTTCCCCTTTTTTAAATTATTTTTTTATGTAAATAACCACATTAATTTTTTTTAATTCTTCTTTCAAATAGTTTTGGACAGTTTGAAAACTTTTTTGGACATAGTTATTACAAAATCCAAATTAAACATATAGGAATAGAGGTGGTAGGTATTAAACAGAGTCTTAAAATTGTCTGCTACGGGAGAGTTTAAAAAGACATAAATCACCCAATGAAAGTGACTCTTCTTCATGTTCATGCATCTTTGGCTGATAACCAAGCGAGAAGATGGAGAATTTCAATAAAGTATGCAGAAAATCACCCAAAGAGAATTCAAAATATTTTATATGGAAGGAGTTGGGGGTCTCTTTACCATAAATTGCAGAAATTTAAGCAGAAGCCGAGATAATCACAAGGAGACGGTGGCGGAGATCGCCGATGTCTGCCGGGAACTCTATGGCATAACCCCGTGATGACAGCATCTGCCACACTAACAGTCGCTAGAGACCCCGACGGTTGCTCCGCCGCTGGTGGCGACCGGGGGGTGGGACGGCGCTCCATTTGTCAGAATAAATACGTAATATCTTTGTCTTTGAAATCAAAAGTTTATAAATAACTTTTCACCTATTTTTTTGCCGAATTCACATACCTTAAAAAACAATTTAGAAAATACTTTTTTTAATAATTCAAAAAATAGTTTTTGCTCTTTTTTTTATTCTTATTATAAGCAAGCAATTTCAATTTTATCGTTTTTTTTTTTTTACTTTATATTTAAGAAAAAATTTTGGAACCATATTATAGAAAAATTTTTACAAATTCAAACTAAAACGGATAAACCATCCCTTAATTTAGCACAGTTAATTAAGCAGTATGTGGCCTTTCCTTTGCTTTCTTCAAGACCAGTAGAGGAGAGGTCAGGATTCTTTGAATATCATAAGATCACAGACAAACAAAATGGATCATCTCAGTATACTGTGTAGCTCAGAAAAAAAAAAAAAAACATACATAACTTTACAAGTGAAAGAAGCTTGCCAATAAGAATTAGCAGGGACTAGAATTAGAGAAGCCAGTAACAAGAGAAACTAGAATTAAATAAGAATAGGTAAGAAAAAGTATATCAAAGCTTTACAAACAAAGATCATTAACAGGGACTCAAGAAAACAGGCTAATAATCAGAAACCAAAGTATTTAGTATCCCAACAAAGCTTAAAAAAATTATTTTCAAAACTCGGTTGTGCTTCCCATATTTAGATTAAGACTAAGAAAATCTAAGAGAAAATGGAAATACAGGTTATGCACATAGACAAAATACCAATTTCAAATAATCAAGGGGCCACATAGAGTCCAAAACCTTTTTTGGTAAAAGACCACCATATTTTATAGGAATCAATTTTTATACCGGGACTTTACAAAAACCACTAGATATCAACTTCTTATTTTAGTTTGTCCTTCCAGGCAGAAAAAAGGAGTTTTCTTATATACTTTCTAGGGCCCACATGGATACAAAAATCTTTTTTGGTGTGAATCACGAGATTTTGTAGGATCTAATACTCGGAACTTATAAACAATCCCTTTTTCCAAGCTTAAAAAAATTTCCATAAAGACATTATTAGATTCTAAAGGCCCCATAACTTTTATCTTAAAAACCAACAGCACATCCAAACGTGATGAAAAAAAATAAATAAATAAGCAATTGCCAAGGATCACTCAAACATATTAATTTCAGAGAAAGTAAGGATTTAAACACCCCTTCAAAACAAAACAATAAGAAGCCATCATTTCACTTATATAAAAAAATAATCCTGGGATAGAGAAAAGGGGCAAAGCAAGACATAACCTGTGTTCCGCTACTCCAACCAGCCTTTTTCCTTAGTTGCTTAGCACATGTCTTTTCATATTTGCAAACCGGTGTCTCTGAGGGAAATAAAAAAAACTTTGTTAGCCTTGTAATCACATTACATTTTATTTTAGTAGTAATGCTATCAGCCGTAGGCCTGGAATAATGAAAAGTGACAAGGTTTCTCACTTTCCAAATATAATATGTAGTAGCTTTAAAAGCCACTTTTCTCATTCTAGCAACACTGTTAGAGCCTCTTAATTTTTTAACAATCCACTTGGAGAAGTTGCACCAGTTCATAATTAGGGACTTAAAGCCTATCCAAGAACTTATAGTCCTCCAGATCATAGAGGAGAATTTGCAGTTAAAAGGGAGGTAGTTTGTACCATCCTTATGGTCACATAAAGCTATATTTTAAAGACATAGATAGACCCTTTTTGACTAGTTCGGATCTAGTGGATAACTTCCCTTTACAAACAAGCCAAAAAAAATATATTTAAGAATACACCTGAAGTCCCAAATCACTTTGAACTATTTTATCTTTAGCCCAAAACCTGAAGGCATTTATAAGCATTGGTTACAGTGAAAGTCTTTCCCGGATACCAATAAACTTCATCTTAGTATCACCAAGATTGAGAATGGTAAGAACCTCCTTTAAATTTGGGATAACTTGATATAATTAGCTAGGGATCTCCATCCACCTCTTCTACGCATTTGACCAACATATATATTTCCATTATTTCCCAAAGCATCAATATCATTGTTGGATATATAGTTTGAAATGGGCCCAATTTTGAGCCAGTTGTCACACCATAAATTAGTGTTCAAACCATCCCAATTTGAAATTTAAAATGAGAGTTAAAAATATTTTTAATTTTGAGAATTTTCTTCCAAGTCCATTCATCAGAATCTACAGCTTTCATATGCAAGTTTTCAAAACATGCTCCCAATACTTCTTTTATTTTTTTAGTCATATAAGTTTGTGAATTTTTTAGTGAACCAGCTGGGAAATAAACTTTTTCCTAAAAATTAGTAGTCTTGGTCATCAAGTGTCGCATAACATGATTATCAATTAGCATACTTACGATTCATATAGATGCTCTCTTGGTATCTATCTGAAAGTGTGAGTATCACTCTAGAGTAGCATCTATAGTTCCTCTTATGAGCCAAAATAAGATGGCGCTTTTTCTAGGTCCCCATCCTACCCACATAAGATGTCTACATGGCACATCCTAAAGGACACTCTCATCCTAAGACTATTCTGTAGTACACGAGCGGGCGTATGCACCATCGTAGTATAGTTTATATACAATTGGCAGCACAAAGAGGCAAAACAAAGAAGGTTCATAAAAATGAACTAAATGCAGTGGTGGATCCATCTTAGTAGCAGGGGTATGCTTGACACCCTTGCCCGGGCATTATCCACCTTAATAGCAGTGGTGCATCCACCTTAGATGCAGTGAGATGCCAAATTTTTAATAAAGAGTGGCATATGAATTCGCAGACTGCTTATAAGTTTGTAAATAAACCTCTAATTTAAATATGTTATTTTCTAAGTCACAAAATAACTATTTATAAGGTTTTTTAAATAAAATTTGAACGAATAAGTTGTAGATCGCATCAAAATCTATATTGAATTCCGCTTCAAATTCGATAAACTTTGAAGGCAAAAAATACTTATTTAGAAGTATTTTCTGAAAAATATTTCAATATGAAAGTTGTAGATCTCATCAAATTCTACAGTTTTCATATTGCAAGTTTTCAAAACGTGCTCTCAATATTGCTTTCATGTTTTTGTCATATAAGTTGGTGATTTTTTGTGAATCAACTGGAAAATAAAAATTTTCTAAAAATTAGTCTTGGTCATTAAGTGTCGCATAACATTATTATCAATCGGCATATTTTCCATTCATATAGATGCTCTCTCAGTATTTATCTGAAAGTGTGAGTATTCTTCTAGAGTAGTATCTGTAGGTTCCCCCCCCCCCCCCCCCCCCCAGCCAGCATAGATTTCTGCATAGCTCCTCCAAAAGAACACTCTCATCCTAAGACTGTTCCGTCGTACGCGAGGGGGTGCATGCACCAGCTCAGCATAGTTTATACACATCTAGCGACTCAGAGAGCCGAAACAAAGAACATTCATAAAATCAACTAAATTTAGTGGTGGATCCGACTTAGTAGCAGGGGCATGCTTGACACACTTGCCCGGGCATTATCTACCTTAATAGCGGTGGTGCATCCATCTTAAATGCAGTGAGAGGCCAAATTTTTTAATGGAGGGTGGCATATCAATTCACGGACTCATAAGATTCCTACATGGCTCCTCCAAAAGGACACTCTCATCCTGACACTGTTCCGTCATACGAGTGGGGACATATGCACCAGCATAGCATTATTTATACGCAAGTGGCGGCACAGAGAGTCGAAACAAAGATGGTTCATAAAATCAACTAAATGCAGAGGTGGATCCAGCTTAGTAGCAGGGGTATGCTTGACAACCTGCTTGGCTGGGCAAGATCCCCCCTTAATAGCAGTGGTGCATCCACCATAGATGCAATGAGATGTCAAATTTTTAATGGAGAGTGGCATATCAATTCACGCACTGTTTATAAGCTTGCAAATAAACCTCTAATTTAAATCCTTTATTTTCTACATTACAAAATATATATGTAGAAAGTTTTTTTTAAATAAATTTCGAATGAAAAATTATAGATCGAATCAAAATGTGTTTTGAAACCTGCTTCAAATTCAATAAAATTTGAAGGCAAAAAACATATATTTATAACCATTTTCTGAAAAAAACTTTCAATATTAAAGTTGTAGATCTCATCAAAATTTACATTTTTCATATTACAAGTTCTCAAAACATGCACAATATTTCTTTTAATTTTCTAATTATATAAGTTGATGAATTTTTTGGTGAATCAACTAGGAAATAAACATTTTCCTAAACATTTGTACTCTTGGTCATCAAGTGTCGCATAACATGATTATCAATAAGCAGATTTTCCATTCATGTTGGAGTATAGTTGTTGCGTAAGATGTGGGCATAATTCGACAACTGAGCTTGCTTTTTATTTACATTGAGCAATATATTTTCTAACTTGAGATCTCTAAGAACAGCAATATCGGGACTCGGATTATGAAGAATGCAGTTGCAAAGCAAATATCACTAGCTATACAAAACACACTGTTTCCACAAAAGATCATGGTTTTTTGTTTGGTACTTCTGAAATGGTCAGTTATTAGGATAGGACTGAAGTCGGGATGGCTGCACTGCAGTTTATATCTTAAGCAGTTTTTCGAGTTCGGTCATTTCAGGAAAAAAGTAGATTGAAGGAGAGCTCAAAAGTCGGAACGCTCAAGTTTAGAAAGAAGGAGAAAAAAGCATACCACTACTGTTGCTCCATCCTATGATGGTGTTAAGGCTAGAATTTCAACAATCTCCTAAATTGGAGAAAACAAAAGCAATTTTTCAGTTAATCACACTTCAATATATTTCAAGAATAAAAAAGCAATTTTTCAGGGGATCATTATGTCCTTTATGCAATTACCCCAGTAGTCATCTAAATATGTACCACATATATCCCGATTAACTATATATGGCTCTGATTGCATAAGGAGTCCTAATGTCACTGACGAAAAGCAATTCTCTTTTCAGAACAAAATGACCTGATCGTGCGGCAGTAAACAACCTAAATAATGAAAAATGTAGACAGAATAAGCCAGCAAATTGAGAAAACAAACCATCTATTACATAGCCCAAACTATCTATTACATAGCTCCAAGATAAAGTCTAGCTAGACTTTATCTAGATAAAAGTTCAAATGTCTCACACACTGCATAGAATACAGTACACAGTAGATAATGTATACACATACAACATACAACACAGATAATTTCCGATGATATAGTATAGTACACAAGACACATAGCTAAGATTGCACATATCTACATGCCATATACAGATGACTTATCTGAGTGGAAGGAAATCCTGGAAGAAAATCAATAAAATTATTGTTAGAACTTAAAAATACTTGGAGGAGATCACTAAATTGTTGCTAGAAGTTTAACTTATTAAAAAAGAACGATATATTTGAAGGTAAAGGATAGTCTATGCAAATAAGGAAATTAGGGGTGTTCAAAAAATAACCCGACCTGAGGACCCAAACCAATCCAAAGGTGTTGAGTCGGGTCTATCGGATCTATGGGTCGGGTCGGGTCAAAAGTCTAGACCCGAGTTCGGGTCCTATATATATATATCACTTGTCCGGTCCAAGTTATAGGATATAACTTTCATGCTGACCATAAATAATAAAAATCCGACCCGTGAGACTAAAAAAACGAAACAAATTTTAGGAGTATTTTTTGCTAAAACATCTATATAAAATTAATAGACTTTGATAAGATCTACAACTTTTATGTTGACAAGTTTTTCAAAAAAAATACTTACAAATAGGTATTTTAGGATTTTAAATAACGGGTTTAACGGATCAAATAAAAAATAGACTTGATCATATCCGATTAGACCGGACCTGAATCGACCAGACCCGAACCAACCCGGGTAGGGTCGGTCAGGTCTGGGTCTGGTCGGGTTGGGTCAGGCAGGCCCGGGTCCAGGTCCAGTTCCGGCACCCAGACCTGGACGCGGTTTTGAGCACCCTTATTAGAGAAAATGAAACAAAATCTTTGTAAGACAAAAGATGTTAAGGTTTTTATTTCATAAGGTACAATGATTAACCGGCAATTGCCATCCGTACATTTATTTTTTACAACGGTCACAAAAAGTGGGTAAGTTACGGACAATGTTTCTCAGAATAATGTCAAAAAGAAGAAAAAGAAAACAATTCTATTAACTGGATAATATTTGGACAAACATCTAACCTCATTAGTTCCAGTTCATTGCGATCCATAACGTTTTATTTCGAAGATACTAGAAGGAGATGCACAAACAAGAAGCTATATGGACATCTATTCAAGAGGATGACCACAAACCTCAACAACGCCTTATTTGACATGGTGGATAGGCAAACCAACTGTAATGGAGAATTAGGGTTACCTCTGACCAGGTAAGAATGATAATTAAGCACCTTATTTGATTGATGGATATTTTAAAAATTCCATAAAACTCCCGGCCGAGGGTCCTTTGTAAACAGCCTCCTTCGGGGTATGGCTGCGTACATTTTACCCTCCCCAGACCCCGTCCTGACGGGATTAGTACTGGGTTGTTGTTGTTGTTGATATTTAAAAATTCCATAAAAGATAATAAGCACATAGTAAATGCACATATGGATTGCTTTTGTTTTCATCCTCACTAACATATATTCTATTAGCATTATACATATTTACCAAACAAATATTGCTCCTACCCCTAACATCTTACTAACAACTTGTTCTCTTTTCATACCAGAGATTAAGCGAGCAATTTGTAAGGCAATGATCAAAAAGCAGATTTCCTTAACGAAGGGAACATCCTGATTAGTGAATGTACGACTAACAATTGAACAATTCTTTAAGTTCAAGAATCTTTTCATACCAGTCGTGTAGCAAAAGTTTAATGATCTCTCTTGATTTTGGCCAAATATGAAAAGAACCTGCAAACATATGACGAAATGAAATGAAATTACTCATTTTTCAACTGAATTCTTCTGCTAATAACTAATGTTTTCAACTAAATATTCGTACGCCATGAGGCTCTTCTCTTATGTCAGGATCCTCATAACAATGGATCTAGAAAACACATGAAGGAAAAACATATGCCATGAGACTCTTCTCTTATGTCATGATCCTCAGAACAATATATCTAGAAAACACATGAAGAAACAACCGGAACCAAGTTTACTTGTTTGAATTTAGAGGCTTCTTTGCATTTGTTCTAGGGTTATCAGTATGTGGACCGTCATATTTGAAATCTGATAATTGTGAAAACATTCTTCTGGCCTGCACCTCTGGGAACTCCTGGTGCAGATACAGAAGGTGCACTCCACGCAGCTGGATCTTGTGTTCCAAGTTTTTGGGAAGCTCCTTCAGATTTTTCAAATTCCTTAATTCAAGAAATTTTAGGCTTTTCAAGGCAGTTTCATCAAAAATGATCTTCTGGAGGCTTTCCATGTCACGTAAGCAGAGTTTCTTCAGATTTGGGAATGCTTCACCGGTGAAGTGCAATCTCTCACAACTCGACGCATTACTGAGTTCCAAGGATGCCAAGCCCTGCAGCTTAACAAGACACTCCATGAACTTATCATAATCTAATCCTGCACAGCCAAGGTACAATGATTTGAGGTTCTTCGAAAGGAAGCCTAGAGATGACATTGCTGCTGCTTCCACCACACGTCCGTGCAATTTAAGCTTTTCAACACTCTTTAGCGCCTCTATTCCTGTTTCTCATTCAATGTTGTTATATCCAATTTCAAAAGCCTCGGCAATTTTGAAAGAGAACTAAACAAATCGTTGGTGTAGCTCTTTTTCACTTTGTTATTTCCGTGTTCTTGACGTCTAAAGTCTGCAGGTTTATAAGCTTTCCTATAGTTTTGGGGAGCTCCTTTACTTTTGTACTCCTTAGATTCAAGTAGTGCAAATTAAATAACTTTCCAATGCCACCTGGTATCCTGTCGATTGTAGTTTTCTGTAGATCTAAAACAGTCATATAGCGAGAGTTATCCAAGACTGAAATTAACGATTTGTACGAAATATCACCTTCCAGCACCATGAAAGATCGCAGTTGGGGCATATCCACGTCGGATCTGGAACTGTTGCTGCACTTATGTAAGCACAAATGACGAACATCATAATTACGATTCAACTTCTCCAAGTTAGTGAAGAGCATGCTGAAATGTTCTCGTTTGGATATCAACACAAGGATTTCCTGCTTGAAAGCTTGCATTTTGAGCCGGTTCAATTTGCCATTACATTTTTCTTAACAACTTCAAACATGCATAAATTCAAAAGTTCTTTAAGGTAATCTTCAGCCGCTTCCTCCAACGAGCTGTTGGCTCTGCTACCCAAGCTCAATGACTTGAATGGTCATTAAAGGACCATTGGACCAAGCTCGGTAGTTGGTGCTTTGCAAGTTTCGGACCAGATGCCTTGAATCAATCCTTGAAGTGTGTCTTTGGCTTATCTCGCCCGAGCTCTAGTAATTGGTCCGCGTGGAATTGAAATTCGTGTGACGTTGTCTTCCATCCCGACACCCAATATCGCAAACGACCCGACACCGACATCTATTCCGACACCCGATATCGCAGGCGACCCGATACTGACATCTGACACCTCGGCTGAGCCTTTGTCCAGGTTTGATACTTCGGCTGACCTTTGTCCAGGTTTGATACTTCGGCTGAGACGTTGGACACCTTGGCTGAGACGTTTGACACTTCGGCTAAACCGACACTTGTTATTTCTTGACTTGGAGTTGCATCAGAGGATCTCGGCGATATCATCTCGGCAAATATCTTCCTTTCCTTAAATGAATATCGAAACCAAATTGCCAACAGATAAACATCTTTGCTTGGTTTTATTTTGGGCCAACTAGTGGTTTTGGCCTTTCTGAACTGTCTCTCGGGGTTCCAAAGATCCGTCCCAACAGGTCTATATAAATATCTAAAATTATAATAATATTTAATAATAAAATTAATATATAATATAATATTTCATATCTTTAAAATAAATTTAAATGGTAAGAGTCTAATTATTTCAATAAAATAAAAAATATTTTATTATATTATTATACTAATTATTTAATACAGTTAGTACTATATAATAATTTTACTTCAAAAAAAATAAAAATAAAATTTTTTTAAAAGAAATACGAACATGCTTGTCGGACACTTTTATCTGACGTATCTGACACACATATTCAAGAATTTTTTATTTTTATATTTGATATTTTTCTAACATATTCAATATGACATATTTGTATATTTTGAATATTTTCTAACATATTCAAAATTTTTGAATATCTTTCTAACATATTTAATAATAAAGTATCAGCGTCATATACGGTACAAATAGTGGGATTAAATTTCAGAGTTTTCATCTAAGAAGCACGGGCACGGACACGGGGGCAGGGACACGACACGGCACGACACGGGGACACGGCAATTTTCAAAAAATTAGGACACGGGTACTGCTGGGACACGATAATAAAAAAATATAAATAAGTAAAAAACTTATACGAAGTATTTAAGTATCTATAAATATAATAACAATATAATATTCAATAACAAATTCATATAAAATATAATATTTCGCTTCTTTGAGACAATTTAAATACCAAAATTTTAATTATATCAACTAAAATAAATAACTATAATATTTGAGTATGTAAATATATTATATTACTTATAATTAGTTATATATAATATTGTATTTTTCTAAAAAAAAATATTTAAAAAATTAAATTTAAAAAAAAAATTAAAAAAATAAATAAATAACGGATTCACGTGTCGGACACTTCTGCCCGCGTGTCCCGGCCGTGTCCCTGGCGTGTCCGATCTTATTTTTTCGTTTTTTTTTTCTGGACACGCTATGTGGCGTGTCGGACACGTGTCCGGCCGTGTCCAAGACGTGTCCTTGTCCGACTGCACCAGGGCGATTTTCGGGATATCCGTGCTTCCTAGGTTTTTATGCTCTTCACCGTCTATCGTCTCTCTCTCTTTCTCTCTCTCTCTCTCTCCGCCCTTTGTAATCTGTTCTTCCGCGTCAAGAAACATCACAAAAACTTAGAACCACCAAATCCCAGGTGCTAAAAACTAAGTTGAAGTAAAGTAATTACAGGAATAAAGAAATCGAAGACCAACGCACGAAATCACAATGCTGCAGCAATTATCTCTATCCCAGAATCCGATCTCTTTCTTCCTCATTCATCGTCGACGTTCAGCTATAAATCTACCCCATTATCTCAGAAATCAAAGCACCATCTCCCAGAGATCCTATTTCTTCATCTCGGTATTTCGTGGTACGCCTCTTTTTATTATTTTTAATTCTTTGAAATATTTATATTTAATATTAGTTTCTGTTTACTTATGAAAGCTGCCATTAAATAAACAATCAGAGATCACCAATCGAAAGCCTACTTTTACCTATCCCACCTTAACATATTAAATTTTCTAAAGTCTACTTTATACATAGTTTATATTTTTTAGTGAAAGTTAAACTTCAAATTAAAAGAATTTCATTACTTTATATAATTTCATGTTTTTACAAAAAAACCACTACCATGCCCATTATTATGTTTAAAATTATTTAAAATTTTATGTGTGTGTGTGTGTGTGTATATATATATATATATATCCCGCGTGTTGCCGTGGTTGTTTCTCAAATAATTTGTTGAGATAATAAATATTTTATGATAGATTTTAGCTTATCATTTTGAGTTGGTGTAAAAATAAAATAAATTATTATACTCAATTATTTCCTGAAACAAAAATATTGAACATATTAATTACGCTCAATTATATGCCGTTATTATTATTAGTTAGAAATAGAAATGAGATTCGGAATGAAATTCAGTGGAAATTTCTTTTTTTTTTTTTTTTAAAAAAAAATGTATAATTTAAATCAGGGCTTTAAAAGCCGGGCGGCACGCTCGGTGCCGCCCGGCACATGCCGGATCCGTTAGGATCCGGCACCGGCCCCGCCGGCACGGGCGCGTTTCGCCCGTGCCGGCGTGCCGCTCTGTGCCGCCCGTTTCGGGCGGCACAGAGGTGTGTGCCGGCCTGTGCCGCCCGGCACAGGCCGGCACACAAAACAAGCCCGTGAAGGGCTGTCTTATCAGCCCTTCACGGGCGTAATTTTTAATTTTTTCTTTTATTTTTTTTTTTTTTTTATTTTTTTATTTATTTATTTTTTTTTTTTTGGAGATGATGCCCTTCACGGGCATATGTTTTTACCTTTTTTTTTGGATTTTTTTTTAATTAATTTTTAAAAAGATAAAATCGTACTTTCGGCACGGTCGGCACGGCACGGCACGGCACGGTCGGCACGTCTCGAGTTTGAGAATTACCGAAACTCGGCACGAAACGGCTTTTAAAACCTTGATTTAAATGATAATTAAGTAAATTGTGTGAACTATTCCATTCTAATACTAAGTAGGAACGAAAAGAAAAATAAATTTATTTTTCTTCATAATTTTATTTAAGTATTAACGAAATGTATGTCTTCTTAATACGTTATTTTACTTTGCCATTTTTTTTATAAAGATTATTAGCAAGGTTATTGCTCATAGACTTAAATCATTTAAGTCTATTTAGACATTTTATAAAGTTATTTTATGGGCTTATAAAAAATATTAAGCAGTTAGTCCTTTTAAATCCAATTAGTTAATAAAATTATAATTTAGTTCAAATTTTTTCTTAAATTAACAGAATCTTGAGGGTTTGTTTTGTTGTCCTCTGAATATAAACTTAATTTATGAAGTCCGTGGATTTAACCTTGTATTTTATACTTGTATGTATAGTTATTCGTATGTGTGATATTTGTTGTATACTTAAATGTTATGCGAATATGTTTGTCTTACAACAGTTAGTTATCCGGTTATACTCGTGTCCGATAGATATCCGTGTGTGAGGATTTCTAGACATGTGGGTACGCGGTGGTGTGCAAGCCGTTAGCTTCCGTTGCGAGTTTTGCACTGATTTGTGCAGAACATGCAGGTTTCGGTCGACTGAAAGTTCGCTATTGTGCGTGTATAAGTTAGCCCGTGCGCGATTCGGGTGAGCTCAAAAATCCATTTCTTCCGCGACCTCTTCTCCTTCGACCTCTCTAACTTTTTCTTGATCTCCTAGTGTGCCGGTGAGCCTTGGGAATGCGATTGATGGCAATTTCGAGATCCTGGTGTCGAGGGCTTCGCGTGGACGCCAATCTCGACGTTTTCGGTGGAGATTTCGTACGGGGGAAGACCTAGGGTTTCGACCTAGAGATGAGCGGTGCTTGATTGTTTTGAAACCCTATATTTTGCATTCTTCATGCGTTGATTTATTGAATTACTATGTGGTTATAGCATTTAGTATAGAGTAGAATCATGTTAGTATTTGAAATTGATTCCGGTTACTCGAATACTACGATTATGCTATTGCATAGTTGATGAAATATGTTTATGCTTAGTATATTATTGTTATGTATATCTACTAATTGATGTGCATGAGATTTATGCTCGTGTGATACATTGTTAGTAGACGTTGTGTATAAAACATGCTTGTACTGATTTGTTCTACCCCGTTTAAGTATGTTAGGTATTACTTGCGGTATTTGATACTCATGCCTACATGCGTGATTTTGTTGTCTACTCGGATAAGTACGTGAGCCGACTTTGCTCACGCGAAACTTTAGTAGGGACGGTTAGTGACAACGCTTGGTGTGACTTTAAGATTACAATTACCTGATTGAGTATATGAGTTTAAAGACTCGGTGGTATACTCAAGGTAGATGTCAGTTTAAAGACTTGGTGGAATACCTAAGATTGTAATTACCTGATTGAGTATATGAGTTTAAAGACTTGCTGGTATACTCAAGGTAGATGTGAGTTTAAAGACTCGGTGGTATGTGAGTTTAAAGACTCAGTGGCATACCCATGATTGTAACTACCCGACTGAGTAGAAGAGTTTAAAGACTCGGTGGTATACTCAATGT
>MJHO01000030.1:1565000-1866207 GCA_002076135.1 Xerophyta viscosa
CTGTCCTTTGAAGTTGTCAAAGACACCATTTAGTTACTTCGACTCGAACTCAGCTAAGTTTCAGCCCCGGTGAAACATCATAAGGAACTTACGAGAGAGCCGGATTGAGTTGGTACAAGGGACTAGCAAAGTACCCAATTCCAATGCAAATTAATTAATGGTGTAGCTATGATTGCTCATTTTAACATATGTTTGCCCATGCATCTTCCATTGATGATTTGTATCCTCAGGTTATCGATAATTGTTAATAGAGTTCGTCACTTCTAGGATGCTTTTGCTCTTTATATATTTCTCAAGGTTTTATATCTCGGACAGCACATGCCGCCCGAAACGTGTCAGATCCACAGGAATCCGAAACAGTGCAGGTGCCTAGCCGGCCGGCATGATATATCTCCTTTTTTTTTGTAAATTGCTATTCATCTTCCCAAGGAAGATGAACAGTGCAATTTTTGTGTCACACGTAGACGTGTGACCTGTTAAGATTACGTGCCTGTGCGTGACCAGTTACGGTTCTGCTGGACCTTTTTTTAAAAAAAAATTAATTATTTTAATTGATTTGTATTGAAAATTTTAATTAATAAAACTCTATTTGTATTTTTGTATTTTTAAACGTAACATAATTATAAATATAATAATTAATAACTGAAATAGATTGGCACAGTCCGCACATCTCAACTATGAAATTATCGAAACTCGGCTTGGTACGACATGGAAAACCTTGATGTTTTTTGCTTATTCTTACAAGTGGTTAAGTTATGTTTCTTTCTACAAGGAATACTTGTAAACCCAGGGATCCTAGGGCCGGTGATAGACTACCATCTTATGAAGTTGAGGTCTCATATTCGAATCCCGCGAGTGCCACCTGTAAGGTTGTAGAAAATTATCCCCAATATATCTTGCAAAGGATAAAGCGGGCCTGTCGAGACCGAAAGACTGGAAGTCCTCTGTTGTTGGAAAATTGGTTGGTGCTACCTGTGGATTAGACGGTCGCCCAAAAAGTGGGCTTTAAAACCCGTTGGAAATACACCCTCCCAGTCTACTTTCATGATCTAGTATAGCCTATTTAGGTGCTGTTTGGTTTGGTGCAGTCGAAGTTGTAAATGCATCAGTTAGAAGTGCTGGGAGTTGTATTTGCTGTTGTTGGTAATGCAGTAGGTCTGTTTGGTTGGATGCAGTTCGAACTACTGCAGTTGAAAAGAATCTGTTTGGTTTGATGCAGTTGAGCAGTGCAGTTCCAAATCTTGTGTTTGGTTTGATGCAGTTGAGCGGATATGGTAACTCGTGGTAGAGTTACCTCTTTTTTTTTTTTTTTTTTTTTTTTGTGGTATATGAAATATTATAAAATTATAATTATATGTAATGTATGAAACGTTAAATGATATATATAATAAAAATTTTAAGATTCCTAGTTAAGTGTTATTATTATTTTTTATTTATATCTTTTATTTAGTTGAGTGGAGTTGGTTTATTTAATATTGAAAGTTATTATAAGATGAAATATATTAATATACTGAGAATTATTACTAAAAATGTAGTGAGTATATTTAACACAATTTCAAATACTAATGAACATATTAATAATGTTATTAGAATAAAAAAAAAAATAATCTTTTACAATATTATTTACAATTGTTTTGATGATGTACATCTGTTAAAAAATATACATGATTCATACATATGTATTTACAATTGTTAAAATAAAAATATACACTTTGACATTTCGTTCAGCTATTCCACACGCGACGGAAAACTTGCTATATTGCGAACCTGTGCTGCCCCGTCTGGTAAAAAAAAATAAAAACTTTCATTTGCAAGAAATTAAAGCAAGCACATACAATGTACCATGCAGACGATGACTGCCATAAAAAACCATACCTATGAAGAACTCAAACCAATATGAATTCTCAATTGCATCCTTGAACTGTTTTACTTTTGCATCATCAAGTTCAAGTGAACAGATGGCTTCCTTGTCAACACGTTCTGATAAAGTTAAACAATTGAGGCCAGTAAGCAACTTAAATATTCACAAGTTTGCAACCAACTCACTCCACTTTATTAACAAGGTGAAAAAGAGCTGGGTAAGCTTGAATATAAAAAGGAAGAGATGTACTCTGAAACTTTATGTCAATCTGGCTGTCAATTAGTTCATTTCCTCCAAGTACTTCCCCAAGTCCACCCCATTTATGTGAAGGATTCTCGCCTGGATGACAGAAGGGGAGGCTGTAATAATTGTATGTTTCTTGGGGATTGTTATACGGGCCAACCTTGTTTACCCATAGAACGACTCGCTCCTCGGCTTGATACTGTCAAAATATGGAACACGAACAAAAGTAATCATAATACTAGAACTAATGTGCTATGGTTCAAGCAACAACAATATCTAATTCATAAGAAGCATTTTCAATATCAAGAATGACGTAAAATCCCTCAATATATCTATTCATGTATGAAAAAAAAAAATACGACGTATATGAAATCAGGAACTCACACATTTCTAAAATATAGGAATGATTTTAGCAAAGACAAACAAAAGACTCTAATTAAGCTAGTTAACCACCTACCTTGAGCTTGAGCTGCTTCGCAAGCATCTGGATCACATTTAGAAACATATGCTTGCTCCTCATGAATGCTCCCAAGCCCAAACATTAGGTCTCCATATACTTTAAAAATCAAGATTTCGTCTTATCATCATCCAATTTTTCACTGGCCTAACTAGCTACACTCAATTAACTAATTTTGCTCAAGAAGCATGCAACATCTAACTTGTTTCTTCCTCACTCAAACCTTCGCCTTTGTCAAAATTCACTACTCATCTCTCTCTCTCTCTCTCTCTCTCTCTCTCTCTCTCTTTTTCATGTAGCCATACCAGTCGGAAAATGAGAAGAGGTAGAACATGTTGCTGATCATGTCATTCGTACTGATTTACACCCATTAATGTTCAGTACATTGACTTTCAAACAGAATTGGCATCCAATTTCATCTTCATACATAGAGTTGTGCAGTTTAGAAATTTTTCTTAAAAAACTAATACATCCATCTCTCAAGCAAGAGGTTAAAGCTAAGTTGTAAATTGACAGAAAGATAATTTGATTTTTTTAAAGATGAGTGATGGGGAACCCTTCTTGTAACGCTGCCCCGACCGGTGGGTTCCACATGACGGAAAACCCTCGTGCGACCCAATCAACCACCGAATACTGGCAGAATACATCCATGCTTAACAGATATACAGTTCGTTATACATTATTTGAGTATTGCTTGTCAGCATACAGCAAATTAGAGTCAACCTAAGAGATCATAGCAGCAATTATTAACGATCATATCACGCCGAAAACAGGATCTTACAGATCGAAGATTTCAACACTATCATCTCCACGATCGCGAGATCTCGTAAGATCTAAAGATCGCAGAAGATCTAGTGCAATGTTAGAAATTAGGGAACGAGATCTGAAGATAGGGAGATATTCACCTTGTGGTCCGACTCGGAAGCGGTGGCGGAGCCAGCGAAGAGGAGGAGGATGAGGATGAGGAGGGGAACAGTGGAGCCGGTGCCGGCGGATCGGACGGCGGAGGGCATCGCGGCGCAGGGATCTCGACGCAGTCCGTAGCTCGAGATTGATGCAGAGAGATAGACAGCTGCTTTCGAGACTGCAACTCGGGTGGTAACCCTAGATCGAGCGCCGCGGATCTGCTCGTGAGGAGAGGAAAAACAACTGCTGCAGTTCGGGGGCGTTTACACGCGAGACGACGCGGAAAAGCAACCGCGGCTGATTCGACCGCAGTTCAAAACGCTGCAGTTCGGCCGCGAACTGCAGCGTTTTGGCGGTGGGCCCCACCTAACTACGCCAAACCAAACAACCGAGTTCGGACCCTGCGTTGTAACTGCTGCAGTTCGCCCCCAACCCCAGCAAACCAAACAGGCCCTTAATCAAGCAAAGCAAACCTCAAGCTAGAGGAGTTTGAGTCCAGCTGTTGAGAATTTGAGCTGCTCACGAGTAGCTGAACTTGTTTATACTTCTACTTCTATGAGGTTGCTTTTCCAATTACGCAAGAGTTAAGAACCACCTTAATTTGAAGCATGTTGATTGTCATGTTATAACAAATCCAACAACATAAGCCAGCAACTTACTGTTCTCTATTGCTATATTTCTTTCTATTACTTTCAATTCCATCATGGTTTTGTCTTTCAACTCACTTCTTCCAATCTTCTCGATTCTACTTATTTTTTGAGATTAATGAAGAAAATTTCACCCATATGCTGCCCACATTAATAGGATCTGCATGATATTTACCAGCTCTGCCATCCAATATATTTTTTTCGATCCATGTTATATCTGCGGGTTTGTCACTAAACTTCAAACAGAATATTCGGTGATTTTTCCTCTTAAATTGTGGAAATTTTGGCGTTGAAACAAAACTATTGGGTCAGATTCTTAGAAATTTGTGCCAATAAAAGTATGAAAAGATGGTTTTCTCCAACACGGCAGACTTGCACTGCAGTCCAAGGTAAGAGTTTGTCTTACACTGCAGTCCACTTGTAAAAATAATTACACTTAGATCTTTTATGAAGGGTGTAAGAAGTTATCAACAAGGTATTAAAAGTTATCGGAACGAATGTCAAGGTGTTATTTTTTAACATATAGGTATCAGAAACTAACATAAGGGTGTCAAAAACTTATTAAAATGTGTCAAAGGTGTAAGGTGCCGAACGTATGTCAGAGGTGTCAAAAATGTATTTAAAGGTTTTATAAATGCATTAAAAGATGTCAAAGGAATAAAATGTAAAATTTTTTTTTGAGAGGTTTTAAATAGATCTTTTGAGATTTTTTACTCCAACGGATTAGCAGGTTGACCCGTCGATAGCCCGAAAACACATATTAAGAAGCATTTTTTTGAAAAAGTTTCAATATAAAAGTTATAGATCTCATCAAGATCAAAAACTTTAATGATTGAACATTTTTCCAAAAAATACTTCTAAAAAGATGTTATGGAATGTCGACATAATAATATATAAAGAGGGGCATTTTGGTCCAAACGAAAAAGAGGGGGTGCGATGAAAATATAAAGTTGCAGAGGCGCTGAAACGAGCCAGGAAAGTTAGGGGAGCTGATATGCAACCTTGAATTTTTTGGGAGGTTGAATCGTAGTTTCTCAATGTTTTATTGCAATGGTTGATGCGAATTTATTTCGTGGTTTCACTTTTTTTTTTCTTTTTATATAAGAAGTTAACAATAGCCTTTCTATATAAGACGACAATTCTAGCCACAGATCCAAATTATTGTCCCCACTAAGTGGCCTCATGGTTAGGATGGTGCTAGGCTATCATATATGGTGTGGGTCAGGAGCTAGACCATGGTGTATTTAGGAGACGAACGCCACTGTAGGTTTTAACTACCATAAAGGGTTAACAAAAGGGCCCCATTGGTTGAGGGCTATTATGAAACGCGGCTTAAATCATGGTGTGTCCAGTTCATCGCTTACAACCTGTGGCTTCTTATCGTCATCTAAATCGCCAAGAAAATGAAATAAGATTCAAGTTGATGCACTTTTTCCTTACTTTGTATAATATATGTTTTCCTTACTTCATATAATATATCTCTTCATAAGTTGGATTTAGTGTAAAGTTTCTTTTGATAGTACAGGCATATAGACATGAAACTATGAAAGTAATAGTTCTTGACGCATTCGGTGCGACTTTCATATTCCTTTAGGGATCCTATTTTGCATATCTACAGAATATAGTCAACTCAACTAACATTTTTTTTTTTTTGGGTTCATTTTTGTGTTTCTCTTGTGTCATAGTCCTGCGTTATCGGAAGGAAAACCCAAATCCGAAGACTGAGATAAAACAAGCAAATCTCGCGTTACTTAAAGACTGTTGGTTGAAGAACTCTAAACATGGCAGAGCTTGCTGTACTTGTGGCAATTAAAAAGATTGGCAATGCTGTGGCCGCAGATGTACTGCAACAGATGTCATCTATGTTAAGTAAGGAGATGGAACTAATAGCCAAGCTACCTGTCAGTATGAAACGTATCCGAAGGGAGTTTGTGGTAATGCAAGCTTTTTTAAGCAGCATAGATTCTAAAAGTTATGACAACTCCATGGAAGCCTGGTTACAAGAGCTGAGAAAGATAGCAAATGAGGTTGAAGATGCTGTGGATAAATTTGTTTTTCTATCAGGTGATGATGATAGTTGGTCTGGATGTGGCCCCTTTAAGATATATACTGGTAGACCTCGTGATGGTTGGGGTGGATATGGCCTCTTTCAGATATTGACTCGTAAACCTCGAAGTCTTCCTGAATGGCATCAGATTGCTTTAAAGCTTAAGGATTTACAAGAGGATCTTCAACATGCTTCACAAATCAATGAGAGGTGGTTAAAGTTGGATAACATAAGGGAAAGTCTTCCAAGTACCGCGAGTATGCAACCAACAGATGCCCCTGATATTGTTAACGAACGCGAACTGGTTGGCATTGAGGAGAACAGGCAGAAATTGGAGTCGATGATACTAAATGAAGAGGATTCATGGTGGCATTGGTTATGGTCCAAAAACAGGCTAAGTGCTGCAAATCAGTCTGAGACAACACCTACCCAAATAATTGCTTGTGGGGTCAGTCTGGGGTAGGCAAAACTACCCTTGTTTCCTATGTTTACGAAAGGGTGAAATCAAAGTTTGATCTACATGCTTATATTCGTGTTTCATCAATTGCTAAACCAGAGGAACTATTGGGATGGCTGATTAAGAAATTCAAAAAAAGTTATGTTAACCAGAAGGACAGTGACACTATGTCTCAAAGTAAGCTTCTCCGGAGTATACTTGCGAAGAAAAAATTCATAATCGTCCTGGACGATGTACGTTCAACTTTTGACACTCAAATAAAAAGTGTCCATGTCAGTGAAGTAGAAGGGAGTAGAGTGATTATCACAACAGAATCCAAAGACTTAGCTGATCTTGTAAATGCACAGTTTGAATTAGAAGTGAAGCGTCTAGATCGTAAACAAGCAAAGTCTCTCCTCCTAAAGAAGGCATTTCCCAAAGACAAAAATACCGACTTTCCAGCCGACCTAGATATGTCAGCTACCAAAATAATTGAGCACTGTGATGGGTTGCCGGCTGCAGTTGCATCTGCGGGTGTTCTTCTCTCTCAACGAAAAAGAGTTAAGTCTGAATGGGATAAGGTCGCCGATCAGTTTATGAGGCATGTGGAGCACAACGATACCTTTAGCCGTCCTAAAACAGCCTGTGAACTAAGTTTGAAATATCTTCCAAAATACCTTAAGAATTGCTACTCGTTTTGCAGCATATTTCCCAAAGGTTTTATATTCAAGAGGAAGGAACTAATCCGTATTTGGATAGCAGAGGGCTTTGTAGAGCAAAGGGACAACACATCGATGGAGGAAGTGGCTGAACAATACCTCGATGAACTTGTGAAGTTTTGTATGTTCGAAGTTGTTGAGAAAAGTGTGCATGGCAAATTGAAAAGGTTCAAAATGCAAGCTTTTAAGCAGGAAATCCTCATGTTGATATCGAAACGAGAACACTTCAGCATGGTCTGTAGTGACCCAAAAAGTTTGAATCATGCTTCTGAAGCACGTCATTTGTGTTTACACATGTGGAGCAAGAGTTATACATCTAAGTTAGATATACCCCGACTGAGATCTTTCGTGGTGAAGGGAGGTGATATATCAGAACAATTCTTACATTCAGTAATGTCTACCCCTCGCTTTTTGATGGTTTTAGATCTTCATAAAACTGGAATAAACAACATACCTGATAGCATTGGAGATTTATTCAATCTGCACTACATCAATGTAAGGAAAACAAAAGTAAGTAAACTGCCCAGAACTATAGGAAAGCTTAAAAACCTGCAGACTTGGACGTCACCGACACGGAAATAACAGAGTTGCCAAGTGAAATAACCTTGCTCAAGAAGTTAAGACATCTTTTTGTCGGCAAAGAATCAGACATCAGTCCCGTTGTACCTGCTCCTGGGAGGTTCCGTCATACGAAAGATTTGCAGACGCTTCATGGTATCGGTGCAAGTGATGATTTTGCGAAAGACCTAGAAGAACTAACCGGGCTAAGAAACCTTAGCATACCTAATGTGAAGCAAACGCTCGTCAATAAGTTGATTAGTGCTCTTGAAAAATCATCTACACTTCTAAAATTGGAAATAATAGCAAAGCATGGGAAACGGCACCAGCTCAGTTTACCAGGTATAGAGGCTCTGAAGAGTGTTCAAAAGCTTAAATTACAGGGACGTTTGGTCGAAGCAACATTGATGCATTCTCTAAGCTACATTGGGGAGAACCTAACGTCATTGTGCCTTAGCAGCACAGGATTCAAGGACATGAACTTCATTAAGCATCTTGGTAAGCTACAGAGCTTGGAAACCTTGAAACTTATAAATGCTTCAAACTGCGATAGACTGCACTTCACTGCAGAAGCATTCTTAAATCTAAAAAAGCTCTGCTTGCTTGACATGGAAAGCGTCCAAAAGATAATTTTTGATGAAAATGGCATGCAGAGCCTAAAGTTTGTCTCACTGACGAATCTTCCAAATCTAAAGGAGTTTCCCAAAAACTTGGAAATCCTCAAGTTGCATGAATTGCGCCTTCGGGCTCTGCACCCATCGCTTGACGAGGAGGAGGCCAGAGTCTTGTTTTCAAAATTTCCAAAGTTCTCCTTTTCTTCACCAGACTAGAACAGATAAGAAGAAATTTCACTGGTAAGCTCGATTCTCCAAATTTTCCTCCTTTGTTTCTTATTCTAGCTGTCGTGATACGAAGCGTATTGAGAGAAGAGCCCCCGAGCATAGGATTTAGTCGATCGCATTAGTAATTTGCACCATAATTTAGTTGAACATGGACAATTTGTTGTTGTCACATGTATTTGCCTTTCCGTCATTGATAAAACTAAGCGAAATCAATGAACCTTCAGCTACACTAATGATATGAGAAGAACCTTGAACTTAACATTGTTCCCCAGAAGAGGCGGCCTTGAAGATGTTTAAGACCAGGAGAGCTCAGTTTCTTTTGCAATTTCTGTCTACTTATGTTCCCAGTTTCTGAACCTACAACTTCAGTATGAGTCTTCACATTGTAACAATCTCGTGATCACATCTTAAAGCTACTTGGTGATGTTGTTATTATTAGGGTACGCATGTTCCTAGGACTACGACATCTGCTTTCTTATGTTCGTCTTTGGTCGTTGGCGAGTGGCTTCGTAATTTCTGATTAGAAAACAAATTTCATTAGATGGATGTTAGGGAGTAAAGCTCATTAATAGAATTCGTTCTCTTATAATAACTTAGAGCTCTATCAACATTGTAATTTCTTCTTCGGCAAGTGTTGTTTTAGTTCTAACAAGAGTTTTTGTTCACCTTGCAGGATCTCAAACTTTACATGGATGTGTGCAATCTTAGCTGTGTATTATATCAAAGTTCAGAGATCACCGGACCACCAAATAACTCCGCGTATATATTGTATAATATGTTGTGATTTGTGTATACATTATGGATTGTGTGTGTTGTATTCTATCTAGTATCTACATATGGAGAACTTGTTTTCATCAGGGCCATCAGTATTCCTGATGCAATCTGAATCACATCCTGTGGTTGAGAGTATATGTGGTACACATCCGATGCATTTTATATAGTTCAGATTGTATCAGGACGATCGAGGGTCCCTGGTGAGTGGCTTGTCTCCTATATATATATATATATATATATATATATATGTATTCTGTATGTGTTGTGACTTGTAATTTGTGTAGTGAGTCTATATATGGAAATATGTTGCAACTTTATCTTCAAGAAGTTATTGTGTTTCTCTACGTATCTCTACACATCAGAAATCGCTCATCTATACGAGTAATCTCTAAACGACACCAAACAAGCTTGCTAAAACCCGACATATCAACACAGATATACACATCCAATTACGTCAACAACACGAAAGAATTGAAAGTTTAGTATTTCTTACTTACAGAATTGCAGAAGCTGGAATTCGCCTTCTCCCAAACACTCCCCAGATCTTCCCCTTCTCCAAGCAATCCAGCAACTTCTTTGCTCCGTCCACCTCCAAATCCACCATCATCCTATGAAGGTACCCTACTACCCCGTTAAGCGTGACAAGCTTGACAAGAAAGCAATTTCAGGCATCTTTGTGGGTTACAGCTCAGTTAAAAGCCTACAAAGTGTATCATCCACATACAGGAAAGATGACTATTTCTCGAGATATACATTTCAATGAAGATGGGAAATGGGACTGGAATAATCCAAAAGAAACAATAGAATCCTCTCCACAATAAAAAGTCAACTTTCCTGTAGTACAAACGAGTGGCAGAATGAGTTAGAAGATGATCCTACAGTCAGAGGTACAAGGTTGCTTTCAGACATCTATGAAAGATGTAACGTGGCATTATGTGAACCTGCTGGTCATGAAGAAGCTCTCAAAAACCCAAACTGGAAAAGGGCAATGGAGGAGGAGATGTCAATGATTCAGAAAAAATGAAACATGGGAGTTGGTTGATAGGCCAAAAGATAGAAAAGTCACTGGAGTGAAGTGGGTGTTTAGAACAAAGCTTAATGCTGACAGCTCCATCAACAAATACAAAGCCAGACTCGTGGTTAAAGGGTATGCACAAATTTTAGGTGTTGATTACTCTAACACATTCGCTCCTGTTGATAGATTAGACACAACCAGATTGCTACTAGCAATAGCAGCACAAAAGGGCTGGAAAGTGTTCCAGTTAGATGTCAAGTCAGCATTTCTAAATGGTGTCCTGCAAGAAAAAATATACGTAGATCAACTGCAGGGATTTGTGAAGCAAGGTGAAGAAGATAAAATCTATCTACTCAAAAAGGCTCTCTACGGCTTAAAACAAGCGCCAAGGGCCTGGTACAGCAGGATAGATGAACATTTGTTGAGCTTAGGCTTTGTTAAAAGCTTATCTGAGTTCACCCTTTATGTGAAGCACAAGGGGACTGACCTAGTTGTAGTATCTCTCTATGTTGATGATCTTTTGGTGACTGGAAATAATACAAGCCTGGTTGAGAAGTTCAAACACAAGATGATGCAGGTTTTTGAAATGACAGATCTTGTTCATATGACTTATTTTCTTGGAATGGAAATCAAACAAAGCAGATGGAGGAGTGCAAAGCAATTAGCACACCAATGGATCAAAAAAAGAACTTGATTGGATGTTAAAGTTGATGAAGGTTATTACAGAAGCTTGATTGGATGCCTAATGTATCTCACTGCAACAAAGTCTGACATTCTATTTGTTGAAGTCTCTTATCTCGTTTTATGCATTGTCCTAGTGAATTGCACTTAAGAGCAGCAAAAAGAATACTAAGGTACATTAGAGGTACTGTTGATTATGGTGTTAAGTTTAATAAGAATCAAAACTTCAAGTTGTGTGGCTTCTCGGATAGTGATTGGGCTGGAGCATGGATGACATGAAGAGCACTTCACGATATTGTTTCACTCTAGGTTCTGGAGTTTTCTCATGGTGCTCAAAGAAGCAGGAGATTGTAGCACAATCCACAGCAGAGGCTGAATTCATAGCAGCAACAGCAGCAGTAAATCAAGTTTTATGGTTAACAAAGATTTTGTGTAATTTACATATGGAGGAGAAGGATGACACAAAGATCTTTGTTGACAACCAGGCTGCAATAGCAATCTCAAACAATCCAGTGTTTCTTGGGAAGACTAAACATTTTAACATCAAGCTCTACTTCTTGAGGGAGGTGCAGCGAAATGGATAAGCAACATTGCTCTACTGCAAATCTGAAGATCAGCTGGCAGATTTATTTACAAAACCACTTCCAGTTAACAAGTTCGAGATTTTAAGGCAGAGAATTAGAGTTTGCAGTCCATAAAGCAAGGAGTGTTAAATGTTTGCTTTAGAACACGTATTTATTGTTTAAGTTTGTCCCAGTCTTTAGGAAGTTGTTAGTTTGTTATTGACATTTTCTGTACCATGGATTTAGTGCCCCATGATTTAGTCGAATTCCATTTGCTGAAATTTACACCTTTCTTCTCTTTAAAACGTTGTCTCTCTTCTTTCAGTTTTGATTCTTTGTTTTATTTCAATATTCTCAAACCAACAATAATTGCCTCATTTTTGTGCCACTTTACTAACGCTTTAAATTCACGAATAGTATTGATCGTGTCCTATCAATTGAAAATTTTTTCAATCTTCAGTCTAGCATGCTTAGGGGTTTTTAATATATGTCTTTCATATGCTTGTAAAGGAAGATAATATATATATATATATATATATATATATATATATATATATATGTCGTTGGATCTTACAAAGAAGCTGCATAGAGTCCTGATATATTGATTTTGCTAACTCTTTTCTTTGTTTTGACTGCTCATATTTCAAACCCCTTTTGTAGCAAGTCACTGACTAATACCATCATGAATTTATTTTTTATTTTTTTTTTCAGTAATTGAGCAAATTTGTTTGTACAAACCTTAATGTTTTTCACTTATTTGAAAGGTAATATTAATGTTGAATCTAACATCTTCTGGTTTTTTACTACACGAGATGAGGCTGCTACCTTTTTTTTTTAAACAAAAGATGTTATTTGCATTAGATAGAATCCCACGCAAGTCCCGGCATTAGATAGTAACCTTTTTTTTTAAGGCCTAGGATGATTTATCCTCCATCTATAATTAGGACACTGCCAGTATAAGACCCTCTTACCTGGCCCTCCTAGAAAGGACACTTTCCTTTTCAAGAATGTTCAGGCGTACGTGAGGGGGCGTACATACGTATATATGCCAATGCATCATTCGAAAAAACGCAACTTGAGAAAATCATTCGGAATGTGCGGAAACCAGGGCAGTGATGCTTTTTTAAATCAAGACAATGGTGCTTCATGAAACCAGGGCAGTCACTATAGGAAGTTTCTTAAAACATAGGAATATTGTTGTCTTATTCTAATTTAATTGAAATAGTCATTATTGACTTTGAAGCTCACTAGTGGTCAGACTAAGTCCAAGGTTTTAAGTATGCTTTCCTAGAAACTTTCTAATATCCAATAAAATTTTCCGTTTAGCCTTACTTTTATTTTAAAAAAAAAACTACATTTATTACTTTTTAAAAAAATAGGTTAATCTTATTTGACCACAAATAAATCGGTTCTTTTGAGTTATACAAGGACTTCTCAACCTTGGACAATTTTTTAAGAACAATGATTCTAAGAGCAATTTAGGGATCAACCCCGACAAGAAAGTAGATATTCTTCTTGATGAGTTTTCCATTTTAGTATAGGTCTTTTTTGCGACTGTATGTATCGGGCGCAAAAGCTTCAAATGCGGTCACTGAAATCTTCTGCGATCAAGGCCACTGAACGAACACTAAAGCTCCGTTACTGAAGCGATCGCTGCTGATAATAGTTTTCAGAGCCAAGTGAAGGGCATTGATCTAAGGGTATTAACATTCTTAGATTATCAGTTTTAAGACTTAATTACGTCTTGTTGGTCAGCTGTTGGTCAGCACGTAAAGCCGTTGGCAAGCCCGTATATGTGTTGATGAAAGGGCGTTCCCGGTAGTGTCGTCCCAGTGGTCCCAAAACGGAATTAAACTCTTAAATCAGTAATCTAAAATGTCTAATACAATTAGAAAAGTGTTTTCATTAGGTTCTAATTCCAAGAACACCAGGGTCATTAATAGTAGAGAAATTTCTACTTCAAAAGTTCCTCAAGATTTTTCAAACTGGACTATTCCTCTTCAAGATTTTGAAACTATTTATCAAATCGGACGTTTTGATTTTCCTCTCAATATTCTATTAAACAGCATGAAGAAACTGCAAGCATAGAGCATGAATTTCAAACTGTTCATTTACTTTCAAATATTTCTATTCAAAAGTACATAGAGAAGGGATATCATTACATTCATTTCGGCATGGTTCAAGTAGGCATTAAACCATTGCATAGATTAGGATTAGATTGTCCAATATTTCTTGCATTACGAGATGCAACTATGCATAAGTATAGCGAGTCATTATTAGCAATAGTTCAGACAAACTTGCATAATGGACCAATTTATTTCAACTGTGCTCCTAATTTTTCAGTAGATCTTACAGATCCGACTATTCTCAAATCTCTAACTTTAGACATTCATATGCCTAGCGGTAAGTTTATTCAACATAGAAAGAATTTTGCGCTCATTTATCGTATTTACTTTAGATTACTCTCATCACAGTTAAATCCAAAATGTCTCATTAACTCTCCCCGGAGAAACAACACTTCTCCAAGTAGAAGCTGAACATTCAGCTACTTTCACTCCAAAATGTCTCAAATGGAATGAAATTACCATTCCAGATGAGTGGATGATTAGAAATCCACAACCACCTCCTACACTTAGCAGAAATCAAATTTCTGAAATTATAGAAGAACCGGATGGACAAATTATCATGAGATGGAACTCATTCAGAGAGAGACCTTCCACATCTTCTAACACTCACGCGAGACCTCCACATATTCAACCATATCGTAGTTCTTGCTCCTCTGTACCACACTCGATTCATACCAGATCTGAATATTCTTCTACCTCGAGAAGAAGATAACCAAAAATTTCATTATACTATGCCAATTCCTGAACCAGTTCCTGATACTGCTTCATCGTCTGCTAATATGTCCCCGACATATTCCCAGATGCATGGTTATGACAAAATCAATGTCATAAAAGCAGAGTTCAAAATTGATAAGACTTTCTAAGGAAAGACTTTGATTCACCTCAAAACCAGAAAGCAAAAGTATGGTTTTTATCTACTTTTGATGAACATCAAAAGGCAGAAATTAGATCAACATGGTATGCAACCATGGAAAGATTGCGTACCAATATTCCATTCTTTACTTGGTTTTCAATATACACCTCTCAAAACAAGATTCCAAATCCTTTTGACTCTCAACACCTCAATGTAACTTCCACTCCAACAACCAAATGGACTACAGATTCCGATCCTCCACAAGTAATCACCTCTGTTCATCCACCATTAGCAAGTCTAAAAATCCCGACTCCCACAGGTCCGATAGAAGCTCATCCTTTCAAAACTGGCAGAACAGCTACTGGCAGCTCAAGATAACGCAACACTTGATGACGTCAAGAAGGTTTACCAACAAAACAATTACACCAATCAATTGCTTCATACGATGTCCAAACAACTCAACAACATCGCACTTTCCTCTACAAATAATCAAAAGTCTCTTAACTCCAGCATAGCATCCACCAACAACCAAGATTCTGTCCCAAAGAAAATCATATCACAGTATGCTCCCATTTCAGCTCCTCCTTTCAAGATACATTCATTAAGTGACTCTGAACTTGACTCAATACGAGAAGCTCAAGCGCCTTCCAAACTTTTAGACCAACTGATAGAGCGTCTTCAAAACGCTCCTTCCACCTCAAAAGTTATCAACTGCCTCGATCATTCCGAAGATTCAGAATCTTCAATAGCCTCAGAAAAAGATCAAAATGAAGTTGACAATCATATCTCAACCATCGAACAACAGTTCGATGAAATGAACCAGTTCATCAAGAATCCTCAATCAACAAAATCAAACATTCATCCTGGAACACTTCTTTCAAAAAACCATATTTTCAAAGACCTACTCCTCCCGATCTTCTCTTCGAAGAACGCAGCCAATTCAAACCACAAGGATACGGCAACAATCATATCTATGACTGGAACTTAGACGGTCGTTCAGAATATGAAATCCTCAATATGCTCTATGAAATGAATATGGTATATACATCGTACTCCATAGTCTACCCAAACTGGGAAACATGTTTTTCCCTTATCGTCGCTGGATTCACCGGCCAACTCAAAAATTGGTGGGATAACTACTTATCTCAACAATGGCGCGAAGAAATTCGCACTCATACCAAACAAATTCAAAGACCTGACGGAACAATAACTGTAGAATCCGACGCTTTCTCATTTTTACTCATTGTTATTGCCCAGCACTTCACTGGCACTCCTCGTGATGAACTCGCAGGAATCAAAATTATTTTAACAAACCTAAAGTGTCCAACACTTTCTGATTACCGTTGGTATAAGGATACATTCCTTACTTACGTCTACAGACGTAATGACTGTAATCAAGATTTCTGGAAAGAAAGATTCATTGCAGGGTTACCTACCCTTTTTGCACAAAGAGTTTTCAATAAATTAAGAGAAATCTCCGGAACAGATGATATTCCATATACTGAATATTCTTACGGACAAATTTTCATGACTATCAAAAGAGAAGCATTGACCTTATGCAACGAGCTCAAAATCCAATCAAAATATGCTTCTGACAAAAAACACCAGCGCAGAGAACTCGGTGATTTTTGAAGCATTTGGATGTGGATCCATTCAAGCACCTTCCACAAAGAGAAAAAAGGCTCTCAAACGTTCTTCCAAACGATACCACAAACATTCCAAATACTCTTCGTTCAAAAGAAAATCTCCCTTCTATCATTCTAAACGAAAGTTTAGAAGATCTCATAGATCACAATCTTCACAGCCACAACAAGGACCAAAATATGTTTGTTATCGCTGTCAAAACCAGGGCACACAGCCACCAAATGTCCCTATGAGCCAAGTAACAAATTAAAGGCAAAAATTTCAGAATTATTTCAAGATAATTCCGAGATGAAGGAGAAACTTACGTCTCTCCTAGTCCATCCGACCAGTCAGAACCATCTGACTACGATCAAGAAGGTACCAATGGTGCCATCCTCCAACTTCATTCCGATTCATCTTATTCATCATCCGATTCAGATATCGAACCTACAAAGATTCGATATATCAACACCATCTCTAAAGATGAAAAGGCAATACTTTATGATCTCATAGAAAAAATAGAGAATCCTATGATCAAACAAGAATATTTCTCAAAAGTTAGAAATCTCCTCCTAGACGATGACAAAGAAAAATACCTCAACTAATAGAACCTGTCAACCTTTCTAAACTTTTCGATCAATATCCACAATCTTCCTTTTCAAAGCAAATCACCGTTAAAGATTTGCAGACCGAGATCAATAATCTCAAATCTCAAGTCAAAGATCTGAGTTCAGAAATTCAAATAATAAAAATCACTGGATTAGCAACAGAGACGCGGCTCTCATCACTCGAAAATTCCTACGGATCAAAGGGAAAGCAGGTAAGTTTTGACGAAACTCCTCAATACTTAGGAGAATCTTCATCTGCTGATCAGTTCATATCCGCCATCAATAGAATTAATTTTCAAAAATGGTATTCTCCAGTAAAAATCATTATTAATAATGATTTTGAACTAGATACCATAGCACTCATAGATAGCGGTGCAGACCAGAACTGCATTCGTGAAGGACTCATTCCTACCAAATACTATGAGAAAACCAAAGAACGCCTCTACGGTGCAAATCATTCTCCTCTCAAATCAAATACAAACTTTCCAAAGCTTATGTCAGCAATGGAAACTACTGTTTTCGTTGTGTTTTCATTCTTGCTGAAGATGTCCATGAAGAAGTCATCCTAGGCACTCCTTTCCTTACTCAAATTTATCCTTTCAAGTTGATCAAAACGGTTTATCCACAAACGTCTTAGGACAGAAGATCACCTTCAAATGGATTCTACCCATGCAACCCAAAGATCTTCAAGTTTACAATCCTCTTCTATTTATCAAAAGATAAATCTGCTGAAAGCAAAAGAGGCTCATATCTCATCCTTGAAAAAGGAAATCTCATATCTTCATATCGAAGAACGACTCAAAGATCCCAACATTCAAAAACATATCTCTGATCTTCAAAACAAATTCCTTAGAGAAATATGTTCCGATCTCCCAAATGCCTTTTGGGAACGTAAGAAGCACATCATTGAGCTTCCTTACGAAAAGGATTTTCAAGAATCCAACATTCCCACAAAAGCACGACCAATACAGATGAATCAAGAATATCTTGAAATCTGTAAAAAGGAGATACAGACTCTCCTTGACAAAAAACTCATTAGACCTTCCAAATCTCCTTGGAGTTGTTCGGCATTCTATGTCATGAACCAAGCAGAGCTTGAACGAGGTGTCCCACGCCTTGTTATCAATTACAAACCTCTCAACAAAGTCCTTCAATGGATACGTTATCCTATTCCAAATAAAAAGATCTTCTTGCAAGATTATACGACGCTCAAATCTTTTCAAAATTTGATATGAAAAGCGGATTTTGGCAAATTCAAGTCGCAGAGAAAGACCGCTACAAAACGGCTTTTACGGTGCCATTCGGACACTACGAATGGAACGTAATGCCTTTTGGACTCAAAAATGCTCCTTCTGAATTTCAAAAAATCATGAACGATATTTTTAATCCTTATACAAACTTTATTAACGTATATATTGACGATATGCTAGTTTTTTCAAAGATAATAGATCAACAATTCCAGAAACTTCTCATTTTACTAACTCCAATCTCTTTGCAGGAAATGGAAACTTCAAAATTTGTAAGAATAGGACGGTGGAATATTCCCATTCAAAAGGAAGGAACAAATCTCAAGTTTAGATCTTGGACGCCACTAAACGAAAGAGATCAAGCAATAGTAGACAGCTTATGGAATGCTAGAAGCACAACAGAGAAGGTTAGAGCTATAAACGCTCTAACTTACCTATTAAAAGAGAAGCAAGATAAAATTAATAATATACATGCATCATGTAGTCAGGAACATCCATCATCTAAATTAGCCAAGTCGCATGATCAAAGTTTAGTCAAAAGAACTATAAGCACTCACTATGAGCAATTATTACCAAGGATATCCTTTTACACCAAGAAAGAATTATTATCATTACCAGCAGATATTAGAGAAAAAATATGGAGCATGGTAGAAAGTTCATTTCTAGATAGGTACAAACTCATCATAGAATATGTGCATTCATACAGCTCCATAGTATATGAAATGTTCAAGGTTAAAAGGCTGTGTCTCGTCAACATAGACAGTAACTACTGGGATGATATAGAAGTTGGCAATGAAATCTTTACCCTCCAGTCCATGATGGACCTTGCACTAATCAGAAAGTTAACCGGAGGAGTACAAAGCATTACACAACATCTACAAGGAACAATACTCAAGCAATATTATTTTCAATAGATCCCTCGTCAATTCACTGGATACAGCTAACGTTTTATTCCACACCACCAAGCTTCACAAAAGAGAAATTCCAACCGGCAACCCATCATATTTTCATCACAAGATTAGCCGAGGAACCAAGAACAAAGATGCATCAATACTGTGAACCAGACTTAACCGACTTTCAACAATCTCTCAACGAATGGCGCGTCTACATGAAGGAATTCATAGCCAACAAACTTCCCTTTCTTGAAGACAAATATCATATGGTATTTCAGAACAAAATCATGACCATATATCTGCATCAAAGACTACGAAGCAGAGTATTCAAAACACTACTAGACCTAGAAGGCACATATTATGAAGAAAATCACACCAAGTACATGACGTGTGGAATGTTCATGCCATGCGACCTCTGCAAACAATATATTTTCCTACGATTAGCGATCCTGTCAGTAAATGGTATCAGAGAAATTTATGTAATGGTTTTGATAATCTAAGAATGTTAATTTAGATGATGGATGTTCCTGACTACATGATGCATGTATATTATTAATTTTATCTTGCTTCTCTTTTAATAGGTAAGTTAGAGCGTTTATAGCTCTAACCTTCTCTATTGTGCTTCTAGCATTCCATAAGCTGTCTACTATTGCTTGATCTCTTTCGTTTAGTGGCGTCCAAGATCTAAACTTGAGATTTGTTCCTTCCTTTTGAATCTTCCTTTTATTTTTTTTTAATTTTTTAAAAAACAACAAACAAATATATATCGGCACGGTAGATCCGGCACCATCGGTACGGTCGGCACGTGTCGGGATCTTAGTTTAACGAAACTCGACTCGGCTCGGCACAGAAAATCTTAATTTAAACTACACCGGCCCAAGGCGCAAAAGACAATCTTGCACTGTTTCACAGATCTGATCATGACATGCCCTTCAAGAAGTAAGAAGTCCTGCTTGGAATGTATCCAGCTCGTAGCTTGAACTAACTTCTGCGGTTTATTAAATAAGATTTTTGACATTCAAGAAAATTAATTTTAAGGTTGTATGATTATATCTATCATAGCATACATAGTAGATCTTTTTAATATATGTCTCTAAAACATGGTTATGTTTTATAGGAATTGCCTATATATAAGACATTTTGCAGCAGCTTATTCAACCATAATGTGTCTTTAAGATTCCATATGGTTGTTAAGGAAGTGAATGATAACTTCAATAAAATCTGAATATATATATGCGTTAGAACTTGAGCGGTAGATCGAACACCTCAAAATGCTCACAATCACAGAGAATCGATAATAAATTATGACACAAAACAAAATACCAGAATTTTTACGTGGTTCGGAGATAAAACTCCTACTTTCACGGGTGGGAATTAAGAGAGAAAATCTACTATCAATCGGATATTGCACAAACAACAATTTTCACAAACCGTCAGCCACTATTTTCACAACCGTCATAATCCATGCGTGCACCCGACAATGCCTATAAAAGGCCATCCATCATACTATTGATGGAATCCCCAACTTTACACACTTAAAAGCACCCTGAGAGAACAAAGACTTTTAGCAGATTGTGCAAAGTTTAGTAGTGTTCTTGAGGGTATTGTAGTCCGAGATATCATTGAATTGGACTATAACAGAGAAATGAGATATTTTATATTCCTGATAACTCTAGTGGCTCGACTATTTACAGTTTTCGAAAACTTATTGATCGACCGAGATCACACAAGATTATATATATATATATATATATATATATATATATATATATTTACTGATTCTAGGTGTTAAGAATTTGAGCTGCTCACGAGTAGCTGGACTTGTTTATACTTCTACTTCCACAAGGTTGCTTTTCCAATTAGGCAAGAGGAAAGAACAACATTAATTTGAAGCATGTTGATTGTCATGTTATAACAAATCCAACAACATATGCCAGCAACTTACTGTGCTCTATTGCTATATTTCTTTCTACTACTGCTTTCAATTCTGTGACGGCCCGTGTCCCGGAACCGCCCCTCGTAGCCACGCAAAACCACACATACACATGCGGAAGCTTTTAAATTAACCGTGCATGGTTTGCAAACTCAATACAAATAGTATTTCAACTCCTTAAAAGGATCCCGAACCCGAGTCTAGAGCAACTATATATATATATATATATATATATATATATATATATATATATATATATATATATATATATATATATGCGTTGGATCTTACAAAGAAGCTGCATAGAGTCCTGATATATTGATTTTGCTAACTCTTTTCTTTGTTTTGACTGCTCATATTTCAAACCCCTTTGTAGCAAGTCACTGACTAATACCATCATGAATTTATTTTTTATTTTTTTTTTCAGTAATTGAGCAAATTTGTTTGTACAAACCTTCATGTTTTTCCCTTATTTGAAAGGTAATGTTAATGTTAAATCTAACAACTTCTAGTTTTTTACTATACGAGATGAGGCTGCTACCTTTTTTTTTTTAAACAAAAGATGTTATTTGCATTAGATAGAATCCCACGCAAGTCCCGGCATTAGATAGTAACCTTTTTTTTCAAGGCCCAGGATGATTTATCCCCCATCTGTAATTAGGACCTTGCCAGTATAAGACCCTCTTACCTGGCTCTCCTAGAAATGACACTTTCCATTTTCAAGAATGTTCAGGCGTACGTGAGGGGGCGTACATACGTATATATGCCAATGCATCATTCGAAAAAACGCAACTTGAGAAAATCATTCGGAAATTGAACTCAAAGTGCGGAACTCGAACTCAAGTTTAATCTTATTTGACCACAAATCAATCGGTTCTTTTGAGTTATACAAGGACTTCTCAACCTTGGACAATTTTTTAAGAACAATGATTCTAAGAGCAATTTAGGGGTCAACCGCTACATGAAAGTAGATATTCTTCTTGAATGCATTTTTCAATTTAGTATAGGTCTTTTTTGCGACTGTATGTATCAGTCGCAAAAGCGACAAATGCGGTCACTGAAATCTTCTGCGATCAAGGCCACTGAACGAACACTAAAGCTCCGTTACTGAAGCGATCGCTGCTGATAATAGTTTTCTGTGACCGACCAACACAATGGCTGAAATGCACACAGAGTCGACCCTAGAAAGCAGTTGCTGACATCTCGTGTTGATAATATTTCTTCTAATGGGTATTTGTATTTTTATGTCCTCCATAATCGGAAATTACAAAAATATGCTCCCTAATTTAAAATAGTAAAAATGTGCCCCTTGACTCTGTAAAATGACCAAACTATCATTACCAAGTTAACGAAATTTGATTATATGCACTTACTATACGAACGAGCGTTCTAAAAGATATATATGGGTATATTTTTGGAAAAACTAATATGAAAGTTGTAAATTTTAATTAGATATACAATTTTAAAATTTTGAAAAAAAAAAACCTTTGAATAGATATTTAGAAGATTTATTTGAAAAAGCTTCTAAAACTTTAACAAATTTGTTAAAGAGTATTGAGCTCCAATAAATGTTTTTTAGAAGTTTTTGTTTTTAAATACTTTGAACATGAAGATTGTAAATCTCATCAAACTTTTATATTTGAGATTTTTCGAAAAATACCCCTAAATATTTTTTTTATTTTTTATATAATTTCACATAATCATGATGATATTTCTGTCATTTGATAGGTCAAGGGGCATAAAATAATATTTTAAATTGTAGGGGCATACTTTTGCAACTTCGGTTTATATGGGCATAGAAACACAAATGTCCCTTCTTGTAATTAAAAACATGTATTTTTTTCTAAACAAAAGTATTAGCTGTACCTTTTGTTTTTTTATGAGATGACCAATATTCCATTATATATTTACCTAATCATGCTCTAAGTCTATCTTAAATTGAATCTTTTTATTGATTCTTTGTACCTAGCAATCATGCAAGTACTCCAACTACTATATATACTCAACATCCCATGCTTTATTGCTTCATTCATTCACCTCTTTCTGGTTTCCCTTCAACACTTCTACAGAAATCTGAACAGTGTTGGAACAAATGGAGGTCTGTTATTTTATGTAATTACTATTTTCAAATACTTGACCAACATTTTCTTTATAATTCTATATATATATATATATATATATATATATTTTTTCTTATTTTTTGAGCTTTTTCAGAAGGAGATTCTTGTCAAATTCCTAGCATGTGGAGAAAAAAGCAGGTCCAATGCAATGACTGTAGCTTCCAAGATGCAAGGTACAAGTGCTTGAAAATTGAATATATCAATTAACTAATAGGTTAGTTTTGCATAGTTCATATAAATTTTCTGATATGTACATATATATAGGTGTTCGTAAAGTTGAAATCACCGGAGAGGATAAAAATGTACTGATGGTCATCGGACAGGGTATTGATCCTGTGAAGCTAACAAAGAAACTTCGGAAGAAGATCGGTTGTGCAACCATAGAGAAAGTTGGGCCTGTTGGCCGGGAACGAATTAGGGCAACGGAAGAGAATCCAAAAATTATAGCCCCAGCTCCTGCATCATATCCTGCACCTCAATGGGTTATACGTGAGCACGATGACTACCCTCGGAGTTGTCCTATCATGTAGATATACATCTACGCGAATGAATCGTCACGTTGATTATGCATGGATGAATTCTTTTTCCGGTGTTTTCTTTACTCGTTTTATTCTGTGGATAAAAGATACTTGGATGTTGATCTTATAGAGAGATAAGAGATTGATATTCTCTTTTTTTTTTTTTTTATTGTTTACTATTATTGTTCTGGTTGTTTTTTTTCGAGGAATATATAAACTATTTAGACTTGTGTATCTTGTTATCTTTCTCATTGGCTAACATTTTTTTTAATAGCAATTTATCATATCCTCTCGATATTTTTACTAGTTCGAGAATCGGTCGGACCTGAGAGAGTAATACTTAGAAATGGAAAATATTGCTGGAACGCCAGCACAAAGGCAAGAAACATTCTTAGGGCAAATAATAACGCATCTCTTCTTTCCGTACTTATAAGCTCACATTCAATTTATTTTATTTGTTTATTTTTTTGAACTACTTTTTAACAAAATATACGTCAAACAATTTTTTACACATCTAGGAATTCAACACGAACTTGCCAAAATTTCGTTCTCCAATATAGACACACCGCAGACACGGCCGGACACATATCGGCACGCTAGCGAAGTGTTCGAAAATTAAAAATAAAACAAAAATTTCGAATACGCAAGCCAAACACGCCAGACAAGAATGCCAGCACGCTTGTCAGGGATTTTGGTTTTTTTTTCTTTTAAGAACACTTTCTATTGGTTCTTTTAGATAAATAAAATATTATATAGTACTAACAGTATATAAACAAGTAATACAATATTACTACGTACTAAAATATTATATTTTTATTTTTGTCTAAATAACGTAATATTATATAATACATGGCTTTTGTTATTAAATTTTATTGTATTTTCATATGTTCAAACAGTTAATATAAGTTATTTTTAATTACTTATATTTTTTATTGCCGTATCGAACCATACCCATATACCTATTTCCTTTTTTTTTTTTTGAAAATTAACGTGTTGCACGTCCGTGTTGTGTCGTGTTCCGTACCCGTGTCCATATCCTTGCTTCCTAGTTACACATGTATTGTGAATGTCAGCTTGTTTGTGATTTGCTACACTAATTAATTATTCCTTTTAAGTTAAATAGGATACAAAGCACGTTTACCTCAACTTTAAACACGTTTACGAATACTTTATGGTTATTAGGTTGACCCATTAGCCTCTAGCATAGTAGCTCAGCTGATGGAGTGAATGATTATGAACCATCGTTCATAAGTTCTGAGTCCTACCTGCCGTAAATTTAGTTTTCATAAATATATTGTAAGGTCGTTGCATATTTGTGCCTACTCTACATCATATCAGTTAACGCACGCCTCGATTGATGCACGCCTCGAATTTTACTCATTGATCAGGTTCCATACATTGTGGTCAGTAAACCTCGTTATCTTGAACAAAGAAGGGACAATGACCCATTACTTATTCATGGTTACAGTTAGGGTGTAAGTGAGTCGAGCCGCTCATGAGCAGTTCGAGCTCGACTCGCTAAGAGCTCAATTCCAACTCGGTCTAAATGAGCAAAATGATCCTCGCACTTGACTCGATAAGTTCGTTAGCTCGACAAAATATGCTCAATAAAATTAGCCTAGTAAATTGAGAAAATATTTTGTTTCTCCGTGTATCAATTTCTAACATCCAAACAAATGACTAAAATATACTAATAACATAAATTGAGAGAAATGAATATAATTTAAATATTTGAACATATAAGCGCAGCAAAATTTGTGTAAGAACAAAAAAAAATAGTAGTATAGATTCACAATTTGTCTATTATTAAACTCGATTAATCTTGAGATCGGCTCGAACCAAACTCGAGAGTGAAAATTTTTCCCAAAGGAGCCGAGCTGGGTAATGACTCGACCCATTTTCACCGCTAGTTATAGTATTAAAAAAAGAAAATTTGAAGAACGGGGAACATGTGTGATTCATCTTTCCGGCAGTTGTCGGCACAGTACGAACCAGCACGGCACGTGTCAAAAAATCTTATATTTGAATTTTTAAATTAATTTTTTATTTTTTAAAAAATAAGAAATAAATATATATCGGCACGGTAGGCACGGCATCGTCGGTATGGTCGGAACGTGCCTGGATCTTAGTTTACCGAAACTAGGCTCGGCTCGGCACAGAAAACCTTGATTTAAACTACACCGGCCCAATGCGCGAAAGGCGACGCACATATCAAATAATCATTATGAGGGAAACGAACTTGCGCTGTTTCGTAGATCTGGTCATGACATGGCCTTCAAGAAGTAAGAAGTCCTGCTTGGAATATATCCAGCTCGTAGCTTGAACTAACTTCTGCGGTTATTAAATAAGTTTTTTGACATTCAAGAAAATTAATTTTAAGGTTGTAAAACATGGTTATATATATCATAGTATACATAGTAGATAAAACATGGTTAATATATGTCTCTAAAACATGGTTATGTTTTATAGGAATTGCCTATATATAAGACAGTTTGCAGCAGCTTATTCAACCATATTGTGTCTTTAAGATTCCACACTGAAGTGAATGATAAATTAAATAAAATCTGAATATATATGCGTTAAAACTTGAGCATAAACTGCTCACAATCACAGAAAATCAAGAATAAATTATGACACAAAACAAAATACCAGAATTTGTTTATTAATGCTAATATCTATGTATGAATGTTTGGATAGATGCATATGATGTTAATATATTAATATACGTATTTGTTTGATGAATGCCGCGCACTCGTCTGATAATCATGCTTAGTTATGAATTTGATTTAACGATCTAATCTGCATGATAATGTATTGCCACGTGTTGTTGTATTAGTATAGCTTATGTTTTGTAGTGACTTGATAGGCTAGATGCAAACTTAGCACTAGACCTGGAGAGTGCTAGGGATTTGATTACTCACTGAGTCATTGTACTCATTCCTCATTTTCTTTTCTCCAAGTGGATTTGTTGGCATGACGATTATGTAGAGTGAGGATTGTAGGCTAATAGTTTGGTGAGGTGTAATTTATTTTCTCTATTTTGTCTTGTTTGGATTTTTGTAATAATTTAAAGTATCTTGGAAGTGTTAACTCATAACATTTCTTTAATTTGTAATAATTATTATATTTGCCTTATTTTCCAAAAAAAAAGTTTTACTTTCACCTGATCCCAATTTCGGGACGTGACAAATGGTATTGTTTTCTTTTTTATTTTTATTTATTATAAGATTACTGTGAATGTGATACCCCGGATTTTCGGCGGGATCGCGTGGTGTATCGTGTGGTATGTGCAGTTTCCGGTCTACTGGAACACCGACCGGTCGACCGAAAGTGGCGGACTCAGCGCGCGTTGGGCCACAATTGGGTCGTGCGCGGGATTAATTTGATTTAATCCCACATTGCCTAAGCATGAGGCAATGTTGTGTTTATAAAGTAGGAGGCCCTTAGCTCTATCACCACCAAAAGATCCCTCTTTTGGGGTCGGAGAAAAGAGACGCGACCATATGGTACGGTCGGGGCTTGAGGGCGGGACCCAGGATGGGGAGCGGGTCGTGACAGAAAATGATATCAGAGCAACCCCGATCACGAATACGGGTGGGTGCGTAGGCCCAGGGACCCGCGTAAGGCCAAGATAGGCTGCGGTAGGGGCAAGATGCGCGACTTGCGACCCGTGTGACTGGGGTGAGACTGGGCATGTGCGTCTGTCCGTGACCTGTCCTGTACGAAGGGGACATCGTATTCTAAGGTATGGGGCATGTGATACCTCGGATTTTCGGCGGGATCGTGCGGTGTAGTGTGCGGTCAGCGCGATTTCTGGTCGAACGGAAACCCCGACCGGTCGACCGAAAGTGGCAGACTCAGCGCGCGTTGAGCCACAATTGGGCCTTGCGCGGGATTAATTTGATTTAATCCCACACTGCCTAGGTATGAGGCAATGTGGTGTTTATAAGGTAGGAGGCCCTTAGCTCTATCACCACCAAGGGATCCCTCTTTTCGGGTCGAAGAAAAAAGACCCGACAGTGTGGTGCGGTCGGGGCTTGGGGGCAGGGCCCGGGGGGGGGAGCGGGTCGTGATAGTGAAAATATTTGTTCATAATTGCCTCATTTGCCTCATTTTTGTGCCACTTTCCTAACGCTTTAAATTCACGAATAATACTGATTGTGTCCTATCAATTGAAAAAATTTTCAGTCTTCAGTCTAGCATGCGTAAGAGTTTTTAATATATGTCTTTCATATGCTTATATATATATATATATATATAATATATATATACACGTTGGATGTTACAAAGAAGCTGCATAGAGTCCTGATATATTGATTTTCCTCACTCTTTTCTTTGTTTTGACTGCTCATATTTCAAACCCCTTTTTGTAACAAGTTACTGACTAATACCATCATGAAATTATTTTTTACTTCTTTTCAGTAATTGAGCAAATTTGTTTGTACAAACCTTCATGTTTTTCTCTTATTTGAAAGGTAATATTAATGTTAAATCTAACAACTTCTAGTTTTTCACTATACCAGATGAGGCTGCTACCTTTTTTTTTAAACAAAAGATGTTATTTGCATTAGGTAGAATCCCACGCAAGTCCCGGCATTAGATAGTAACCTTTTTTTTCAAGGCCCAGGATGATTTATCCCCCATCTGTAATTAGGACCTTGCCAGTATAAGACCCTCTTACCTGGCTCTCCTAGAAATGACACTTTCCTTTTCAAGAATGTTCAGGCGTACGTGAGAGGGCGTACATACGTATATATGCCAATGAATCATTCGAAAAAAACGCAACTTGAGGAAATCATTCGGAAATCGAACTCAAAGTGCGGAACTCGAACTCAAGGCAGTGATGTTTTTTTAACTCAAGACAGTGGTGCTTCATGAAACCAGGGCAGTCACTATAGGAAGTTTCTTAAAACATGGGAATATTCTTGTCTTATTCTAATTAATTGGAAAAGTAATAATTGACTTTGAAGCATACTAGTGGTCAGACTTAGTCCAAGGTTTGGAGTATGCTTTCCTAGAAACTTTCTAATATCCAATAAAATTTTCCGTTTACCCTTACTTTTATTTTTTTTAAAAAAACTACATTTATTATTTAAAAAAAAAATAGTTTAATCTTATTTGACCACATACCAATCGCTCTTTTGAGTTTTATACAAGGACTTCTCAACCTTGGACAATTTTTTAAGAACAATGATTCTAAGAGCAATTTAGGGATCAACCGCGACAAGAAAGTAGATATTCTTCTTGATGAGTTTTCCATTTTAGTATAGGTCTTTTTTGCGACTGTATGTATCGGGCGCAAAAGCTTCAAATGCGGTCACTGAAATCTTCTGCGATCAAGGCCACTGAACGGACACTAAAGCTCCGTTACTGAAGCTTTTAGTGACCAGTTTTTAAAAGCAGATGCTGCTGATAAAAGTTTTCTGTGACCGACCAACACAATGGCATAAAAACACAAATGTCTCTTCTTGTAATTAAAAACATATATTTTCTTCTAAACAAAAGTCTTAGCTGTACCTTTTGTTACCTACCAATCATGCAAGTACTCCAACTACTATATATACTCAACATCCCATGCTTTATTGCTTCATTCATTCACCTCTCTCTGGTTTCCCTTCAACACTTCTACAGAAATCTGAACAGTGTTGGAACAAATGGAGGTCTGTTATTTTATGTAATTACTATTTTTAAATACTTGACCATCATTTTCTTTATAATTCTATATATATATATATATATTATATTTTTTTTAATTTTTTGAGCTTTTTCAGAAGGAGATTCTGGTGAAATTCCTAGCATGTGGAGAACAAAGCAGGTCCAATGCAATGGCTGTAGCTTCCAAGATGCAAGGTACAAGTGCTTGAAAAATAATAATATCTATTAACTAATAGGTTAGTTTTGTATAGTTCATATAAATTTTCTGATATGTACATATATATAGGTGTTCGTAAAGTTGAAATCACCGGAGAGGATAGAAATGTACTGATGGTCATCGGACAGGGTATTGATCCTATGAAGCTAACAAAGAAACTTCGGAAGAAGATCGGTTGTGCAACCATAGAGAAAGTTGGGCCTGTTGGCCAGGAACAAAACTAACCTGCATCATATCCTCTCGATATTTTTACTAGTTCGAGAATCGGTCGGGCCTAAGAGAGTAATACTTAGAAACAGAAAATATGCTGGAACGCCAGCACAAAGGCAAGATACATTCTTAGGGCAATTAATAACGTATCTCTTCTTTCCATACTTATAAGCTCACATTCAATTTATTTTATTTGATTAATTCTTTGAACTACTTTTAACAAATTATACGTCAAACTATTTTTTACACATCTAGGAATTCAACACGAACTTGTCAAAATTTCGTTCTGTACAGTGTCCAATGTCAGACACACCGCAGACACGGCCGGACACATATCGGCACGCCAGAGAAGTGTTCGAAAATTAAAAATAAAACAAAAATTTCGGATACGCATGCCAGACACGCCAGACAAGAATGCCAACACGCTTGTCAGGAATTTTTTTTTTTTTTTTTAAACTTTTAAGAACACTTTCTATTGGTTCCTTTAGATAAATAAAATATTATATAGTATTAACAGTATATAAACAAGTAATACAATATTATTATGTACTAAAATATTTTTATTGTATTTTCGGATGTTCAAATAGTTAATATAAGTTATTTTTAGTTACTTATATTTTTTATTTCCATATTCGAACCATACCCATGTACTATTTTTTTAAAAAAATTAACGTGTCCCACATCCATGTTGTGTCGTGTTCTTGTACCTGTGTCCGTATCCATGCTTCCTAGTTACACATGTATTGTGAATGTCAGCTTGTTGGTGTGCTTTACTACAATAATTAATTAGTTCCTTTTAAGTTAAATAGGATACAAAGCGCGTTTTCCTCAACTTTAAAACACGTTTAGGAATACTTTATGGTTATTGGGTTGAACCATTAGCCACTAGCATAGTAGCTCAGCTGGTGGAGTGAATGATTATGAACCATCGGTCATAAGTTCGAATACTACCCGCTGTAAGTTTAGTTTTCATAAATATGTTCTAAAGGTTGTTGTATATATGCGCCTACTCTACGTCATGTCGGTTGGTGCACGCCTCGAATTTTACTCATTGTTCAGGATCCAAACATTGTGGTCAGAAAACTAGGTTCATAAAATAATGTAGTGCACCTCAATATCTCGAACCAAAGAAGAGACAATGACCCATTACTTATTCATGGTTACAGTTAGGGTGTAAGTGAGTCGAGCCGCTCATGAGCAGTTCGAGCTCAACTCGCTAAAAGCTCAATTCCACCTCGGTCTAAACGAGCAAAATGATACACACACTCGACTCGATAAGCACGTGAGCTCGACAAAATAGGCTCAATAAAATTATCGTAGTAGATTGAGAAAATATTTTGTTTCTCATTATATCAAAAGAATACATTACATCAACTTTTTTTATCAAACAGAAAATCCTAATAGGCTAAGAGTAGACATTACCAGCTACCACCATAGACCTCAGAAAAGTCTCCCAACTATTTTTCATATTATGAAACTATGTCATTAAACTTCATAAAGCATATCTTTCTCAATATACGTAACAAGGCAACCATTCAATCAGTCATCCGTCATTCGATTTCGAAGCCAATTTTTTATGATTTTCACAGCTGATAATGCTCTTTTCGTAGTAATAGTTGCAGCTAGTAATGTTAACGCCAACTTAATAAGCAAATAAAGTAGATGATGAATTACATACTTTTTTTTGTCTTTACTAATTTTTGAGCAGGACATCCGATACCATGGAAGTTCAAAGAAGTCCTTGTTCGAGCATACATCCATAATATAATTCTCTAGCTTACTATCAAGTTTCACAATTTATCTTCGAAAAATCTGATGGATAAAATTCAGCAAAATGAAGCAAATTTATGCTTGTTGAAAGAGGAGAAATTGTCATAAGGTTTTAAACGATCACTGAGTTCTCGAAGTTGCATATCTACGACGGCTATAAATAATTCCACTCTATAATGATACAAGTTCGTAGTATGTTGTTTAGTACGATATCGTAATCGCCTTCGAGTTAACGGTCCATCATATCCACTATTATTATCTTCTTTTCTAAGTCCAGCAGAGATAAATACAAGCAACGTTGAACGTAACGTTAATGTTAAATCTAACATCTTCTAGTTTTTGAGTATACGAGATGAGGAGGCTAATTTTAAGCAAAACACGATGTCTGCATAAGATAAACTCCTACACCGCCCGAGTACTCTTAAAATAGAGGATCTTTGACTTAATTGTAACTTTTACATAAAAAGGCCCTAGATGATATATCCCCCATCCGGGGCTAAGACACTGGCAGTATAAGGCCCATTATCTGACTCTTCTAGGAAGGACACTCATTCTCAAAAGTATTCTGCCGTACGCGTGAGAGCGCAAGCGCATGTAACCGTCAGTGCAGTATTCGTAAATATATAATTGGAGGTGCAAAGAATCAAAACCAGGACAGTCACTAAAGAAAGTTTCTTAAAAACATAGGAACATTCTTGTGTTCTTCCTAGTTTAAATGAAATAGTAATTGTTGACTTTGAAGCATACTAGTGCTCAGACTTAGTCCAAAGTTTGGAGTTTCCTAGAAACATTCTAATATCTAATAAAATTTTCCGTTTAGCCTTACTTTTTTGGGAAAAAAACAACTATATTTATTGCTTAAAAAAAGAAAAGGTTAATCTTTGACAGCAAATCATTCGGTTTAGTTGATTCTTTTGAGTTTATTCAAGGACTTCTCAACCTTGGACAATTTTTTAAGACTACTGCTTCTAAAGGGTAATTTAGGGGTCAACCGCAACTAGAAAGTAGATATTCTTAAACACGTTCGCCAATTTAGTATAGGTTTTTTTTTTTGCGACCGCTGTCGCAAAAGCTTCAAATGCAGTCGCTAAAATCTTCTGCAATCGAGGACATTGAGCGACACTAAAGCTCGGTTACTGAAGTTTTTAATGACCGGTTTCAAAAAGTGATAGCTGTTGATAATACTTTTCCATGAGTGACCAACACAGTGGCTGAAATGATGTAGCACTGATCGCTGGCAAGGGGTCGCTGACATCTCCGGGTGACAAAAATTTCTTCTAATGGGCATTTGTATTTTTATGTTCCCCTATGATCCGAAAATATGCCCCCTGTTCTTATCAAGTTAACGAAATTTAATTAAGTACTTTTACTATACGAATGAACATACTAAAAAAGATCTATGGGGAAAGTTTTGAAAAAACTTAATATGAAAGTCGTAGATTCTGCAGCGATTTACAATTTTAATAAAACTCAAAAAGACATTTATGTCCTTTGACAGGTAAAGAGGACAAACTATTTTAAATTAGGGAGGTACACTTTTGTAACTTCGGATTATATGAGGCATAAAACCACAAATGTCCCTTCTTCTAATAAAAAACATGTCCTTTCTACTAAACAAAAGTCCTAGCAAGGCCAAAAGTAGAAATTTCGTTAAAATATTTTTTTTCAAAGATCAGAGTTGTACTATTTTTTTTTTTTATTTAATTATTTTAATTCAAATTACGAAAATAAAATCAAATATAAAAATTTATAAAAATAAAACGCTGCCGCCAGTTAAACTGGCGGCAACGTTATACCGCCTTTATAAATGGCGTTAATAGTTAACGCCAGTTTAACTGGCGTTAATACTATCGCCAGTTAAACTGGCGATCCCTATTAACGCCAGTCTGACTGGCGTTCCGAACGCCACTTACAGTGGCGTTCAATGTTTCTAATAACCTACCCCGAGCCCAGTCCCTCCTCTCATTTCTCCTTCCCCATTTTCTTCCTTTACTTCGCCCCCCTCCCCCATTCTCAAAAAATCTCGTCCCAAATCATAAAATTTTAGTAAAATTTCATAGATCTAAGTGAGAATTACATAGATCTACTAATTTCGACCAAGATCTACAAAAAATACGGTATGTATTTCTAAGTTATACGTTTTGTATTAAATTGTAGATCTAGAGTTGTATGTACTTGTAATTGAAATTATGATTGTAGATATACATTTCCGCATAGTACTAGTATTGTTTGTGAGATTTTATGATTTTTTTTTATATATTTGTATATATACGGTATTTATAAGGTATACGTGTTGAATAAATTATAGTATATAATTTATATGAAAAATATGTGTTATTGTACATTAGTGTAGTACGATAAATATAAATTAAATGTAATTTATGTATCCGGTCATATGTGTGTAATGTACGTAATACATTATATATTTCGTAGGTATTTTTTAAAATATTATCTGTCTAATCGTAGTGTAATACGAAATATATATAATAACGCTATCATGTACGACTATTTGTTTATAACCGATTATATTGGATGTTTATAGATGTCGCAGCGCCAACTTATTTGTTACATGAACGGCAATATAGTGGAAGGTCCGAATGGTGTTTCTTATGATCGTCAGCCTATCAGTGCTGTAATAATACCTTCGAAATGCACATTTGCCTATCTAGTTAGAAAGTTATGTAGGAGATTTCATGTTGATACGGCACAGTATTCGCTAAAAATATGTCATAGATGTCCGGTGCCGTCACGTGATGGATCTGTTACATATGTGCTAGTACCTATAGATTGCGAAGATGACATGGAAAGTCTCAACGAATTTTTTATGGACACTGTGTATATTTATTTGAATTTGGAGATGTTAGAAAATCCATCGCAGGCTGACGACGATCATGCCGGTCCAAGTGAGCCTATTGAAAATGTCATTGTCAGTCCAAGTGCGAGAACAACACAACCTAATAATTCAGCGAACGATCCCATATGTAATCCGTTTTCTCAAATCGAGGATTACATAGATAACGATGAAGATTCCTATGAAAGTACACATGTAAACATTCCCGATGAAGGTTCGTCCGATGACGCCGAGGAGGATGGCGGAGTTGATATAAGTCCTCGCCATGCTGAGGCAGGTAATCAAGATTACTGTCAAGCCGGTCCAAGTGCTCCAGAGATATTACCACCCCGTATTGTGCCTCCCTCATACACAAATCTTTGTTGGAGCGCAATTGAACAAAATGCTCCTAGAGCTGCTTGGATGCAGGATACTGAGTCTACTTGGGATCCAAAACAAGAGTTTCGCACGGGAATGTGTTTTAGAGACAAAAAAGCGTTGACTCATGCAGTGAAAGCATACTCAATTGAGGTGCAGCACCAGTATAAGGTTGAATTGTCCAATACGATCCTTTGGGTGGTTAACTGTAAGAACGGTAAAGACCATTGTAGATGGCATTTGAGGGCACGATTTGTAGCATCAGAAGGAATGTGGAAGGTGGTAAAATATCGCGGCCCCCATCAGTGTTTTAACGAAGCAGATGTGCAGAATCCTGATCACCAAAATCTTGACAGTAATTTTATTGCTGATAAGATTAAGGAGTTGATTAGAGCACAACCTAATTTGTGTGTTGCTGCTATTGCTGCTGACATTAAAAGAACGTACCAACACACAGCATCCTACAGAAAATGCTGGGAGGCTAAGCAGAAAGCTATCGCTTTAGCATATGGTGACTGGGACTTGTCTTACAGTCTCTTGCCTAGATGGTTGCAGGCCGTGGAACATTTTTGCCCTGGCTCACTGACTGATATTAGAGGATTTCCCGTATCAACACCCAACCAGGCCTTATTTGATCGGGCATTTTGGGCGTTTGCACCTTGTCTTGCAGGATTTATGTATTGTCCTCCAGTTCTGAGCATAGATGCCACTTTCCTTTATGGCAAGTATAAAGAGTATCTACTTATTGCCACCGCTGTAGATGCCAACTATCGTGTGTTTCCTGTTGCGTTTGCAGTAGTTGAGAAAGAAACCGCAGATATATGGGGTTGGTTCCTTGAGTGTATTGCTCCGTTGGTGAGGAACCATCAGGGCCGGATTACACTTATATCTGACCGTCATCCAGGTATTCTTAAGGCAGTAAAACACCAACAACGGTACATCTACGGTTGGAACCATCGATATTGTTTGCGTCACATCTGTTCCAATTTCAATAAGGAATTCAAAAATGTCAGTCTTAAGCGTATGGTGTGGAATGCCGGCACTCAGGCGCAAGTATGGAAGCATAACAAGTGGATGGAGCAAATCAAGGAAGTCAATGAACGCGCTTTTACGTGGCTGCAGAAGATTCGTCTAGATCACTGGGCTTTAGCGTTTGATGAAGGCGGGGCTAGATATGGACAAATGACCACGAACCTGTCGGAGAGTTTCAATGGTGTGCTGAAGGGAATCCGGTCTTTCCCAATATCGGGCGTGGCTGAGAGTATCTGGTACAAAATAGTTAAATATTTTGCAGATAGACGCGAAGAACCTGGAGATTGGGAGGGAAGTGAGTTCACCCCTGCAATATCTAATAGGCTAGTAAAAGTTGAAAAGCATAGCGGTGGTCACGGTGTGATGTTGTTTGACCGCGAAACGGGACAATTTGAAATTACGACTGGACACCGTAATCATGCGTCCGGAGACAAGGGAGGGCACAGGCTGGTAAAATATTTTCTATTTCATTTTGACAGGTAGTCATAGACTTGTGCCGGTTTTTAACTTTAGTTTTATTTGTATGCAGACCGTTATATTATCACAGATGACTTGTACTTGCCAAAAATGGCAAATTTATCACATGCCTTGCTCACATGCGATTGCAGCAATAAAGAAGGCAAAGCATCGTGTGCAGGATTATGTACAGCCATGTTACACGGTTGCATGGTATCGAAGTACATACGCGCCGAAGTTTAATACCATTCCAGATCAGCACTACTGGCCACCATATGACGGCATACGCTTCATACCCGATCCTGCAAGGAGAAGAAAGATTGGAAGACCCATCACGAACCGACTACGTAACGAGATGGACTGGGTAGAGACCCCTGACGCTTGGTGCAGGCGTTGCCAACAACAGGGGCACAAATCGAAAGATTGCCCTACTATACAACGACAATGAAGTATTGGCGGATGTGGATGACAAGTGTAGCGTTTGTATTTGATTAAATTTGTGGATGGAATGCATATCATTTGTATTATAAGTGTGTTGTTTACAATTTTCTATTTTTCATGCTGCAGTTATTACAATTTATCCGTTGCTGTATTTTTTATAAATTCTATTCAAAAGTTGTCTCACATGTTTTGGCAATCTGTTTTTGCGTACTGTAGTTATTATAATTTGCTGATATGTGTTCTGATTTTATTTACAGTACTAGATGGAGCCACAGCCTGGACCGGCAGATGGCAGTGTGTTGTATCTCCAGGATAGCCACAGATCCGAGATTGCCTTTGCAGGAGATACTACCACTTTACGGATTCGACGGTTCGAGACCCTACTACATGAGAGTGTACAGCTTGATGATCGCTTGATTCCTTATCTACATCGAGCTGGATTCTACGGATTTAGACGGCTGGGCTTTATGCAGATTGATGCAGCCTTGATTACAGCACTTGTAGAGAGATGGCGTCAGGAGACGCATACCTTTCATCTGCCCGTTGGTGAGTGTACGATTACCTTACAGGATGTGGAAGTACTGTTAGGCTTACCGGTAGACGGGAAGCCGGTAATCTGCGCCACTTCGGGACATATGTGGCAGGATGTTTTTGCAAGGTTGCTAGGAAAAGTACCTCCACCTAGTAAGATTAGTGGTGGTCGTGTTAGGTTCAAATGGCTTTGTGAGGAGTTCGCGGTTATCCCTGCCGATGCAGATGATGTTACATTGGACCGATATGCCAGAGCATATCTTTTTATGTTGATCTCTGGATGTTTATTCACCGATACGTCTGGCGCTTATGTTTACTATTGGATTTTGTTGCTTTTGGAAGATATTGATCAGATATCTACTTATAGTTGGGGCAGCGCGGCACTTGCTTGGTTATACAGAAATTTGTGCAGTGCCAGTGCTAGGCAATCCACACAAATTGGAGGATGTGCGGTCCTCCTGCAGTATTGGGCATACGAGCGTATTACACTCACAGCCCCGCGGATTATCAGCATTCCACCGACGGCGGATTCGCACTTTCTGCCACTCGGATTCCGGTATAATTTTTTTCTACTATATGTTTATTGTAATAATTTATTTGTTATATGTTTTATGACATATAGTACTCTTAAATGTAGGTGGTCACAAGGTGTGCTTGCGAGGTCAGCAAATAGTTCGCATGTACTGGAGACGTTTCGATTTGAGCTGGACTCGATGCAGGAGGAACATGTACGATAATTTTTTGCTTTCACTATTTTTTATTGTTGTTATGTTAAAATCAGATTTCCTGTTGCAGATGATATGGACTCCTTATTCTGAAGATATATTAGCTGCCCTTCCTGTATGTTGTAAAAGAGGTAGACATATTTGGCGAGCGAAGGTCCCTCTTATCTATTTCTGCGTGGTTGAGTGGCACGCCCCGGATCGTGTCCTACGTCAGTTCGGATTTGCCCAGGATATTCCCGAAGCTATAAATACAGATGTAGGATTACATAAGCATAACTTTATGCAGGCTTCGGATTGGAATGTGTGTCACGAGAATTATATTCAAATCTGGAATGAAAGGCTTGACCGAATTGTCCAAGAAGCCGGAGACAATTTCAACGGTTATTTGGAGTGGTACAAGCGGATCACCAGAAGATATCTTTCCCGCAAGTGCCTTATAAATGAATATATGGTAAGATTTTATAGTTTTCTTTGTTTTAACAATGTCTGCAACACACCTGTCATATATGTCAAACTAATATTTTTTTTCGTTAATATAACAGTTCCACAACATACAGAACATCTATAATATAGCTGGAGACGACGCTATATCTAGCTACACTCACGGAGCGCATATTCAGAGTATCTGTACAGAGATGTTTCGACATTATCATGAGTATGCCCTGGGAACACGTGCAGACATTCTTCCGATGGCAGTACCCCCTGTTGGACATAATGACGAGGCGGATGTGATGAATGATGATAATATTGGAGTCCAACAGGAGGCTGCAGATGATATGCACTTTCGGGAGCCGGATCATCCGCATCCAAGTTGGCAAACAACATATATGGACTTTGCTCCTTCCGCATACGGTACATACGGGCAGGGTCCTTCCAGATACGATACATACGGACAGGGTACGTCTACTTCTCATTTTGGCGCATATGAGCAGGATCATGCTTCACATTATATGGGCTATGAGCAGACTACATCTGCAACATTTTACGAGGGGCCTTGTACTTTTGATCCGGGTTATGTTACTCAGGAGGTACCCCAGTTTCAGGAGCCAGTGCCACAGCCGGAACCGGAGCCACAGCCGGAGCCAGAGCCGGAGCCGGAGCCGGAGCCAGAGCCACATCCGGAGCCGGAGCCGGAGCCGGAGCCGGAGCCACAGGAGCAGCCGCAGGAACCACAGCCGCAGCCACGGCAGCGCCGACGTTTCAGCGGATTAAATTTTATAAGGAGGTCAAAAAGAGAAAAAAGACCTCCAAAATCTGTATACGAAACGTAACTAAATCGAGTTTATATTTATACTGAGATTGTATTTATTTTTGAGACATATTTTTATGTTGTACTTATGTTAAGTATAGTTGTGCTCGTATATTCTTTTTGTAGAGATATTAAATATTTGGGTTTATATTTATATTTGAGTTAAATATTTGGGTTGGCGTGCTTTTCGGGGATGGTAGGTGGGTTAGGGGGAGGGGGGTTGAATGTATGTTTTATTGAATGTGGGGGCGGGGAGGGTGTGTGTGTGGTCGGGGTGGTTGGTTGGAGGGAGGGGGTTTAGATGTTTTATTGAGTGTGTGTGTGTGGGGGGGGGCACAGCAGGTGGGAGGGGGGCTAGCAGGTGTTGGGGGGGGAGGGGGTGGGGGGTTGCAAGCTGCAGGCTTGCAGCTTGCAGAAACGCCACTTACAGTGGCGTTTACATCTACCGCCAGTTTAACTGGCGATAGCGTTGTCGCCAGTTAAACTGGCGACAGATACTGACGCCAGTTAAACTGGCGGTAACAATCCTACCGCCAGTTTAACTGGCGGCAGCGTTTTATTTTTATAAATTTTTATATTTGATTTTATTTTCGTAATTTGAATTAAAAATAATTTTAAAAAAAAAAAAAATTCTAATGGAATATATTTACCTAATCATGCTTTAAGTCTATCTTAAATTGAATCTTTTTGTTGATTCTTTGTACCTAGCAATCATGCAAGTACTCCTACTACTATATAAACTTAATATCCCATGCTTTATTGCTTCATTCATTCACCTCTTTCTGGTTTCCCTTCAACACTTCTACAGAAATCTGAACAGTATTGGAACAAATGAAGGTCTGTCATTTTATGTAATTACTATTTTTAAATACTTGACCAACATTTCTTTATAATTCTATTTATATATATATATATATATATATCTATTTTTAAATACTTGACCACATTTCTTTATAATTATTTATATATATATATATATATATATATATATATATATATATATATATATATATTTTTTATATATATTGTTTTCTTATTTTTTTGAGCTTTTTCAGAAGGAGATTCTTGTGAAATTCCTAGCATGTGGAGAACAAAGCAGGTCCAATGCAATGACTGTAGCTTCCAAGATGCAAGGTACAAGTGCTTGAAAAATGCATATATATCTATTATATTTTTTGTATAATTCCTAGCATGAAAAATGCATATATATATATATTAATATATATATAATATATATATATATATAATATATATATATATATATATAGGTTAGCTTTTTTGTATAATTCATATAAATTTTCTGATATGTACATATATATAGGTGTTCGTAAACTTGAAATCACCGGAGAGGATAAAAATGTACTGATGATCATCGGACAGGTATTGATCCCGTGAAGCTAATAAAGAAACTTCGGAAGAAGATAGGTTGTGCAACCCTAGAGAAAGTTGCGCCTGTTGGCCGGGAACATGCAATGAGATAGAGTCCAGAAATTGTCCTTATATCATGCACCTTAATCACTACCCTCAAGAGTTGTCCTATCATGTAGATATACATCTACGCGAACGAATCGTCACGTTAATTATGTATGGATGAATTATTTTTCCCGTGTTTTCTTTACTTGTACTACAATTTTGTATTGTGTATTAAATAATAACTAGTTTTGCTCGCGTGCTTTAAATCAATTTTGTATTACTAGTTTTTCTGTAGCAAATATAGTTTTATAGTTTTAGCGCGAATGAGTAATTATGCTAATTATATGATACTAATAAAATGAATATAAATATGTCAAAATTTAAAAAGCAAGACAAAAATGTGAGTCAATATAGAGTTCAAAGATACATATATATGAACATGTAAGGATGGAACTCTTACCACATGTATAGAAACTTCTGTAAGGGGATTGTTAACCTTCTATAATGTTCTTAATCATGGGTTTCATTTGGAAAGTTTCAAACTTCTCAAAACCGTCTTCTAAAAGTTCGAATTGATGGAATGGAACGAGCATTTGAGTCTAAAGCCTTTCGATTGTTTTAATAATTTGGTAATCGAAAGGGCCCGATAGAGTATACTTAGAAACGGAATCTCTGTTGGAACGCCTGCATGAAGATATGATACATTCTTAGATTGTATTTGGTTCATGACTCTACAAAATTCCTAGAAATATTATATTTCTAGTAATCTAGATTCTCAGAAATTGTATTCCCAGGAATATTATATTCCTTCGTTTAGTTCGTTATTTTAAACTGTTTAAATTCCTTGGAATGCTACTTTCCTTCGTTTGGTTTGTTTACAATATTTCTTAGAATGTCGTAGAAACTTTACTAAAATATCTCCTTCAGAAATTAAATAAAACACAGTAAAATGACAACACATATTTTCAAAAAATATACTTTAATCCAGTAAGAACATAATATATTATAAATCCACTGTAAAAGTAACCATACAAAAAAAGTTATAGCTTCAAGTCTATCCATTACAATCCATATAAGAAATTCAAAAAATAACATAAATAAACCAAAATTAGAAAACGGCATCATTACATAGATATATCTTGCTTTTCAGCAAACCGAAAAGAAAGAATCACTGGAGAAAAAGGAAAAAATTGGAGAACGGCTGGTTATTAGAATTTTTTTAATGAAATATTTGAATAAAATTAGGAGCACTTCTGGAAATAAAAAAGTAATATTGTAGGTAATCTTGTAGGAAATCAAGATACCCACCCTCTCTTATGGAATTCTTAATTACCTCATTGTGGGAATATTGTATCCATGGAATGCTGCATTTCAATAATTTTGGCGAACCAAATACGGTAATCTGATTCCCGCATGTTAAATTACCGAAAATTCTGTCAAGATTCCATGAACCAAACGCACCCTTAGGTCATGTTTGGATCTTATATAAAAAGGTGGTAATATATACTCATGTAACAGTTACCATCTATTACTCACGTTTGTTTAGATGGTAACACTTACTGGGCGGTAATCATAAACCTCAAAATAGAGATAAATCTATACCCACCTAAATAGGTGGGTACAATTTTATAGGGATAATTTGCTGCCTCTTAGTTTATGCCGTTCCTCTTATAAGCTAATCTTTAAGCCTTAAATATCCGATTTGTTACGTTTTCTGTTTAAGATTCAAGATTTATGCGATTTTGACCAAATCTTGATGCATCCGTTCGTTTATTTGCTGCCATATTTGAGCCGGAGAAGACTTCGTCAAACTAGCAATTTTGACTAGATTTTACCAATTGCTTGGGCTTCATCCAGATGTCAAGGTCCAAAGTTTAATTAAGCCCAAATGGAGTTCAAAATTAATGAGAACCCAAGCCCAACATCAGCCCACCAAATTCACCCGCATATTGCTTGCATCGTCATAGCCTTGTCCACGAATTTTCGAAATATTTAGTCCAAACCTAGATGGGCAATGCTATACATCCCAACCCTATAACCCAAATTTATCTTGAACAAGCATTTTCTGCACCTCGGGATCAGTAAAAATCTGAATTCAGCTCGAACGTGCATTTTCCGTGCCTCAGGATCGATTTTACCAATCCCGAGGTGCGAGAATCGCGCGTTCGTCCAGTTTTCAGGTTATAGGGTCGGGATGTTTAGCTTTTTCCTAAAATCGATCCCGAGATGCAGAAAAAGCGCATTTGGCAGTTTTTCAGAGTTATAGGGTCGGGTTGTTAAGCTTTTTTCCTATCTAGATAATAATGACTCAATTACTTCCTTCGCCGAGCTCAATTGCTTCCTTTTTTTCGCAATATGTGTACTATTTGCCAAAATAGGCTCAATAATATAAACTCAATTACCTCCTTGTTTTCCATATCGGGTTTAAGACAGCAACATAAATAAAAAGCAGTATATTTACTAATGTTATACTCCAACCAATAGTATATATTCTTTAAATCAAGTAGGATTAGATCTTCAAAATAATTTTCTAATATAGCATTAAATCGGATTGCCCGTGGCGTGAAAGCAATGTTTGAATATAAAGAACATATGAATATTAAATATGATGTTCAACTAACCTTAGCTGAACTCTGTAGGCCTCGGTTTGCCTCGGTAATATCACTTACGCCTCGATCGCATTCAGCAAGCTTCAGTCATCTGAATTAGATAGTCTCAACTGACCTCAGTATCGACAGAGCTCAACACACTTCGGCCAAGACATTACTTCACCCTAGTTAATATCAATAAAATGCTTGTATATTTGGATGGTCATTTATGACTATCTTACAATAAAAGGAAGTCTGACCAGAAAAGAAAAGATTAGCAAATATAACAACTCCTCGAATTGAAAATCTGTAGATTAAATTTGGCATATTTAACTTTCCTTATAAATATTTTTTGAAATGAACGTTTGTTATCTATAAAGGAGATTCCAGACTGAAGAGAGGGAATTTTGTAACTCTACTCATTTTAGTATATCTTTTGAGCCGGTAGCAACGAAAAAATCTGTGGTTTTACGTCAATTTGTGAGGATTTTTACATAAAACACTGTGCGTTGTGTGTTTGCTTGATGTTTATCTTTTAAGCAACCTCTGATTTCGAACACTTATTAACAGATCGAGATCTGACTCGATCATTTTACAAATTGTTTTTTAGAAAATCGTAGTCCTTTGTGCTAATATGATCTTCGGAGTTCATCTCTAATATTAGGATGATATTCTAAATTTTTTTTTCCCGAAAATCAGGGTCAGCAGGAAGATTATCTAAGTTAATATTTGTAAGTCGATTTGTTAATAGCATGACCACCTTCTTCCTCAACAAATGATTGCGCAAAAATTGACTCTTTTTAAATACTTCTTAATTAGATATTTAATTATTACTGCAAATTAGCAATCAGCTTATTAAACAATAAATTACTCATAATAGAACCACCCAACAGAAATTTTAAACTAACATAAATCCTAATGAACTAAATAAAAAACTATCAATTAATTGATATAAAATAAACAGATAATTCTTAAAATTAATAATAAAAAATAAAGAGTACTTAGACTGGACTTAAATTGGTGGGACAGAGAGCCAAGGCCGATAGCGAGTAATGGTGATGGTGTCACATAAATCATTGTCTCTATGCCCTTTTTTTTTTTTTTTTTGGCTAAATCGGCTTAGACAGAGAAGAAGCGCTTTGCAACTGCTTTAAAATATTAAAAGCATCCCTAATTATTAACATTACTTTTAAAAAGAACAAAAAGGAAAATCCAAAGCGCATCTTTCTCTGTAGAAAAATTCAATATCCTAAACACCTAAGGCATTGCATAATTAAAAATAAAAAATAAATAAATAAAAAATCTGTAGACACAATTGCACAGTTTTCATAGCCAGCTCAACATCTTTGCACACTCTCTAAAATTAACTTTTAAAACCAGCCCATATCTTTAGAGATATTTATGACATATATATATATATATATATATATATATATATATATATAAAGAGAGAGAGAGAGAGAGAGAGAGAGAGAGAGAAGAAGAGAAGAGAGGTGTGTATATACCAACTAAGGGCAGAAGAGGCATTTGAGGGATATAAATACAAGCAACGATTAAATGTAATCAGTAATCGAGGAAATTTGATTGTGCAAAATAGAGAACTTTGACTTAGTAGTGACTTTTATTTTTTAAGGCCACTGATGATTTATTCTCCATCCGGACTAAGATATATACTGTCAGTATAAGACTTTTTATCTGGCTCTTCTATAAAGGACATTCTCATTATCGAGAGTGTCCCGTCGTATGTGATGCGAGAGGAACGCAAGTGTGTGTATATACCAAAGAACTGAGGACAATGATATTTCCGGAACCTAGGAATGGCGATGCTTTGTGAATCAGGGCAGTCAATATTTGGAGTTTCTTAAAACATAGAATATTTTTGTGTTCAAGTGAATTATTGGCTTTGAAGCATACTAGTTAGTCCTCTAACGTAGCTTAGATCAGCTTTTTCAAACTTAATCCAAGATTCGGAGCATGATTTCCTAGAAACTTTATAATATCCATTAAAAAATTCCGTTTAGCCTAATTTTTTTTTTTTTAAAAATTTTATATTTATGGTTTTTTTAATAAAAAAACGTTAATCGTATTTGACAGTAAATTAATCGGTTTAGTCGGTTTGTTTTGAGTTCTATACAATGACTTCTCAACCTTGGCCAATTTTTTAAGACAACTGCTTCTATGACAATTTAGGAGTCAAGCACTACTAGAAAGTAGGTATAGGTCTTTTGCGACCGCACACGTCAGGTTGCAAAAACGTCAAATGCGGTCGGTGAAGCCTTCAGTGACCGAGAACATCGGGCAGACACTGGAGCTTTTTTTGGCCGATTTCAAAATACGGTAGTTGTCGATGATAGTTTTCGCGACGATCGACGTTGTCGCTGAAATCCACATAGTCGCTGAAATACATGCGGTGCCGCATGCAGATGGTCGTGGATGATGCAGGTTGATCCTAAGACCCCAAGAGGCCGAGGCCGAGGAGTATACGATACCGAGGCTGAGATGAGATATAACCGTGGTCGAGGGAAGAAGACCAAGAGTCGAAAGAGCAAGAGGTAGAAAACTAAGAAGTAGAAGACCTTTTTCTCAAAAAAAAAAAAAAAAAAAAAAAAAAAAGAAGAAAAGAAAGTAGAAGACCAAAGGATGACAATTACGATGCATCATTAAGAGAGAGTTAGTAATATATATTAAAGAGAGTATTAGTACTCACTTGTGTCCCTTAGATTTGCCCACGTGCTTTATAATTATGTATGCATATTTTACATAGAGAGGGTGAGAAATATAGAGAAAAATACACATATAACATTTTTTTTTCCAGACCCATACAGAATCCTCTATAGCCTTCTACTCAATAAATACATATAATCCCGAAGCTTTTCGTTAAGAACTCGGTCCATATCAAGTAGTATTAGAGTTCATACTCGAGTCTTAAATGTTTGATATGATAAAATTAAAATCCAAAAGAATGGTTGTGCTTCGCGACGTAAAAGAGACTAGGGGAGAACGGGAGGTATCGAACATGATGAGTTTGAAGAGAAAAGAAGATGCACCATCGAGAGGTGGAGGTTTGGAGGATCGTATTGCGGTAATAAAGGTCCAACTAGCTGAGATCAAAATCATGATGCAGCAGTTGATGAGCCGACCTATGAACCAAACCCCACACCATCGAGCGCAAAAGATACCAAACCATCCGCCGTGCCGTCACCCGTGATACCCTCGTCCGTGGGAAACAAGAATCATCCCTGAGAAAGAACAGAACTCAAGTACGCGCAGACTCAAAAAAGAGTCCATAGAGGTAGTCCGGCTGTATGAATCTGAATAGAAACTAAAAATGGCGGAGCCATCCCTGTGGGGATCGGTAAAACTAGAGGTAAAGATCGAGATCCCGGAGTTTCGAGGAGACATTGATGGGAAGAAGCGAGATGCGTGGCTGGATCGATTAGAATCGTATTATTCTTTGTACGATTTTAACGATCTGCAGCGCCTAACTTTCGCGCGTGTGAAGATAGTGTTTCATGTTTTGGTGTGCTAGAACGTATAGGTAAAGACCAATGGAGTGCAACGCATGAAGTGGGGAGAATTCAAAACACTTGTGCGCAAACAATTCTACCCAGTCGGATTTCAAAAAGATCAATGGTGTAAGTGGATATATCTCAGACAATATGCCAAGTATACAGTACACGAATATGCGACGGAGACGATTGTCGAGAAGACATTGCACCACAAGAAATAAATCAAGACGAAGACCAACTGACCACACCCAAAGCTAAGGGTGGCTCGGTTGGAGAAACAGATGAAGGAGCCAAGCCTAATAAGGGAGTGGGTAGAAGACCCAAGTGCTCGCATTGCATGCTGGAAGGACATTCTGAACCGAAGTGTTGGTTCGCTCACCCCGAGCTCGCACCCGATCATTCGAAGGAAGGTCCTCAGAAAAATCATGGCCGCAGCAACCCCAGAACTTTGGTCGTAGCCCAGGAAGAAGAGAAAAATGATGCCCTATGGCAAATGAGGTAGATCCTACACTCTCTTTGATGGTGTGTGCAGAAAAATCTATACGGAATGAACCGCCAAGCTTGGATTCGACCCCCGATGAAGATATCATGAGAGAAGAGCTCTTTCACGTAAACTTACAAGTCAAGCATAGACTAGTTGCAGCTATAATCAACCCCGGAAGTCAAAAAAAAACTTCATTTATGAGGCGTTGGTACAAGAAATGCAGCTAAAAATCATAACCCACCCAAAACCATATGAAATTAGGTGGTTCAAAGAAGGATTCAATATTAAGATAGACCGCGATGCACTATCCAGTTCACTGTCACTAGCTGATACATAGACGATGTCACCTGCAATGTCACTCCGTTGGATGTGACTAAGGTGATACTTGGGAATCCCTATACGTATAGTATATATGGTGTCTACTATTGGCACCAGCAGAGGTATCGGTTTGTGAAAGACGGACTAGACTACATAATCGGAAATACGAAGGCTATACCAAGTGCCGCATCTCTGGTATCTACATGCGTGAGTGCGGTGATGCTAATGGCTCTGATAGAGTACGAGACCCCTAAGAAGAAAAACTTACAACAAACAAAAACTCATTGTGGAACACTAAGACAAACATGGGACGCATGATCCAGAAGGATCTTGAGACCCCAAGAGGTCGAGGCCGAGGTGTCAACGATACTGAGGCTTATGTGAGACATTATCGTGGTCGAAGGAAGAAGACCAAGGGTCGGAAGACTAAAAGGCAGAAGACCAAGGTTAGAAGACCAAGAGGCATAAGACTAAAGGATGACGGTTATGAGACGTCATTAAGAGAGAGTTATGAGAGTTATTAATATGTATTAAAAAAAACATTAATACACACTTGTGTTCGTTGGATTGCCAACGTGCTTTTCTATAAATATGTACATAGTTTTCATTTGGAGAGAGGAGAAATATCTATCTAACATATTTCTTTTCCAAGACCCATACAAAACACCGCTATAGCCTTCGACTCGATAGATCCGTATAACTCCGAAGTTCATCGTTAAGAACTCGGTCCAGATCATCGGACATTTCATGTTGACAAGAAATTCTTTTAATTAAAAGCATGTTCTTTATTCTTTAAAATAAGGACTTGCTGCTGTCAGAAAAGTACATAAAGTTAGGGTCTATGTCAAGGATAAGTATTGCACTTCTCTTTTTTTTTTTTTTTTTTTTTAAAATGAAATGTATTCCATTATGTAGTTTCTTAAATTGTCGCTTTTAAGACTTCCTTAAATTGAATATTTCTCTCGATTCTCTATGTCTGGCAATCAGGCCAGCTCTCTTCATAGATATATACTCAACATCCCATGCTTTGTTGCTTCATTCATTCACCTCTTTCTGGTTTCTCTTCAAAAACCTTTTACAGAAATCTGAACAGTATTGGAACCAATTAATGGAGGTCTGTTATTCTATGTAATTACTGTTTTCAAATGCTTGGCCAACATTTTCTTTATAATTCTATTTATATATTTTGTTTTTATATTTTTCTTGAGCTTTTTCAGAAGGAAATTCTGGTGAAATTCCAAGCATGTGGAGAAAAAAGAAGGTCCAATGCAATGATTGTAGCTTCCAAGATGCAAGGTACAAGTGCTTGAAAAGAGAATATATCTATTAACTAATAAGTTAGCTTTGTATAGTTCATATAATTTTTCTCATTACATATAGGTGTTCGTAAAGTTGAAATCACCGGAGAGAATAAAAATGGACTGATGGTCACCGGACAGGGTGTTGATCCCGTGAAGCTAACAGAGAAACTTCGGAAGAAGATCGGTTGTGCAACCCTAGAGAAAGTTGCGCCTGTTGAGCAGAAACAAAAGGAGACTCAGCCAAAGCAAAAGAAACAAGAGGTGGTAGCACCACCACCTCCTGCACCACCTTGTGCACCGGTGTGGGTTATACAGGAACATGATGAATACTCTTCATGTTGTTCTATCATGTAGATATACATCTTCATGCTTTGCACATAATTCCTAACACCTCATCAGTTGAGGTAATTCTCAATAAGAAAATACTAAAAAGTCCAACCCATTAACCCGAATTTCGTCCGAACGCATGGAAAACGCGTTTCCCCACGTGGTGAAATGCGTTTCGCCACGTGATGAAACGTGTTTCCCACGCGTTCGGTGAATAACAGGTTAATGGATCGGGTTCTGCAGCATTACTTGGTGTTGGTATATGACTCGAGTCGAGTCCGAGTCAGAGAAGCATTCAATCGGGTTCGTGTAACCAACCATATATATATAAATGGATAGACTCATATAATGCCATAAGTGACATTAGTAATTTCTAAAGGGACTTGGAGAGTAAACAACTGAGTATCTATTTTAGTCACCCACGTCGCCGGAGTATCCGGAGTTCGGGAGTGAGCGCGACAATATCTTCGTTCCCGCACCAATACAAGGTATTTCGATAAATTTCGATCTCTAGATCTAAACATACAATCCTCGTGTATCTTCACTTGGTAACACCTCAGTCAAGCTTTGGAATATTTTATATCTCCCGACAACACTGTTACAAAGGATAATATATTATACCCGTTCATTAATAGTCCAAATTTCTCTCTTTATTTTAGCGAATAATTACGTATCAGCCCCCCTATTTTTGAGGCTTCGCAAATCGCCCCTGGAAACGTATTTTCAGAGGGCTGATTTGCAAAAAAAAAAAAAAAAACAGCCCCTGAAAACGCGTTTTCAGGGGCTGAAAAGCGCGAAGTTAGGAAACAGGGGGCTAAAACGCGCAAAGTTAGGAAACAGTGGGTTGATACGCAAAAATCCCTTATTTTAGTTATCTATCTGTCATCGTCCCTAATCTAATTCTATATCTCCGACCAAATTCTTGCTTGCTCATTGTATTACCCGAACTTAGTCATTCCAGATTGATCGTAGTATTATCTCTGTTATTCTCCCTAATCTAATTCTTTACTCCGACCAAATTCCAGCTTGCTTATTGTATTACCTCTTCACTTTGTCACTATCAAATCGTCGAAACTTATTCGGAATATCTTAATATTTCTTGTTCTCTCTCTTCGAAAGAACAGTGCTCAAATTGTTTTATGATGAATTGTTGAATTTCCAAATTGGTCATTTGGTCACAATCCTCATTTATTAGTTCTTTATGATACATGATCGTTTTATTAGAAAAAAAATACAATTTTTTTCAGGGTCATTTTAACTCTAAAGAATGTAGAAAATATTCAAAATTATTACATAAAAAATTAAAGAATAACTCTAAAGAATGATCATTTTTTACTTTTCAAAATTATTACATAAAAAATAGTCAATTTCTAAATATTTAAAATAAAAATATTAAACACTGAACTGATATAGGTAGTAGTACTATATCAATCTTGAATTCTTCAGGGTTAATGTCTTTGAAGAATAGTAATTTTTTTTATTATTTATATGCAGTTGCGATGAGCTAGGTATTTGAGAATAATGGTCAATGGAGAGATTTTTTTTATTTGACAATTATTTTAAATAAAATACATTTCTAAATTTATTTTTTACATATTAACAGAAACAAAATCGGGTCGCCATTTTAACTGACAACCAGATGCTAGCATGGTAAGCAACCGCCATTATGACAAAAGGAAGGACTTTGTGGTCGCCACTCAAGCGAAAACCGATCGTCATCACCACTACATAGAAAAAGGGTTAATTGCATACAGCCTCGTACTTTCTGAGACCATACAAATCAATTTCTGAAAATAAAAAAATGTGCTAATGTTGTGGCGGTGCTAATTTATATGTTTGTGGGAAACGGGAGCTGATATGTGATAGCCTTGAAAACAAAAAATCAACCCGCGCTCGCCCCCCCCCTTCTTCTCACTCTCGATTCTCTCTCACAATCTCACCAAAACTTAAATTTTTAGTTTAAAATAATAATTAATAAAAAAAAATTTCTACCCCGATATTATTATATCAATTGTTTTACCGAAAAGATTTAAGATTTTAGGGACCTTATCCCAATGAGCAATAATGGTCATTATTAACGCACATTTACACAACCCCCGATTAAGGGTAATACGTTAATAATAAAACATAAAATATATATCCATATTTTCATAAGTTGATGTTTGCATTTAAAAAACATATATATACGTAATAAATATTTGTATTTATATAGGAGGGTTGATTAGCAAATTCCGCTAGAATGTTTCATGAAAAGTAGAAGATGAATTTGTATGTTTGTATTTCCTACAGCAAGGAGATCTGTCATGTTCTTTTTTTTTTTTTTTTTTTTTTTTTTGAAGTAATTTTGATAAATAGAATCACTACTAATTTGAATATAATTAGCAACCCCAACTAAAAAATAAAATTAAATAAATAAATAAATAAATAGATAGGATATGAATGAATAAATTAAAGAGCACATTAACATGAGGTTGTAGAAAAGTCGGACCAATAAACAATGGATGCTAAGCATGTCAATAAATCATTAATGGAATTGGATATATTATAGCATGATTGCATGTAAAAATGTCTCTGATCATGATTGCATGAACGAATAATGAACAGATAAAGAAGACTGGGTTAAAAAAATAAAATCAGTATATCATTATCCCAGATCAGGATTTTCTGTATTCTTTGTTCCTCACAGCCTTTAATCTTAGCAACATATCATATTCCTTTCCAGAGTTGCAAACCAGTGCCTCTGAGAGATATCAAAAAACTTCATTAGCCTTGTAATCACATTAGATTTTATTTTAGTAATAATACTATCAGCTGCAGGCTTTAAATCTTGAAAAGTGACAAGATTTCTCACTTTCCAGATATAGTAAATAGTAGCTGTGAAAGCTACTCTTCTCATTCTAGCCACACTATTGGAACCTCTTAATATTTTGACAATCCACTTAGAAAAATTGTCCCAATTCATAACAAGAGGCTTGAGGCCAATCCAGGAGCCCACATTCTTCCAGATCATAGAGGAGAATTCACAGTTAAAAAAAAGATGATTTTTGTCCTCCTCATGATCACAAAAGCTACACTTTAAGGACATAAGATAGGCCTCTTTTAACTAGATGAGAGCTAGTGGATAATTTCTTTAAAAACAAGCCGAGTAATAAAGCTATGTTTAGGAATACACCTGGAATCCCAAACAATTTTGAACCATTTTACCTTAGGATCATTGACCTGGAGACACTTATAAGTATCGCTTACAGTGAAGATTTTGCCTGGATGCCAATAAACTCTATCATTATCATCTCCAAGGCTGATAGTGGAAAGAGCTTCCCTTAGATTTGGAATGATTTGATATCAATGACTAGGAATTCTCCATCCACCTCTTGTATGCATGTGCCCAACTGAGATGTTTCTATAAATCCCCAAAGCATCAATATCACTATTTGATATATAGTTTGAAATAGGTCCAATTTTGAGCCAGTTGTCATACCAGAAGCTGCTGCTCAAGCCATCCCCGATTTGATGCTTGAAATGAGATTTAAAAATATTTCTAGTTTTGAGTATTTTTTTCCAAGTCCATTCATCAGCTGGAGAGGGATCAATCTGCCAGAAGGATCTGTGTTTTAAGTGGACTGCATTGACCCACTTGATCCACAAACTGTCCTTCTTAGTTACTATATCCCAAATGTATTTAGCAATAGCTGCCTTATTCCAGAGCTTGATATTTATAATGCCTCGGCCACCTTCACTTTTTGGTTTACAAACTTCTTCCCAAGCCATATGAGCCAATGATCTATTGATTGAGCCAGACGATAAGAAGTTCCTACATATTTTCTCTATTTCATAGATAACAGAACTTGGTAAAATAAAAATACCCGACCAATATACTTGCATGGCAAAGATCAATGTTTTGATTAATTTAATTCTACCAGCATATGACAAAGTTTTATCAGCCCAGCCCGTGACTTTGTTTGCTATTTTATCCACCAGATTTTGGCAATCAAGTTTTGAAAGCTTTCCAGAGATAAGAGGAACTCCTAAATATCTCACAGGAATTGCTTGTGTCCAAATTTCTATCTCTGGATATACTAACTCTGGACTCTGTTTTGTGCAAGTTGAAATCTACTTTGAGTGCTTTAGAGACATTATGGGAAGGAGACCTTAGTTTACTGGATCTGTTGAATGTTATAATATTACTGATGCGAAAAGGAGGATAAAATCAGATAAACTGAAGGGTATGTTTCAAAAAAAACTGATTTATATCCTCGGCTTCTATCCCTTTTTCTAAAAATTATTATTGGAAATGATGAAGTCTAAGTAAGTCACTTATCTTCTGTTTTAAGTGCTATAGACTACTTATTAGAAGAATTTCCTTTGCTCGAAGGCATTTTAATTCATGGTTAAATTGTTTGCCTTTAGGATAGCTAAGAACTAGAGTTAATTTGTTTGACCTAGTGTCTAAAGGAGCTGTCCCTTGTATATCTTTTTTAGGTAGAAATAAACTTCTCATTTGAGGCTTGTTGGTAAAATCCGAGTATTAGTTTCCCATAAAATCTGGTGGTCACTATAAAAAATGGTTTTGGTTTTGATGTGGGCTATAGACTGATTGTCTGGGTTGGCATTCTTATTTTTATTGGCTTTTTACTTCTCCAAAAAAGAGTAGATTGTACTTTGCAAAATAGTAAAATCCGAGTATTCGGAACCCATAAAAGCCTGATAGTGGTAGCCCCAAAAAGGACTTTTTAGAGATTATGTAAGTCCTTATCAGAGTTTGTTTCTTTCTGCCTGACTATTTTATACAAGAAATATAGTACATAGACCCGGTCGGTGAATTCTCTTTGGACTTAGCTTCTCTACTAGACAAACCGACTTAGCTGTTGTGTTAATGCTTCTACTGGGAATTCTTTCTATTAATAGTCTTCACACTTTCAATGTTTCTGGGACTTTTGATAACTGATCACATCCATTGCTATTCATTGATCTGTCTATTTGTATGGCAATTTATATTTTTTGCATGTAAAAGGGTGCTGCCGGTTCTTATCATTTTGTAGGATGCGATGATGTGGATTAGTCTGCTGAGTGATCTGTTTTGATCGAATGCCTATAACTACAAAGCAAAAGAAAACACATGAAAGAGGATTGATCAATATTTAGAGATTTTGTCCCAATGTGCAAAATACAATTGGGTTACGAATAAAGGATTGCAAGGATACCATCTTTAGCAAAGGAAAGTTGTCTGTGTTGTCTTTTTTTAAAAGCAATGTTTTTTATATTTTTTTCATTTTAAAACTTTTTGTAAATTACAGTTTTGATCAATACAAGTACTTACTTACCAAAAAAAAAATAATGAACAGATAGAATAGAAAATAGGATAATTGCATATCAGCCCCCTCGCGCGCCTCCACGTCAGCACGAAAACGCATTTCCGGTGGCTAAAATGCAAGACGTAAACTTTGGGAGCTGATATGCAATTATCCCATAGAAAATCCTCCAATAGAGTGTTGCTTTTTTTTTGTTTTTTTTTTTTGGAAAAATGATTAATATCACGAACCGGGAAAAACATTTTCCACGCGTGTCCATGAAGAATTCCGTGCATGCGTACGTGACCTCAAGCATTGTCTTTTTTTGTTTATTGCTTCTGAGTGGTTGGCGTCGACAGTACGTGAGTTAGGGGGTGTTCATATACCGGTCCTCACTCGAAAAATCGGACTAGACCGGTTCGTTTAGTCCTGTCCGCACCGGTCCGGTCCGATTTTCTAATCTGGAAGATATATAAATGGTCCTTGTCCATGGTCCGGTTATAAGCTCTTAACCGCTCTTCGGTCTAGTTCGGTCCAAGACCGACAAACCAGTGGACCGGACCGAGGACAGGTTAAGGATCTGACCTAATAAATTTAATCATCAAACTACAAGTTATACGCCGCCCAAAATACTCAGGAATTCACGGCCCAAAATATTTTGTTGCCCATGCATAATCAAATTGGTCCGAACCGGTTGAACTGCTCTAGCTTGAGTGACCAAATGCTCTTTGTTGCCTCTGTGCTCTGTCTCTGCACTCAGGCTCTTCTTCAACAGCGGCTTCTCCTTTGGATAACCCTTTTTTTTTCGATTTTCGGCCGTCTTTTCCTATTTTCACTTCTAGGCTTAACTTTGCTTTTACCGGCACTGGATGAAGATTTGTTAATCCATAAATCAGGGAATTAATTGAGATCTTCTAAAGACTTGTTCCCTGAATTGGATCAGTCAAGAGTTTATAGAAACATCAATATTTTTAAATAAAATAATAAAAAAATATGCTGTATTTTATTTTACTTTATAACATTCAGTTTATATTCATTAAAAAATATTGATAAGATTGCCAAATGATCTGCCGTAATAATCAAAATAATGATTAGATAACAGTTTTATCCTTTATTCCTATATTTTATATTATTCTATTTTTAATAAAAATAATAAATAAATTATATTATGTTTTTCTATTATTCAATAAGTGTGTTACAATATTTTTGTCCTTGATCTCTCAATTTTATATTATTTAATATTATTAAATAAAATAATAAATAAATTGATGTACGTTTTTCTTTTCTCTACACTTTTTTCAAACTCTTTTTAGAACTATCGATATACGTACTAAATAATCTATCTAATAGTAAAAGTGATGTCTAAAAGGCTACTATTTTCTGGAACTCAGAATGATCCACACTTATCTATCTTTTTTGAGACATTGGATAAGTTGATCCATATTTTTATTTCCTGATTAAAAATTCTATATGGGTCTCTTTCTTTTTTGGATATCGAGTACTGTTAGGTTGTTAATGTTTTTGTGCAGTTTCATGAAGTCATGCTAGAGGAGTTCTAAAGCCGTATCATTGGATCTGGATCTTGTATATGACGACGATATTGTCACCTTCTTAGAGCAGATGTCTGTAGCTGGTTTTGTTTTGAAGCTCTTTACTTCCTTGGCAATTCTTTACTACTTGTGTTAGTCATTATGTAGCAAACCACTTGTTGGTTGACACTCTATTGTATTTTTCTAGTTCGATCAATCATTTTGCTTATTTATTAGAAAAAAAGTGATGTAAAAATAAAATAAAACTGTTATTTTGATATTATTTTTATTACTACGATGTATCATTTGGCATATTTATTAATATATTTTTGAAAAAATAAAGTAAAATGTTATGGAACAAAATAATATAATTTATTTACTATTTTATTTAAAAATATTGGATAATATAATAATATTAAGAAGAGATAAGAAATTGTTATTAAATATTATTTTAAATTAAAATATTTAAACTTTGGTGAGTGAGAAAGAAGAGAGAGAGTAAGTGAAGAGAGAGAGAGTTTTTAAGAGAAAGTGAGGGAGAGAGTTTAGTTTGCTTTGGTTTTTTTTAATGTGGTGGTGATGGCGAGGGTCACTATTTTGAGAGGTAACGATAAGGTAGCCATGCTGCATTGGATCGTCAATTAAACATCGTCAATGAAAATTCAATTCAATTTTTATAAATATTTTTAAAATGAATTTAGAGATATATATTTTTTAATTAAAATATTAAAATAAAAAATTTCAATATAGAACTATTATTTGTTGTTTTTTTTTTTTTTTTTGAGATTATCATAGAAAACTTTTGTTTGTAATCGGCCTATTTTGGTAATATGGATTTGTTATTGCTTAGAGTAAGGGTGAAGACGAGCCGAGCCGCTCATGAGCAGTTCGAGCTCGACTCGAGCTCGATCTAAATGAGCAGAGGTGATACTTGGCTCGACTTGATAACTCGTGAGCTCGACAAAATAAGCTCGATAAGATAATCGTGGTAGATTGAGAGATTTTTTTTATTCCTTATAATATTAATTTTTAATATCGAAATGATGGCTAAAAAGATATATAATAATTTTTATAAAAGATAAATATTATTAAATATATGAGCGCAATACAACTTGTTTCGCAGTTAAAAAGAATAGAATTGTACATAAATAATTTAACTATTATTAGGCTCGATTAAGCTCAAGCTCGACTCCAAAGAAACTCGGCTCGAACTCGAGCTCAATATTTTTTAAATGAGCCGAGCTTGAGCAAAATACTACTCGGCTCGATTCGACTCGTTTTCACCCCTAGCCCAGAGAACAAGCACTTCGTGTGGAACAGGCTCTGTTGGGCTTTATTGACATGAGTTATTGGGCTTTATTTGGATAGAAGCTATCGGTCCAGACTCGTCAAGTGAGAATATAATAAGGCCCAATTCTGTAAGAGAGAACTTGTTGAAATCTTGTTGAATATGTAGCATACTATAAGAAGCTAGAAAAAATAATGAAGAATCTCTTGATATTCTGGGCTAATATTTCAGTTAGAAGGTCTATATAAACAGAGGCAGCCAGCAAAAAGGCGGGTGGATCCTCTCCTATACACATTCCTCAAATTTTATCTAATTAATGGTAAAAATTGATATCTAAACTTATTTTTCTAAAAAAAATTTAAACATAAAATTTGTAAATTTTGATGGCAAAAATTGAACATGCTAAAATTGATGGCAAGTTTTATCTAACTCATGGCAAAGATTGATATCTAAACATATTTTTTGGAAAAATTTTGAAATAAAAATTGTAAATTTTGATGATAAAAATTGAATACACTAAAATTGATGGCAAGTTTTATCTAATTCATCCCAAAATTTAATATCTATAATTTTTATATTCAAAATTTTTCTAAATAGTGATTCTAAATATTTGTTTTGGATTTGAACATTTTAACGAGTATAAATAGATTTTATAAACTATTTTTAAATCCGTTACTATTTCGGAGTTTCAAAATATATATTTAGAAATATTTTTTGAAAATTTTTTGAACATTATAAGTGTAGATATAATCAAAATATATAACTTTATTATTTTATTTATCATATTATTAAAGCAAACTAATTATCATATGGTATATATAAAATAATAAAGTTATTTAAGTGACGTGAAATGGTCCATATATATATATATATATATATATAAAACTATTTGAAAGCTTATTATTTTAAATATATTAATTTTAATATAAATTAATTTTTTATTAAAATATTATAATATATTTATCATATATAATTAGAGAAATAAATACTAAATTATATCGCATTTATAGAATTCGAATTTGAAATATTTACTGAATGAGATGAAAACTTCAACTACCCGCTTTAGGCGCTCTAGGCCCATTCCCTTTATTAAAATCCTACTTTTTTTTTCTTAATACATCCAGAGCAAGTAATGGTACCCAATTCACATTGATATTTTCAAAAGCTTCCTTTTTTAACAGACTTTAGACCTTCCAGAGCTTGTTTTTGACATAATTTTTTTTTTTAAAAAAAAATTCTTCCTCCTCGCTTTTTCTATTAATATTAGTTCCTATTAATATTAGTTTCAAATATATTTCTAGAAAATTCCGAAAGTTATATTTTAATGTTAAATATGTATGAGACAGTTTTGGAACGGTCGTAGCCATTGGATGGCTACATTACAACCAAAATCTCAAAAAACCCAAAAAAACATAACAAAAAAAAAGCAATAATATGATATCTGTTTACAGTCCTCATTATATATAAAAATTGTTATTGGTGGTGCTTATTACAAAAAACATCATAGTAATTAGATAATATTGCAACCAAACAAACTAAATCATACCTCTCGAAATAGGCGCTTTTTACAGTTAGGTACCTCCAGCCGTACGTGCATCACCATTTATATCTTCGTCCATAACACCGCCTTCGAATCTAACGGCATGTTGACGTAGCTGTTAGCCGGTAAAAACGTTACGAATTCGTGTCACATGTAGGTTACGTGAAATAGTATTTTCATTTTTGTGACGCATTGTGGGGTATGACCGGCGACGTGCATATGACTGGAGGTACCTAATGCAAGAAGCGTCTATTTAGTGTTTAATTTGACGAGAATTCTTTTTTTCCTTTCTATCTTATTTTCTTTCTACCTTATTAGAAAGAAAATAAATTAAAGGAAAAAAAAAAAAAACTTCATAACTGATTTAGGTCTAATTACGGTTCTTCATGGCGTTTTCTATTCTTTGATGAATTTATGGTGCTCAAATTTAATTATAACATTTAACTTAAATATATTCTTTTTCTTAAAAAAGTATTGTTAAAAAATATATAATTTATAATTTATAGTTTAAAATATTTAAAATAATGTCATGTTAAATAGATAAATAAAAATACTATTTAAAATAAATCAAAATTGATAGTACTATTTTTGACAGTCTTATGAGATTTCTTTAAACATATATTAACGGCAGAGAGTTATATATTTTATTTTTTAAATAAATTTTTATATTTTTAATTATTAATTTTAATAAATTTAGTGAAAGTAATTAAATTTTACTGTATTGTAAAATTTCTCCAATTCTTCACTGCCTTTACAAATGTACAAACGTAGGATATAAATATTCCTCGCGCACTCTATTTTACTTACCTACTAAGCTTTCCCTTCCTTTCCCTTCATATTTTTCCTCCTAAAGATGCCTCCCTCAACTCCTTCACCACCACCGCCGCCGCCACTAAACTCCGGCCACCGCTACCACCTCCCTCCGCCGCCGCCATACACCGCGAAACCCTCAAGACAACCCTACTCTCCCCCCTTCCCTTCCACAACCCCACCGCCTCGTAAAAACCACTCCCTCCTCCACCCTCGCCACAGAACCAACCCCTTAATCTGGCTCTGCGCCGTCCTCTGCGTCCTCTTCAGCCTGCTCATCATCCTCGCCGGCGTTCTCACCTTATTCATTTTCCTCGTCGTCCGTCCACATTCCCCAGCTTTCGACATCTCCTCCGTAACCCTAAACAACCTCTATTTAGACTCCTCACCAACTTCCTCGATCTATCTCAACTCAGACATCTCCATCGTCACCAACTTCTCAAACCCTAATCACAAGCTCGACATCACATTTGAGTATTTATCTTTAGATCTCTATTTTAACGAGAGATTGCTGACGGAGCAGGCGATTCAGCCATTTTCGCAGAGGAGAGGAGAGACGAGCTTGGTGGCCTTGAGAATGGTGGCGAGCGAGGTTTACTTGGTGCCCGCCATGGCGAACGAGATCTACAGGCAAGCGAAGAGCAACAAAATTGAGTATAATGCTAGAGCAACTCTAAAGGTGAGAGCGACGCTTGGCGTAGCGCACTATACGTACTGGTTGTACGGCCGGTGCGAGGTCGAGGTGACGGCGCCGCCCGCCGGCGTTCTCGTCGCCAAGACTTGTACTACCAAGAGATGATTCTCTCTTTCTCATTTGTTTTATAATTAAGACCATGGATTTTCAAATATTTGTGATTAACCATGGAGACTTTAGTGTTATTGTTAGATGCATGATATTCTTCTAATAATCTAATTACTTGTTTTAATCTAGCATGCTTCAAAAAATTCTTGAGATATGTTGGATTGATTATTAGAGAACCCAACAGAATGGTAAAAGCTCATATTTACGATCAAAATGTCATGGTTTCGCAGCGTAGAAATCGCTTTCTACAAAAGCATGATATGATAATATATATTGGACTAAAAATTGTCCACTCTTTTTTTAGAACATGTGCTTACATGCTTGAATGCCCCTTGTAGTGCCGATTTTTTATTTTTTAGGTTAGAATGATAATCGAGAATCTAATGGAATGGTCAAAATTCTTATTTTTCGACTAAAATGGCAATAGTTTCCAAGTGTAGAAATCACTTTCTAAAAATGTAGGATATGGTGATATAAATTGGACAAAAAATTGCCCGTCCTCTTTTCAGAGCATGTGGTTACACGCGTGAATTCCCATTATATGTTTTTTGAGATTATCGTGGTGGAATCTATAATGCGAGCGCATGCCTCCGTAGGAATCTCAAACATACGAAAAATTTTCACATCCAGTCCCGACCGACACTCTGGGTTCCGAATACAGGCCTTCCATAAACGTGGACTCCTGCCATGGGGTACAGAAGATTTTTAGAAAATCCTACAAGGCATTTCACCTCACGCGGACTTGAATTTGGATGGTGACGCTTCTTGAAGCGCCTCCATTCAGTTGAGCTAGCCGCGCTCGGCTGCCATTATATTACCATATATCTTTTTTTTTCTTATGTTGGATTCATTTATGTGAAAATCCAGAGAGAAAAGTGCTTTCTTGATTGGTAAAGAGCAATGAATATATATATATATATATATATATATATATATTGTATTAAAGACGGAATCTTGGTTGGGTTCTTTTGCTTTGGTGTTACAAGCTGGATTGAGGAGGACTGAAGAAAAGTGAAGTAGTCATAAGATTCTCATAAGTATGATAAAAAAAGGTATTAAGCAATACAAAGAGTACCTGGGCCCTCCCCGAGCACTCCCGGAGTGGGAGTGTCCTATTTGAAAATTCAGATGAAAATCTTATACGGATAAAGTCCTAAAATATAGGTAGTGTTCGGATCCTTAAAAAAAATAATATCCTGACTAAAAAAATTGTCTTATTTAATGGGAGTAAATGAAAAAATGAATAGACATAGAGGTAAAATATATAAATTGTGCTAGGTTAAGCACGGATTTATTCCGACTGCAACATGTTGCAAGTAACGGCATCAACTGCAACAAAACTACCTCAATTTATAAAGTAGTTTCTACAACAACATCGCAGTCATATGTTCTGTCTGCATGGAGTTTGAAGAAAGTAGATATACACAGTTATATAATGACATCCTTTGATTTAGGCCAAAAAAAGGTCTGGTTGAAAAAGTCCATTGATTTTATGTATGTGTAGAAGTTGGATGGTATAATTTTATCCTATAACTCTGAATCAAAAGAGGAAATTTGAAATTATAAATATATGAGATCTATGCTAAGCACTAAATAAATGAACCACTCTTTTCAAGTCCAAAACTCCGGCGTGATGTTTTAGCAGGAGTTTGGACGATACAGTTTTAGTAGGAAGCAAGACGGATCGGGGCATGACGGATGTTCTAAATGAAATTTTTTCTATATTTAACCCTCAACCCTCAGTCTAATAATATAAATTTTAGACACACGGACAAATAAATATATAATTTCACAGGCAAGAAAATGAGATCGACCATAGTAACCCAAGTACGATAAAAAAATAAATTAATGGACTGTTTTTTTTGTATCATTCGCAACGAAAGTAATGAACTGCATGAAGTTGGGCATGAGCTAGGATCAAAGTACACATCCCAATTAGCGATTCTATCTCTTGAATGGCCTCGGGATATGTATTCATGCCCAAATTCGAATTTCAAGTATTTCTCAGAAAATATAATGGGGTTGCAATTATTTGTAATTGAATTATTATTGATTATCTATTATCCTAAATATTTACAATAATTTATCAGTGGGAAAATAATCAAATGATGTAGATGGCGGGATCGAATAAGAATATTCTCTCTTTCCGAATGATGGAATGGTGCTATGAAACTTGAAATTGGAAAAAATATACATTTAGATAGAGCCGGTGAAACTCCGGACCCAGGTTCGACAATTCGTGCCGCAAATATAAAAATTCATTTTTCGGCTAAGCATGTGTGCACCCACATCTGTGAAGGCATAGAAGACTGTCGCTGGGCTTTGCTTTGGGCAAATTTTATATCAGCCTCCATTTTTTTATTTTCAACCAAATCAGTTCCTGAAAACGTATTTTCAGGGACTGATTCGGCCGACCCCCGAAAGGGAGGGCTGATTTGGCATTTGCCACTTTGCTTTTCTGGAGCCGTCACGTGAATACTTATAATAACAGCGTATTAAGAAATGAGAAACCAATCAACATGGTTCAGTTGGTTAACGGAGTTAGATGTTGGAAGGAGGCGGAGTTCGAATTCTAGCAACACCTAATTAGGAGGGTCTACCGTTTACCGCTCAGTACCCTATCGAGATGTAAAATAGAAACCGAACTCAACGGTTAAAATAAAAAAAAAAAAAAAAAAAAAAGAAGAAGAAATGGAAAACGATCCACAATGACTATACCAACTCCTATAGATTTCAGTTAGATCTATAACTTTAGTTTTAAAATTTTTTTTAAAAATATTTTTAAATAGATATTTTTGCACTCCAAAATTTTAGTGAGTTTAAAAATAATTTTTATATCTGTTAAGTCTTTAGAGTCCTAAAATATATATTTAAAAATATTTTGTAAAAAAATATTAAATAATAAAATTATAGATCTAATCAAATTTTATATATTTTATTTTTAATATTTTTTAAATAATATTTTCGTATGAGTTTGGTACGATCAACGGTACCATACAAATGACTATATCGGATCATTTCTCTAAGAAATGATGAAATGATAAGAAACAATATTACAAACACTAAAAGCTCATTGTTAAAAAAAAAAAAACTAAAGCTAATAATAAGAAGGAAGCATGTAGCATGGAGGATAACATAGACTATGAACGAGCCAAAACACTACATAACTCCATGTAATATTTGCTATTACTATGGACAAATGATTAGCAATCTCATATTTTAGCCGAAAAAACCATTTTTTCTTTTATTTTAGAGAGGAGGGAAGGTTTAGGCCACAGATTAAGGCATGGATCTCGACATGGCTTTAGAAATATGGCTCAACTTTAAAAGGAGCTATATGCCATAGTGCGGATCGATCACATGCTCAAGGGACGTGCACGATCGAAGAAGACATGGTACATTATTGCAACAACTCCCAAACGCAGTGGGAATTCGAAGATGGTACTTCAAGGTTTTTGAGCCACTTTCCGTGTCAGTCGTCTTAATTACGCCCCCTGAGACTCATTTGTAACAGCAATTTACAAATGTCACAATGAATTGCTTAAAGTTTTACAAACTATAGGGGCTAAAAACGGTTGAACGTCCAAACTCTCAAGCAATTTAGTCGTATTCTTAACAATGTTTTGTTCGAATAAACTTACATAAGTAATTAAATTATTATTGATTTTTTTTTTTTTTTTTTGACATGGATCTTTTAAAACTCATGAATAATAAGTATCTTTTGAAATTGTCATCTACAAACTAGCCACCTCAGAAAATATTACCATTTATATTTATAATCGTGTGTGTAAAATTTTTCACAGAATTTACGAAATTTTTTTTTTTATATTTTATAGCAGAATCTTCTGTTCTTCAAATATATTTATATTCAAATTCAAGAATATCGTCAGAACTGAACATAAATATTTTTATGAGTTTAATATTATTATAAATATCTACGTTCCTATTACGACTTTTACACTATATTAAAAAAAGAAAAAAGAGAAGTCATGTATAGACGGGTATCAAGAATCCAGAAGTCCTAGTCAGGATTCAGTGGATGCATAAGCTGTCAGCAAACGGGGCTCGTCTTCTAGAAGCAGCAGCTTATGCGATTCACCGTCATTTTGACAAGAACCAGCCGTCTAGTGGTCATTATTGGATATAAAAAGAATTTTGTCGATTAAGCTACCGATTTATAAAATCTGTCAAATAAATTTTTTAGGCATTTTGCAAATAATGCCCACTTAAAAGCACATATTACCAAACTGTGCCATCCAAATTCGATTTTGCTAGTTAATACCCATTTGACAAATTAATTAGCCAAAATGCCACCGAATTTTGTTTAAAATAACAAAAAATCGTTGTTACTATAACTGTTATTTCACCGCTCCGTCATGCATCTTACCGATGTCTTTTCGGGCCAATTTTTCAAATATCTTCTTCCTTCGCTCTATCTTTTAAAATATTTAAGAAATGACAAGAAAAATTAATATAGAAAATATAAATTTAATGTATTTCATAATTTTTATTTCTAAAATGTTTTAAATAAAAATATTTATCTAGGACTTTCAATTTTTGTAACATTAAAAATATTGAGTTTTAAAATACCTATTAGTATTAGAGACTTTTTTTTAATAGGACTTTTACATTATACGGAGGTATTTTCTATAGTTCTACTGTATTTTTCTCTTCCTTATTACTGGACTTCTACTATTGTACTTTATATTTTCGTTGTATCTTTCTTTTGTAACTCATTCCATTTCGGCTAAAGTTGATGCGCGCATTTTTTCTAACACATATAATATTTTTCATTCTTAAAAAAGGTCTTTTTTTAATATTTTTAATATAAAATTATAAGACATTTTAAATTCATTTTGTAATATTTATTTTTTTAAAATCTGTATATATATTTATGTTATTATTGATTATCAGAAGAAAATATAAATTTATCTATGGGCAAAGTCTGGCACTAATTTCTATTTACTCTAATAATTAGTTACATAATCACGCTTTAATTAATACAATAAGGCACAGGCACAAAAATTATATTATACTAATGGATGACGCACATGCATTGTGCAATACATATACTAAAAATAATAATTAATTTTAAAATAATAATATATAAAATTTTAATTTATATAAAAATTTATATCGCTCTATTATATTTTACATTTTTAAAGTAATCAAAAGATAAAAATAAAATTTACAAATAAAAAAAATAATCTGAAAATTACGCAGATGATATATATAAAAAAAATTTATAATAACTAGTATATATAATTTAAATTTATTTAACTATTAAATTATTCTATTAAAATATAAATATTATTATTTTTTACTTTAATATTATAAATAAAATAATAGTGAGTGAAATAAGAGAATATTGTATCCCAACACTTGCACGTATACGAATACAGGCCCCACCTTTTCAGCCCCATTCAATTCTTCATTTGAAAGGGTTTCCTTCCCAGCGTTACTTCCAAGCGCCTATGTCCAGATCGAAGCTTCATCTCCACTCGCCACGTGTCCTCTTCCCGCCACGTAACCACCATCTCCTTTCTCAGATTTATTTAAGTTGTTTCCTTCGTCATACTCGACTTCTGCTTAATTTGCAGTTCTCGTGGCATTGTTTTCGAGATTTTGCGATCGATGGAAGTTCCAGTTGGGTTCTTGGCGAAGCTATGGAGTTTCCTCACGTTCCTTCCCTACTTCGTTTTACTGCTCATTCTTGGCATCTTGAAAGGTATCTCAGAATCATCTTTGATGTTCTGTTAAGTTTTTTTTTTTTTCTTTTTTTAATTTAATTTATAAAGCATTTATATGTCAAATGAAGATCATATGTGGTTTAGTAACTAATTATATTATGTTTGAAAATCTTCCTTCTTAGGGCTAATCATTAACCTTTTGATTTTTGAGATTACCGGAAAAATCTTGGGTGTGTTTATTCATTTTTGTGAATTTGCCAATCTACTTAAATCGAGGTTAAGCGCACCTGCTTCGCCATCAAATCCAGCTCTTGAATTTTAGGTGACGTAACAGCACCAAGTGCTAGGCACCCCAAGGAACAATAGGGTTTGGGATGGGAATCTCTTGCTAGCTACTGATTGTTCCAATTCGATTACGCATTAATCGTATTGGTGATCAATATCTATTTTTATTTTTATTTTTTGTTGTGTGTTTAAAATTTTCCAAAAGAATGATCATTAGGACATCAACATAAATATCACAAACAATGGCGTGCTGTCACGCTCTTGGCGTGCGTCTTCTGCAACGATGGATTAGATGGCTAGCGAGAGAGAGAGAGAGCGAGAGAGAGGAAGAGAGAACAGAGAGAGATGCAGAGAAAGAGCAGAGAGAGGTTCAGCGAAGAAGAAGCAGAAACTGTATGCAATCATACCCAACAAATACAAGTTATGGGCCTTATATAGGCAACTAACGAGCCTGCCCAAGCTGTTACAGAATTCCAGCTCGGATAACTACTAACTAACATACTTCTTCCTCATCTTATTTACATTTCTTGCCATCCGCATTATTTCCACCATTACAATACCTTCCCCTCCAGAAAAGCCTTGTCCTCAAGGCTCAAACTCTGGAAATTGTTGCTTCAGATCATAAAGGAATTCCCAAGAGCTATCCTCAATGGCAGAATTCGACCATTTGACCAGCACTTGTGTTACTGCGCGGTTCCCCCTCTTTACCATGCGTCGTTCCAACACTTGCTCCGGCATCTTCGGAAGATGTCCTTCCCACGCTGGAATTGTGCCTTCTACTGGTGCTGAACCCACATGGCGCTTGAGCAGAGATACATGGAAAGTAGGATGTATGCGGGCATCAGGAGGCAAGGCTAGTGTATAAGCTACCTGACCAACTCTTTTGCTGATTTGGAAAGGGCCATAATACTTTGCAGCAAGCTTATTAAAGGCCTTCCCACCAATTGAGCTCTGTCTGTATGGTTGTAACTTGAGATATACCCAATCTCCCACTTGAAATTCCCTCTCCGACCTCCTTTGATCAGCAAATCTTTTCATGCGATGTTGTGCTCTACCGAGATGAAGCCGTAGAATCCGGATGGCTTCCTCTCATGCTGTCAAACTTCTGTCCACAGCTTCTATCGCTGAATCCCGGCTTGTATATGGAATGTGTGCTGGTGGCTTCTGGAGATAGAGAGCTTCATAAGGAGTTGTCCCAATGGATTCATGAAAGTGAGTGTTATACCAGTACTCTGCTAATGGCAGCCATTGCACCCATTGTTGTGGCTTATCACCTGTAATGCAGCGCAAGTATTGCTCCAGGCATTTATTCACCGCCTCCGATTGGCCATCCGTTTGCGGATGGTATGCAGAACTCTGGTGCAGTTTAACTTGGAAGCGGGAAAAGAATTCCTTCCAGAATGAGCTCAAGAAAACTGGATCTCTGTCACTCACAATGATACGAGGCATACCATGCAGCTTATATACATGTTGCATGAACTCTTCGGCCACCATTCGAGCAGTGTAAGGTGAGATAAGGCAATGAAATGCGCGTATTTGGATAATCGATCCACTACAACCATTACGACCTGTTTTTGTTGACTTCTTGGAAGTCCTTCTATGAAATCCATGGATATCTCATCCCATAATGTTTGAGGAATGGGTAAAGGTTGCAACAACCCGGGGTATGCTACGAGTTCTGTTTTGTAACGTTGACATACCACGCATTCTCTTACAAACTGCGCTGCTTCCCGTGTCATTTTCTTCCAGTAATAGGTGGCATTTAGCCTTCGGGTGGTCCCTTTTATTCCTGAGTGCCCACCTTCAGCACTAGCATGTATTAATTCCAGTATTTTCCTTCTCAATACAGGATTGTTGCCCACCACTATACGTCCCTTGCGCCTAAGTATTCCATCTACCAAAGAGTAATGTTGCATACTTGAAATCCCCTGATTGACCTGCTGAATGATGTGCTGTAAATGCAAGTCACATTCCCAGCTTTGTTTGATTTCTTCCAACAGCTCCGAGGAAATAGTTGTGACAGTCACCGTAAATATCTGCCCCCCACCGAGTTGGTAACAGATTGCAGGATTGAGCTCATCTGCATTCTGTTCTGGTAGTCTTGAGAGAGCATCAGCAGTGATGTTTAAGGAGCCACGCTTATAAGTGATTTCATAGTCAAAACCCAGTAATTTGACTAACCAATTTTGTTGGCCTGGAGTGGACACCCGCTGCTCCATGAGGTGTCTCAAGCTTTGATGGTCTGTTCTGATCTGAAACTTCCTTCCAACTAGGTAGCGTGACCATTTTTTAATTGCATACACAATGGCATACAATTCCTTCTCATAGGTTGATTTTGCTCTATGCAAGGTACCCAGAGCCTTACTGATGTATGCTATGGGGTGTTCTTCTTGTAAGAGGACTGCTCCTATCCCTACCCCAGAAGCATCTGTCTCTATTACAAACATCTTGGTGAGATTGGGCAGTGCCAGAACTGGTGGCTGCATCATAGCCTCTTTGAGTTGATCAAACGCCAGCTCAACTTCCTTACTCCACACAAATGCATCCTTCTTGAGCATGTCAGTTAGGGGTTTAGCTATCTTCCCATAGTTCTTCACAAAACGTCGGTAGTAACCAGTTAGTCCCAAGAAGCCCCTCATCTGCTTAATATTCCTTGGTCGTGGCCAGTTTCGAACGACTTCAATTTTTTTGGGATCAGTAGCCACCCCTACTGCAGAACTAATGTGACCCAAATATTCAACATGGGTGCCTCCAAAGTCACACTTACTGAACTTGGCATAGAGTTGGTGGGATTGAAGAATTTTAAAAGTTATTTCCAGGTGTTGCATATGAGATTCCCAACTGCAGCTGTATACTAAGATATCATCAAAAAAAACTAGTATAAACTTACGTAAAAATGGCCGGAATACCTCATTCATCAGGTGTTGGAAAGTGGAGGGAGCATTGGTTAGGCCAAAGGGCATAACTAGGTATTCATAATGCCCATCATGAGTTTTAAAGGCTGTTTTTTCCACATCCTCAGGTCTCATTCTGACCTGATGGTACTGGTACCCTGCTCGAAGATCAATCTTGGAGAAGAAACATGCTCCTCCCAATTCATCCAGTAGTTCTTCCACCATAGGAATTGGAAACTTATCTTTGATTGTTTGCTTGTTGAGCTCCCTGTAGTCCACACACATTCTCCAAGAGCCGTCTTTCTTCTTAACCATTACTACCGGAGAAGCATAGGGGCTATTACTGGTGCGTATGATGCCTGCTTCCTGTAGCTCCTTAACCATCAGCTCAATGGCATCCTTTTGGGTGCTGGAATAATGGTATGGCCTGCAGTTAACAGGCTGTGCTCCTTCCTTTAGCAGTATTCCATGATCAAACTCCCTTTGAGGTGGCATACCTGGGGGAACACTAAAGACCTTGTCAAACCTTGATAACAGTCTCTGCAGTTCCACCTGCCTTGCTGGAACTTGGTGCCTTGCTTCCTCTAGTTTAATGGAAAAAAGTGAAGGAGTTGAATCTGCAGTGCAGCACAACTGCAACCCATAAGTTTTTCCTTCCTCCTGCATTCTTGTATTTCTCAATAATTTTTGCAGCTGAATTTCATCTATGTTGATTACCTTCTCTTCATTAGTGTCCCCTGTTAATGTGACTATCTTTCCATCATGAGCAAATTTCATCCACAAATATTTGAAATCCCATAAGATTGGCCCCAATGTAGAGAGCCATTGAACACCCAGAACTAAGTCACATCCACCTAAGGGTAATGTCATCACATCAGCTGAGAACTTCAAATTTCCTATGCTCCATTGTAAGTTACAGCCCTGTACTTGTCACCCTTTTCTCCATTTGCAACCTCCACTTGCATAGAATTTATGTATGTAATATTACATCCCAGCTTCCTGGCCAACCCACTATCTATGAAATTGTGAGTGCTTCCTGAGTCCAGTAACATCTGGATACCTTGCTTCTTGATTTTGCCTTGCACTCTCATCGTTCTACATGAAGGAACTCCATATAGTGCATTTAAAGAGATTTGTGGTGCCTCTGTCGTAATCTCCATCTGTTGTTCTTGCTGACACTCCTCAAGATCCTCATCTATTTCCTCTTCATCTATCATGTGGATCATGTAGTCTTTTCTTTTTACAGTTGTGATCTCTATGGTATTTTTCTGGACAGTAAAAGCAGAGACCCTTGGCCCTTCTTTCCTCCAAATAGTCATTCGTCACCACCTTAGACGCCCTCTTTTCTATATTGGGTTCTGTCAAGACCCCCTTCCCTCGCATATTGTCAAACTTAGCATTATTAAATGTTGATGTAACAGGTTTGACAAAATTAGTAGCAATCTTCTGAGGGTATTTCAGGTTGGTTGAACTTGATTGCATTTGTTCATGTAATCTGGCCAGCAGTAATGCATGCCTAACTGAGGTAGGTTGGAACTTGCGTACCTCCATTTCGAAGTCCTGCCTCAATCCACTAAGGAAACAGCTGAGTTTTTGCTGTTCTGGTAGAGTCACCTCAGCCACCAGTTCATCAAAACGATCTTGATATTCCTGCACCGAACCAGTCTGCTTCAGCTTTGCAAGTTCTGCCATGGGATCTCTAAACAAGGTCATACTAAATCTTGCTTCAATCTCCTGTTTAAATTCGTCCAGGGCATATCTTCAGCCCTGCTGCTACTCACATATCCTCTATACCACTGTAATGCCCGTGATTGAAGATGGATAGAGGCCATGCGCACCTTAGCCCTCTCAGGAGTTTCATCCAACAGAAAAAATTGTTCACACTGAAGGAGCCAGCCACGAACGTCCTCTCCAGCGAACTTAGGAAACTCTACCTTGGACATTCTTGTAGGAGGATGATATGAAGCATGCCTTGAGTTCTGAGGTTCAAGACTGAGATCTTGGAGTAGGCAGAATTGATGTACTCCTGGCCCTGGATGATGTGAGGTTGTCTTGAGTTCACCGACTTCCCGGCACAACACCGTCACCTAATTTCTCATCTCTTCCATCTGCTGATCCACTCGCGAAGTGCTTTCGCTTAGGATCCTTTGGAACCCCATTATCATCATCATCACATCTTGATTCTGTTCTTGGGTGGTGACAGCTTGTTCCTCTGCTTGTTGGTTGGAGTTTTGAGATCTCCCCATGGCAGTGGCAGCTAACCGAACTGAGCGTCGGATTGGAGCCGCAGTTTGGTTGGTTATATCTTCAGATGAGTTTTCTGATGAGGTCATGACTATCAACGTTGGTGATCTTGGAGATGCCTCGATCGCAACAGCTCTGATACCAATTGTCACGCTCTTGGCGTGCGTCTTCTGCAACGATGGATTAGATGGCTAGCGAGAGAGAGAGAGAGAGCGAGAGAGAGGAAGAGAGAACAGAGAGAGATGCAGAGAAAGAGCAGAGAGAGGTTCAGCGAAAAAGAAGCAGAAACTGTATTCAATCATACCCAACAAATACAAGTTATGGGCCTTATATAGGCAACTAACGAGCCTGCCCAAGCTGTTACAGAATTCCAGCTCGGATAACTACTAACTAACATACTTCTTCCTCATCTTATTTACATTTCTTGCCATCCGCATTATTTCCACCATTACACGTGCTTATAGTTATTGTTAAGTAATTTATTTAAAAATTTGTTTAAGATTATTCTTAGGATTAATATCACCGTGTATCCTTGGATTTTGGATCTTGTGACACATTAAACTTTGCATTGTAACAACATTAGAAGCGCAATCTATTTTCAAGTTCATGGATCTATATGTTATAATGTATAAAATACAGGGTACGAGGTGATCTATTTTCAAGTTCATACATGCTCGGTCTATTTTCAAGTTTCATGGATCTATATGTTATAATGTATAAAATACAGGGCAGAAGGTGATATTAACACCCTTTTTACATTCTTAGACCTTCTGCAAACTGGAAGATTCAAAATACTGAAATCTGTATGTTATCTTATCTATTAGTTTTTCTAAATTGGCAATATATTTTTTGAGGCACCGATTAATTGATATAAATGTTTGATTTTATATGTTGATGTTAAGTGGAAAGAATATGGTTGTTACACAAACGCAGCATGCTACCTTTAGCATCATTCTATGACTTAACAGATGACAATGATGCCGAAATGAGTTTATGTTCGACCGGGCCCAGCTTGATTTGAGAACCTGAATCGTTCTATGAAGTTTGATCTTTTGACTTTTGTTCAAATTGTAGTGGTTACTATCACAAAAAAAAATAAAAAAAAAATTGTTACGTATTTGACTTTGCACATATGTGGTGTAGCTGGTAAACAGAGAGGTGAGGACTAAGTATAGGACTGAACAACAATTTTTTTTTTCTTTTTTCCATTTTTGGGAGCAGGTCTAATAATTGGGCCAATAGCAGCTACCATAGTTTTGTTTGGGAATACTGCAGTGATCATAGGTCTCTGGCCGGCGCATTTCATCTGGACTTACTATTGTGTAGTCAAGTAAGTTTCTTGTTCTCTCACTCTGTTTTTTCATTTTTTGTTAGATACATTGGAAGGAAATATGGCTATCCCTTTGCTTATGCCTTACATGTATATTGCAACCACCATGATAAGCAGCAAGATGAGTTTTTTACTAGAAGGATAACTGTTGAGGACAAATCATTTTGGTTGTACATGTCCAATATTCTTCTATAAACTAATTTCAAAGCAAAGTTTAGTTATATACTGACCAGAAGAATGTTAAAGTTTTTAGGCAATTGGCTGAAATGCAGAATGTAACCAGCTGACAGACTTTGTAATTACAATAGTGGCCCTTACCAATAGTAACTGACATCAAATACATTGAGCACAAACAAAGAATACATATTTTTTTTTAAAGGGTTTTGCTATGCTCACCCAAGAAATCACACAATAAATCACATAGCATACGTGGCAGCATCCGGACCACATATCACAATGGGTATAGTTGTAATTTTGATCATTTATGCGGATCACGAGATAAGTGTGCAGATCACAAGACGAATGTGTGGTGGAGATTAGTTGTGTGTGGTTTATTGGGGTTGAGTAGTTTTTTTCTTTTTTTTTTAAGGATAAGGGAAATAGCGCTGCGTATGTCAGGTTGAGTCGGCTGAGCCATCACAAGAGGTGATTAACCACACAAACACCATATTACATCAGTAGCGTGTTAGAATTTCTTGTTGTGCATCTTTTGACAAAAAGATTATCTTGTCCATTAAAAACTAAAAGACGAATAATCCAGAATGCTTATTAATCATTGACAAAAGCAGTTATAATTAAATCTTCAAACACAGCCTCTATTTTATCTTATTCAAGGAAAGATGAACAGCTTCTCTTTGCAGTTATAGGTGAATATGTTGGTCTTGAGTGGAGCTATGTTTCGATTTTTCAACTTGCCTTCTTTTGAACTGATATGTTATTGTTCTCTCTATCAAATTTGCAGTAAAATGTTGTTACAGTCACATATGATATTCCTAGACTTGTGGAAAAAAAGAAGAAAAAATAAACTCTCTAGTAATTTATATAAGCCAGTAACATCTTTCTTGTTTTCTATGCCAGAACTAAGAGACTCGGGCTTGTATTGAAGATCTTGCTACTGGTATGCTTGCCGTTGCCTTTGATATTATGGCCAGTTGTTGGCATCCTTGGAAGCCTTCTTGGAGTAGTAGGATATGGTTTCTTTGTTCCTCTAGTTGCTACATTTGAGGCTGTCGGAGTGGATGTTACAGACAAGTTTTACCATTGTTTTGCTGTATGTTTCTCTTTTCAGAATTCTTTTTATTTTAATAACTGTAAGATAAACTGATAATTAATTATCTATTGAGCAAGAAATTTTGTTCTTCCGGATATCATAAACTAAATTAATTAGTTTGACAAAAAAGATTCTTTCGTTTTGTTGTTAAGCAGTATGGACTTTACTTCTCGGCATCTGTATCATGTTTTGCAGGATGGATGTTGGGACACAATCTTGGGAGCTTGCACAGCAGTGCGAGATTTCACTGATTTTTGCTTCCACTCTTACTTTTCATTTATGGATGATCTCAGTGAGGCTATGCATGAAAATGAGAAACCCTTGGATATCAGGTATCATCACCAGTCGCTAGCCCTTTTAGAAAACTGAATTTGTGTTCTAGCCTTATAAGGTTCAATCTATGAGCAAATATGCTATTATTAAAAATGATGTACCATTAAAGTATTGCTTACTTATAACTGCAATTGCACCGTGATTCTTCTGCTCAAATGTTTTTGGACACAAGCATATTCTTTTCAATTGGGCAATTAGAGTCCTTCCATTTAAATTTGCTTTAACATCTAAACATTAAAATCCTGTAACAGAGAGAGACTGCATGGACTTGTGCTTGCTGGCAAAAATGGTAAAACAAATTTCTATAAAGTAGGTAACGAGCAATTCTATAGCGCCCAAAATTGAGCCTAGATACCCATCTCGTGTGGCCCATCCAAGGGATGAGATCCTTTTCTTGGGATGTTATTTGGGCTAATTTTGTCAAGATTTAGGGTCCTTTAACATTTCTAGTGTCAAATATAACAGCTACCAATACAATGTTCCCCTACGTAATATTGCCAGGATACTGTAAGCCAAGGTTTTCTATGCCGAGCCGAGCCGAGTTTCGGTAAACTCAGATCCCGGCACGTGCCGACTGTGCCGATGGTGCCGTGCCGATGGTGCCGATCGTGCCGATATATATTTATTTGTTATTTTCTGAAAATAAAAATAAACATAAAAAATTAACTTAAAAATTCAAATATAAGATTTTTTGATACGTGCCGTGCCGGTTCGTGTCGTGCCGACAACTGCCGGAACAGGCATGTGCCGTCCCGCACGGGCTGTGCTGACCGGCACCGAAAGCCGTGCTGTAAACCAAATCCCCCTTCTTAATCTAAGAGATTGTGGTTATATATGCCTTGAAGATTATCAAAACTACCAAGCTGTGTGCTGGTGAGCCTGCTTGCTGTCCCCGTAGATGTGCTCGCTATAAGTCTTGTTGCATTGTGGAAAAGCCCGTACATGTTGCTTAAAGGGTGGCATAGGCTATTTTCAGACCTAATGGGGAGGGAAGGCCCTTTTCTAGAGGCAGTATGTGTACCATTTGCTGGTCTTGCCATCATATTTTGGCCATTAGCAGTGATTGGATCAGTAATTGCTGCATTTGCCAGCAGTTTCTTTCTAGCACTTTATGGCGGAGTCATAGTTTATCAGGTACGTAATATTTGTCGATTTATGTAGTGTACCAATTATAAATTTTCGTATTAACTTTTTTAAAGTAGCTTTCTTCTATGTTTAGGAGAACTCTTTTGGTATGGGGCTGGCCTATATCGTGTCCATAATTTCATTATTTGATGAATACGTAAATGATCTGCTGTATCTGAGAGAGGGGTCCTGTTTACCAAGGTATGTTAGTGATGTAGTCTAAGTGTATTTTTAAACATTCTTCTAGTTATGTCATCACTAAACGCTTTTGGAACAGTATAATACCTGTATTTGGTTCTTTCGACAGCCAGGCCAAAATATCGAAACAAGATAGAAAACGAAAATAAGGTAGAACAAGCTAAGAGTGCTAATGAAAATTCATTATTGCGCCGCGAAAAGGAAAAGTTTGCTGCGTTGGCTTCACAGCGATCAAGAACATTGAGGGGAGTAATCCAACAGCTGAGACCTATGCAAGTGAGTGGCCTTCAGTTAAATGCTTTAGACACCATTATTTGATGTGACGATTCTCCGTTTTCTACAGATATGGGATTGGCTGTTCAAATCTTGCGAGATAAATGGACGGATTCTGCTATCTGAAGACATCATAACTGTTCCTGACATTGAGGAATGTTTTCGAAGCGGAAAGTGCAGAAAGTTGAGCGTAAAATTACCGGCTTGGTGTCTTCTACAGTGCTTGATAAGATCTGCAAAGTCCGAGTCACATGGATTGCTTATATGTATGAATTTTCTAGAAGTAATTGCTTTAATTAGGTTGGCAGGAACCCAGCAGCGCACTGGTAGGACCCCTATCCTCCCAGGGCACGGGTGTAGGTTCGAGTCCTAGGAACCCCCTCTGCAAGTTCGTGGGCACAGGGGCGGTCATCCCCTTCAAAAAAAAAAAAGCCTCGCGCACTAATTCATTGGAAACCCAGCAGCGCACTGGTAGGACCCCTATCCTCCCAGTGCACGGGTGTGGGTTTGAGTTCTAGGAACACCCTCTGCAAGTTCGTGGGCACGGGGTTGGTCATCCCCCCCTCCCCCCTTTCCCCTAATAAAAAAAAAAGCCTCGCGCACTAATCAATTAGAAACCCAGCAGCGCACTGGTAGGACTTCTATCCTCCCAGTGCACGGGTGTGGGTTCGAGTCCTAGGAACCCCCTCTGCAAGTTCGTGGGCATGGGGGCGTACCTCCCCCCCCCACCCAAAAAAAAAAAAAAAAAAAAAGAGCTTCACACAGTGGGTCTGCCTTTCCTTGATCATTTTGATTAGGTTGACCCAACTTTCTTGTTGATTTGATCAGCTGACGACGTTGAGTTGACACACTTCAACTGGCCAAAAGATAAGGTGCTGAAGTGGCTTATCGGACCATTGCTGATTATGAAGGAGCAGATAAGGGAATTAAATTTGAGCGAGGAAGAGGATTCCTACTTGCGGAAGTTGATAATAATCTACAACAACGAGAAGCCTCAAGACTGGGATGACTCTGGCTTTCCATCAGATGATAATGTTAGACGAGCACAACTGCAGTCGATTTTTAGAAGGTTAGTGTCGGACCTGCAATTATCAAAAGTTTTAATATTTAAAATATAGTTTGTATTTTACTTTCATGATATTTCGGTTGTGATTAGTAGTCTGTGGCACCTAACCAGAGTCTTAACACTCTTCTATTGTACATTGATGTCTGCTATACATCATATTGAAAGCTTTTTTGTTTTTAATACCAACTGCTACTTAAGCTGAAACATATGGTTTTTCTGTAGGAAAATTTTTAAAAAAATATATATCTTATAGCACATGAAATGTTAGGCTGAAAATAATGTGATTGCAGCCCTCCGTACCTGGGACGGATGGGTGGGGGGTTTTCACCTCGGGAAGGGTGCCTCTCATCGGGTTCGATTCCCACCCGTGTAAAACGGGAGGTGCTGGCTAAAATGGGAATGTAACTGCGTCGCGCGTTTACTACGACCGTAGGAAAGCTGGTGGCTGCGTATTGTAATACTCTATGTCTGGTCCGGAGACAGACGTCAGGCCGGAGTTTTACTCTCCTGCGTGCAGCTGGATCTAAAATGGTTTTATAAATGTGCGTAGAAAACTGTGGTCCGCGAGTTAGTGGAACCTAGGAAGAGATATTGCCTCGTTATCTCAAAAAGAAAATAATGTGATTGCATGCGATCACTTACATTTTGCGAGTTTCAAACACTTCTTGCAATTCTTAAGTTACTCTTCTCTTCAGGTTGCAAGGAATTGTTGCCTCCCTATCCCGCATGCCGACGTTCAGAAGGCGATTTCGTAGCCTAGTGAAGACATTATTTGTCGAAGCAAAAGGAGAAGGTGCCCTGGAACAGGCGGCCGTGATCGAATCAGCTGATAGTAAAGGAGAGGAACAAGAGATTTCTGAGAAAGGTGCTGCATCAAATAAACTTACCGACGAGTTTGACATCGTCTAGGTTTGCAATGGACAAACTATGTTTAAATAGCAGCAAATTCATTTTTTTTTACCCCTTTTCTTCACTTAGTTTGCTCTTTTTTTTTTGGTTAATTCTTTATCAAATTGCAGTAAGCAGGTCGTTTGATTTTTACGCTGTAGTTATGCACGTTAAAATTTTAGAACATGCATTTGGAAGTGCACTTTTACGTTTGACTTTTATAATTGCTTCTTTGAAACTGTTGACTATCGTCGAACCTAGACATGCAGAGCGAAAGTGCATCCGTCTTCGGTCGAGGGCAGCTCTTTTACAAGGTGCAGTCCCGGGCGCATAGATGTGTCTTATTGATATGCCGGGACATGTTAGTGAGTGCTTATAGATACGCGTCCTAATATAAATGCGCGTCAAACCAAAGTTCTACCTAGTGCCATTATGTTTTTTTGTTTTTTCATTTTATTGTTTATTGTTGGATTGCTGATAGTTGTTACTATTGTTGTTTTTTGGGAGGATTTGTATACCGGCTCCTTTACTATTTTAACTGTACAAATAAACTCTTCATCTTAAACCCATTTCTCTTTTAAGTTCCAAACATTAATTTAGAAATATATTTTTTCAAAAAAATTTTGATTATAAAGTTTGTAGATCAAATTAAAAATTTATTTTTTATATTCCAAGTTTTTGTCAAAAAGTATTTTGAAGTAGGTATTTTGAGATTTTAAAGTTTTAACTAGTTATTCATTAACCCATTAGAATTTTAGAGTTTTAAGATATTTTTTTGAAATACATTCTGAAAAAGATCTGAATAACAAAATTCTAGATCACATAAATAAATTTTTTTTATTCAATTTTTTTTAAATATTTATAAAGTAAAGTTATCTTGATACGAATTTTGAGGTGCGTTGATTTGTAAAAGTAGGGAAAATATATTGTATTTGTAAAAAAGTGGAAATTCAGAATTAGTTTGTATATTTTTTTAAAAGTAGTGGTGGATATAGTTCTTTTTTGTTTTTTTAACCCCTAGCTTGCCCCTTTTATGTGCCTTGTGCCCGTCGCGCCTAGGCTTCAGAGTACTCATTGCGTCTTGCGCCTTTGCCAATTATGATCTAGAGATAATTGTCTAGACAAATTGAAGTATATTGAGCGCTTATTTTATCACTACGGAAACACAATTTACTGAATAATTCCAATTATCCTTTTATTTTTTTTTGAGGAACTTTCCCCTTATCTTTTTAAGAACGGACAAAGGTTGTTGTACGAAGTTGATGCATTCACTGCTTACCATTGACAAGTTTTTGCCCCGAGTTACTAAAAGGTACGAATTCGTCAAAATTTTATCCCGTACACACATTGTAGGTACCGCCAGACATATGTCGGACATTCCACAAAAGTGTCTAAAAGATTTAAACTTAAAAAAAAATTCTGACATGATTTTTATTTTTACTTTTAATTTTTTTTTAAAAAAATAATTTTTATTATTTTTTAAGAAATAAAATAGTATATATATAATACTACCATTATATATTAATAAATAATATAATATAGTTATATATTTAAATATTATATTTTTTTAATTTTTATTGATAAAATTAGACTCTTACCGTTCAATTTTATCTAAAAGACGTAAAATCTTATATATTATTGTTATATGATGTTGTTTTATATTCAAAATGGAAATGCTTAATATATATTTTTTTTTTTTTTTTTTTTTGCAGTGTCCAACCCGTATATATCTCCTTTTAAAAAATTATATATTTCAGGTCTATACTGTATTATATTTTCATATCCGTGTTGTCCTGGAATAGTTTGAAAGATTTAGGAAGTCTTTATATTCGTCAGCATTCCTTGCTTTGGTTGTTAAAATGTAAAACTACCAAAACCGCTCCTCTTTTCTGACATCTTTCTTCTGATAGAAATAGAAGATTTGAAGAGCTTCTTACGGCTTTCTTTTTTTTTTTTTTTCTCTTTAAATTATTGAAGTGGATGAAAATTAGGAAGGTGGAATTTAGGAAATTCGACATATAATTTGAAGTTTTCAAGTGAAAATCGCGTGGCTATTTTTTAGCAACATGCCCCGTCGTGTAATTCCATATTTTTTAAGAACATCCCCCGTTTTGTAATTCCATAAAACCCGACTGAACTGGGAGTAACTCACTCGTAGTTATCAACGAGCAAAGCATTTGTCACGTGATAGGAACTGCATGTAGGGTTACAACCAGAATAAGAAGCCTTTCTGCGACCAACCCTCCATAGTAATAGCTAGGGGTAAAAACGAGCCGAGTTCGAATCGAGTACCACTAAAATCAAACTCAGCTCGATTGGTTTAGCTCGAGCTCAACCAGCTTCGGAGATTGAGTTAGAACTTGACTCGACTCTGAAAATCTTAAGCTACCAACCGTCCATTGTAATACCTAGGGTGAAAACGATCCGAGTTCGAGTTGAGTAGCACTAAGTTCAAACTCGGCTCGATTGGTTTAGTTCGAGCTCAACGAGCTTCAGAGATTGAGCTAGAACTCGACTCGACTCGGAAAATCTCAAGTTCGAACTCGACTGAAACTCGGCTCGATTGTGTCAACTAAGTCGAATTTGAGTCGGCTCGATTCGAGCTCAAACTCGAATTTGCTTAAATAATTTTATTCTAAAAAATACTTGAATAAATAAAAAAAAAAAACGTTTATGCTCGTAAGCCTAATGAGCCGAGAACACAATGCTCAAGCTCAGCTCGTTTAATTACTCAAACTTGAATCCGTGCTTATACTCGACTCTAGCTAGCCAATACTCGAGCTCTAGCTAAACTTAAACGAATTCGAGCCCGAACTACTTGTAAGCAGCCCCGCTCGTTTTCACCCCTAATAATACCTGTCACCCCGATGGATTACGCAGCTATAGGTGCGAATGTATCCAATTGAGGCAGAATTTTCTCTCCAGCACGTCGGGTGCAATCCTTAGCCAGTCTGCTAATTTCTTTGAGATTTGAAAAGCTTTTAGTGGTCTCAAATCAAATTGGGAGATCTATAAATCATTTATATATATATTTTTGCTTTTAATTATCCAACATCAAGAATCAGGTCATGAAATACAAGAGCGTTTATAAACCTGTCCGGACAAAAAATCAGACCAGATAGTTTGACTCAGTCCAGTCAGGACTAAAATTATACCAGTCTGATCTATGGACTAGACTATTGACCCTACCTGATCTTTGGTCCGAACCTTGGTTTAAGGATGGGACTGACTGATTTATCTCTTTTTTTCAACTTTTTAGTTATTGTATTAATACATTTAAAATAAATTTGATAAAATTTTAGGATTAATCATCAGAATTTATTTTCAACTCTTTTAATCATTTAAATATTAGCTATAACATTAGTCTGCCTTAAAACCAGTATGATCCGGTTTAAGTTTAACGCAATCTGAATCAACCAAATTCATTAATGAGGGCTCCTATTCATCAGGGATCCCTGACGGTCCTGAAGCAATCGGAGCCGTCCGCGGCTCCCTCGGGATGTGTATGCACACATCTCGAGGGATCGCGGACGGCCCCGATGCATACACATCCCGAGGGACAGCGGACGGACCCGATTACATCAGGACCGTCGGGTGCCCCTGATGAATGGAATTTCTGTTCATTAATTGTGCAGTAGCCAAACCTTCAATTGGTTTAGTCTGTTCTAGTTTGGTTCGGTCCGGTGAGGAATAGTTGAACACGCTTATTGAAGTGTGCAACATTTGTTATCACCACTACTTTTTGTAAATAAATATCTGTAAAAATCTAAAGTTGCAAGGTAGAAGGAACCTTCCTTGAAATATAAATAAAACATATAACAAAAATAAATTCATCAGTGTCCTAATCTCAACATTATCTGTGATGTATAATTATATATATACTCATAGAGAGACTAGGGATGTTCATATACCGGTCCGGGCCGAAAAATCAGATTGGACCGGTTGGTTTGGTCCGGCCCGGTCCGGACTGGTTAAATTTTGGTCCGATCCACGGTCTAAGGATTGGCTATTAATCGGTCCTCGGTACGGTCATAGACCGAAAAAATTCAGGACCAGACCGAGGACCGATTTAAATAAAGTCTAAGCCTAGTATTTACGTATTTGAATAATTTAAAAAAGATCTGGTCATAACATTTGTGCGTTTGACCAATTTTATGATTCACTTTATGACCGGACCAATTTTTTGTCCGAAACCATACCGACATACGTATTATGATGACTCGTATGACTTAAACAGGTCCAAACCGGTCCGGTTTGGTCCCGCTCTTTTGCGGTCCGGTCCGGTCCAGACCTAACCGGTCCAATTCCGGTCCGGTTTGCGGTCCTCCTTTTTATTTGGATTCGGTTTTCGGTCCGGTCCGGACCGGTACCGCTAAGAGAGACTGTTGGAATGAAAGACCCTTCATAAACTCAGGTCCAATTCCGGTCCGGTTTGCGGTCCTCCTATTTATTTGGATTTGGTTTCGGTCCGGTCCACCGCTAAGAGAGACTGTTGGAATGAAAGACCCTTCATAAACTCAGTGATTTGGACACTTCACCTTGCTTGGATTATAATTCTCCAATCTGAGCTGCAGAAATAGAAAGATATGATAGTCAATTGAGATATCAAAAAATTGCTAGTTTAAGTAAATAGCAAGCCGAGGTTTCAGTGCCGAGCAAGTTTCAGTGCCAATTGTGCTGATATACATTCATTTCTTACTTCTCAAAAGTTAAAATAAAAAATTTAGAATTAATCTAATAATTTATGGTGCTAATAATTGTGGGAACATAGATGCGCTAGCCAGCACAGGCCGGTGTCTACATGCACGTAAAACTATAACCAGACGTAGCAATGCGAAGTGCGGGAAAAAAGTTTAGACATCCATGTGACTGACTGATCATGAAAAGCAAATTGAGAAAAAGCTTTGAGTTCGTTCTGCTGAAGCACAGACAAACATGAACTGGAAGACCTGCAAATCGATCTTAATAATGCAAACCTAGCACGAGCAACATTCAAAATTCACAACAGCATGCTTCTAAAAAATCTGAAATTTTGGCCAATTCAAGAAATAAAAGAGTCATACAAAACTGGGCTATCTCACCAAAAAAAAAAAAAAAATATAATAAAATAAAATGAAATAATTTTGTGATATGATTGCATCAAATTGGTGATATGATTAGAAGACAGCAACAATAACATCCCAGTCAGGTTCCGTCTCGGCGGGATCGAGAGGGTAGATGTACATAACCACTCCGAATAAAGCTTTTCTTTTTCTTTTTCTTTTTCTTTTTCTTTTTTTCTTTTTTTATCCTTTAAGAAAACTCTTTTTATCCTTTAAGAAAACCCGCTTCCGGAAGGGAGGTAAAGGCTAAACCTCACTACTGTACTTTTGATATAACTAGTACAAAAATATATATAAAACCTATGACATCCGAATAGATGGGCAACTCATTCTATATAGTTTTATCAATCCTAACAAAATTTATCTAATGTGTTCATAGATGAGAATGAGTGAAAAAAAATTAGTTTGCGACCCAATTTAGAAAGATAGTCCGCCACTAGGTTGGATTATCTGTTTAGATGCATGATGGAAGCACCTAATGTGAGCATTGTGTTATGAATCTAGCAGATACCGGCCCAGCACAGCACAGCAGGCAGCGGAAGATACCGGCCCAGCACAGCAGAACCTGCGGGTGTCCCAGAGGCAGCGGCGTAGGCCCATGGAAGCAAGGGAGAGGCCATGAAGATCCTGCAAGATATATATACCTTATTAGTGTACTAGAATATAGAGATTACGTAGGAGATTTCGTAGGAGAATATCTCTAGGAGATTAGGTAGGAGATTATGCAGGAGATGTTAGTAGGAGAGAATTACTATATAAGTTGTATCACTTTGACTATTCAGTTTTTATGAAAGTTTATTATTTCCTACTTCTAATTTAGCGTAGTCATAACACATTGATCATTTAGCTGCCTCAATCTCATAGCAATTATCCCATGAGACATTTTTAGATTATAGTAAGTTCAACAGCTCTGAAGAGTCAGTCTCGGTGACAATTGGATAGAGTCCAAAGCCTTACATTGCTGAAATCCTACTAGTAGGCTCCTCAACGGATGAAAAAGCGTAACGTAGCTTACCTTGTTGATCACGGATGATGCCCCCTATACCTGCTGTGCCTTGATGGACACTTGCATCTATATTCAACTATAGGGTTTATCTCTTAGGATTTCCCAATAAAGCAACTTGATCTGCCCTTTTACAGGAATATAAAAGTTCAGGTGCATACTCTGAGCTAAGACCCTTACAGATTGAACTTGTTGTTGCTTTAATAGCCATTGACACAACTCTAAAGAGATTCCAGCCTCTTTTCCGAATAAAGCTATTTCTGTAGAACCCTCAGGCTAATAAAGTAACTTTAAAATTAAACTTATTTGACTATCTATGATTAGACATTTAAGCAGAATAAAAAACAATCCGATTAATCTAAAAGGCCTAACAATGCTCTTGGTTTTTAGTCAATAAAAATAAAATAAAATACAAAAACTTTCACTATAAATAATAAGAGCAAACTTTTCATTTATTTTTATCTAAAAATTACTTTTTTTTCTCAAATATATGTAGCTCAAGGCACTTGTGCAAAGGCTAAACACTAAAACACTAAATAACCCATTTCTATTGGCATAGTCCACTTTTTGATAGCCAATAAGGAGAAAGAGATACCTATCAATCACATGTCTGGACTGACTAAAAAATCAACAATGAAAACGAAAGAATCAGCAATGAAATTATCCCACAATACAACATGACCATCTTAGTGGTTACTCATCAAATGCATTTAATCCAGCCTAGTGACATCTAGGTGTTAATAGAAATATTATATTATGTAAAAAGAACGAAAGAGAAGTCGAACTTACATAAATTGATAAGCTGGTCTTCGGTCATCAAATTTTTAAGCAATCATATCTTCAAATGGAGTATTCTTGAGTTGATCTTGAAGACTTAAACCTGTCCCCATCTTTGCTTGGTCATTGACACTCAGAAACTTGAACTCTATCCTTTTTAACTCCACAAGTAAAAGATCATGAGGACTGATAGCAAAAGTTTTTTTTTTTAATGGATGATAAAAGCTTCAGTATAAAAATACTTAGACTGAATACAAACGCACCTGAGTTTCTTCGTAGAAAATATTTATCTCATAATCCAACGTGAAGACCTGTATTTCCCCTTTTGCATGTAACAGCAACATTTATTTTTCTTGGATTGTGTTTTATTTCATATGCCTTCACCAAAAGGAGGCATATGATGAACAACAGAGATTCAGAAGAGCCAAGAATCTTGGGAGAATGCAGTCATGAGAAGTCAAGAGAAAAGAGTAAAAAAAAATGAACAACAAATAAGCTAGCTTCACATGTCAAATTAAGATTGATACTCATAAATACTTTTTAATAGATTCACGCACGCTTAGTCCTCTGATGATCACGAGCTGAGTCAGACTGATTGTAACAAAATATATGGTAACTTCGAGAGTCCTGCATTTCAAGAAATATAAATAAATAAATAATATATATATATATATATATATGCATACACACACAACACACACTTTGAGAGCACTGAAAAAACACAAAAGTTTCGACAACCAGCCTATGAACAGACCTGAAAATTAATTAGCTGTGAGTGGAAAATGTGCTGACCAGCCAGACATATAAATAGGAGAAGACACTTACCGAAACATAGAAGTATCCAAGTGACATCTTAAACATATGCTTTGTTCTTCAATAGGGAGAGTGGAATGGACCCAACTGCTACGTTTGTGCAGATTATGCTCGAAAAGTTTCACTCGCTCGTCATGAGAGAGGAAGAACTGCTGGCAGGAGTGGAGACAGGAGTTCGAGACATCAAAGATGAACTGGAGAGCATAAAATCTTCCATGAGAGAAGCAGAAGCTGAAGATCAGAAAGATAGCGTGAAGACGTGGATGAGGCAGTTACGAGAAGTAGAATACGACATGGAGGATCTTGTCGACGAGTTCTCTCTCCATTTTGGCGAGCCACCTGGTTACGGACTTTCTGGTTTTCTTCGTAAAAGTATTCACTTCATCAAAAACCTAAGAGTTCGTCGTCGAATAGGAACTTCAATACAAGAGATCAAAGCCCAACTATATAATATCTCACAGAGGAAAAATATGTATGCTATCAATTCAATTCTTGAAAATCCAAGTCTAGATACTGCAAAAGAACGATTGCATGACCGTCATGTTGAAGCCCTTTTCATCGAAGAAGCAGAGCTAGTAGGAATTGAACCACAAAGGCAGCAAATAATTGATTGGTTAGTAAAAGGGAAACCCAATCTGAAGGTCATATCAGTGGTGGGGATGGGTGGGCTAGGCAAGACCCTTCTCGTCAGGAGAGTATATGACAACGAAATCGTGAGGGCCTCGTTTAATTGCCATGCCTGGATCACTTTAACAAATTCATGCACATTCTCGGAACTTCTGAGGAGCATCATTATCCAATTCTTCAGAGAATGGGTTGAGCCGCTTCCAGAAAGGCTTGATATAATGGAAGATATTCAACTGGTAGAAGTTCTGAGATGCTTTCTGCGGGACAAAAGGTATGTCGTTGTTCTTGACGATGTATGGAAAGTACGAGCATGGAATTACTTGAAATTTGCTTTACCTGATCACAAGCATGGGAGTAGAATTCTAGTCACCACAAGAATTAATGATGTTGCTGTTTCATGCTTAGAATCATCTGGTCATATATATCATCTTCGCCCATTATCTCCTATAGACGCTTGGTCTCTCTTCTGTAAAAAGGCCTTTCAATCCATCATCCCAGGGCAAAATTGTCCTCCACATCTGGAGGATATTGCTCGTGATATAGTAAGGATATGTGGGGGGCTGCCGTTGGCGATCGCCACCATAGGAGGCCTCCTGTCAAAGAAAGTAACAGTTTTAGATTGGAAAACTATGCATGATAATCTCCAATCAGAATTGGCAAATAATCCCAAACTAGAACCCATCAAAAGAATTCTGTCACTGAGTTTCAGTGACTTGCCTCGTGCCCTCAAAAATTGTTTCCTGTACTTTAGCATTTTCCCGAAGGGCCATGCAGTCAAACGTATTACACTGATTCGACTGTGGATAGCGGAAGGATTTATAGAGACTGAAGAGGGGAAAACAATGGAGCAGGTGGCGGAGGATTATCTCAAGGACCTAATTGACAGGAGCTTGGTCCAGGTGGCTGAGTATTATGATTATGGAAGAGTAATAAGCTGCAAAGTTCATGATCTACTACGTGAAATCATCATTCTAAAATCAAAGGATGAGAACTTCAGCACCAGTACCCCTTTAACCAGAAGGGACTTACAAAACCACGGAAAGATTCGACGTTTATCAATTGTCGATACTAGTGATTGCAATTATAATTTAGAAGATGTATGCTTGTCACAACTTCGTGCATTCTTCATGTTTGGTGCAAACACGTTGTCACCTAACTCGTTCCGCACTTTGTTCTCCGGTTTTCGATTACTGAAGGTCCTCGATCTGGAGGGAGCACCAATACAGTTGCTCCCACTAGAATTTGAGAAGTTACTTCATTTAAGGTACCTCAGCCTGAGAGGAACAAGAATAAAAAAGCTTCCAAAGTCCTTAGGAAAGCTAAAAAATTTAGAGACACTGGATCTAAAGGGAACCGATGTAGCTGAACTACCCAAAAGCATTGTGAAGCTTCAAAACCTACGTCATGTTATTGCATATAACTACTTCATCGTCCGTAACCCAACATTCTATTACACAAATGGTGTGAGGATGCCTCATGGAATTGGAAACTTGAGAGAGCTCCAGAAACTCTCCTATGCAGAAGTGGATAATAATAAATGTTTAATTAGAGAGCTGGGAAAGCTAACACAACTCAAGAGGCTAGGTGTTGTAAAAGTGAGGACAGAGGATGGTAGAGATTTATGTGCTTCGATTCAGAAGATAAAGGACCTACAGTCATTTTCAGTCACATCCATTAGTATGGATGAGATTATAGATCTTCAATATTTGACAAATCCACCTCCATGTCTTCAGCGTTTGTACTTGAGAGGACCGTTGCAGGCTCTGCCGGAATGGATTGCTGCTCTTAACAACCTTGTTAGGATGCGCTTGCGATGGTCAAGACTGAAAGAGGATTCACTGGAAATTTTGCAAGCTTTGCCAAACCTGGCTGAGCTTACTCTAATTCATGCATATGATGGAATCAGATTGAAATGTGGTAAAGGAGGATTTCAGAAGCTTAGGATATTGGACCTTGAAGAACTAGCCTATTTAAACTACGTCATCATTGACGGATCAATGCCCAACCTTCGTAAGATGTACATCAGGCGTTGCACTCAGCTCAAATCGATCCCAATGGGCATTGAGCAACTGAAGAATCTGAAGGAGCTGCACCTGCTCGATATGCCGGAGACATTCATCCAGAAACTTCAAGTAGCGGAAGTGATCACGAAAAAGTGAAGCACATTCCAATTCTTGGAGTCTAGATAGGATCCATGAAGAAATTTAACAGAATGTCCTTATTCAGGTGAGTGCACATTTCTTGTCACATTAGCTTGGTTAGATAGTCGCTATGTATGTATGGATCTCTTGCAAGCTTGATAGGGTCTTAGTGCACAACAAATTTAATATTGAACCATAGATAACATGCAGTTCCTTGTCATGCCCAAATCTAGCAAGGTAATTTAATCTATAACACAATGATGGTGGAGTTATAAGTATTAAGGAATTATTTGTAGTAGGTAAAATAGACATTAACATGCTTTGGATATTACTTTAAATCTTCCTAACACCTCATGTCATTATGAATTTTTTCCCTAAAAAGAAAATGAATGATGAGCATTCTTTTCAGCTACACTGCTTCTTTCACTGTAGTTTGGATATTTCAACGTTTCTCATGATCTTCGTCTTTATCGAACCATCACTTAACCTCTATTGTCCATTAAAGTTTTCATCTTGAGGTAGATGAAAAACAGTCAATTATTCATGACAAATAGAAGAAAAAACAGCAACCATTTTCCCATTATTTACAGTCAATTGCAACGTTTGCATACTGTTATAGTCAATAAAAAGTGAATCTTTGTGCTTCATCCCCTTCCCTTACAAGATAACAAAGGGTTAGTTGTTTCACTTGTTGTTTATAACTTTAGAAATTGAGATTAACTGCATTTGCCATGCGTCATGTATAATGGTCATACTCATTACATTGCTCCAGGCAACTGGTTCAAGCATGCAAATTATAGCTTGATAAATGTCAATTGTAGATAATGAAATCAGCTATAAAAAGGTTCCAATAGCATGAAATTGTTTTTATTGTACATGTACCGTACTAGCACTCCAGCAGTGCAGCTGCGTCACCTACTCAAGCAAATGTTGAAGATGAATCCTCGATCTACATCTCAGCAAGTTCCCTTCAAAAGATTATGTCCATGTACGAATCTGATTGTTCTATATATGTAAATTTGCAAAGTTTCAATGCACTAATAGATGGTTGCCTGTATAAGACAAATAAGTGCAGTAACGTATTGTAAAGAGAATGTAATTATTGTCTATGAATCTTGTATATAGTTGTAAATTCCTTAAAACTGTGTTTTGGTCCGTGTAATTATGTTATGGTGACCTTTTTTTTCTTTTTTTTTTTTTAGTTGGGGCTAATAATATAAGGTGCTCCTCGGCGCGATCGATGCCTTATATGGCACACGTGCCTGGACTACATACAAAGGATCCCAATGTTGTCAAAAGCGCAAGGCGCATCGAGACGCAAAAAAGGTCCTAGAGCTTAGGTGCAAGGCGAGGCGCGTGCCTTGCAAATGCGAGGCACATGCTGCGCAGCAATAACGTGATATGCATTGGTGTCTATTTAGACTTAGTGATTCAATTGTCAAGTCGACGTTGCAAGAATCGTTACTAATAAGTTAATGTAACTCATAATATACTTCCGTACTATATGTCTGAAAAGTTAGAACTTAAAAGAATATAACAATTTAATGTATTGGTATACGTAGACTAACAAAGAACTCTTTAGATGGTTAGCTTGTGTCAAGTGTAACATTGTGATCACATATAAGAGTAATATGCTATAGAACTAGTGATTGCTACATTTTAGTTCTGAAAAGAATTAAAAGGTGCGGAGAGCATCATAACATAAAATATCTTCTCTCACTCGCAAGCAGGTTCGCGTCTTTCCTTCACCCTACTCGGATAACGATGGATAGTGTGCAAGTTAAGGATTTCGCTTGACCTTTTTGGGGGCTGCGGCTAACTCAGGATTTAAAAAGCGCGTCTGGGCGAGCCAAGGCGCCAGGGTGCACAAGGCGCATGCCTTTTGAACATGCAGTAGCTTTGAACCGAGGCAGGTGCACTTTATTGGCGAGCCTAGACGCAAGGCGAGGCGCGCCTTTGACAACTTTGAAGGATCCTCGCTTGGATCCAAGACAGGTGCACTTTTGGTCAGGCACACTTAGACGTAAAATGAGGCACGCCTTTGACAGCACTATCTCATATTCGAAGAATCAAAATGTCTAAATGAGTGAGTTAGAATCAAAACTTCCTTTTTAAAATTAAAATATCAAAGTACATGAAACATAGTGATTTGAGGGAATCCTTTTCTATAAAAAGAAATGCAATTCATCAAGAGCCCTAATAGTCCTGATTGTATCTGAATCACACGTTCGGGCAAGGTTTTACGTGCCGGGCGGCATGCGCGGTGCCGCCCGGCACTTGCCGGAGCCGCCGGAGCTCGGCACCGGCACTCGTCTCTCTCTCACTTCTCTCTCTCCTTCCCTCCCTCCCTCCCTCCCTCCCTCCCTCCTCCCTCCCTCCCTCCCTCTCTCTCTCTCTCTCTCTCTCTCTCTCTCTCTCTCTCTATATATATATATATATATATATATATCTCTGTATTTTTTTTTTTTTTGTTTAATTCATCGTCTTCCTCCGCGAGGAGGAAGACGATGTCGCCCGCACGCGGGCGCAGCTGACGGTCGCTCGCATGCGGGCGACAATTTTCTTTTTTTTTTTTGAACACGCGCGGGCGCGCGACCGGCACCTGCCGGTCGCGCGCCTGCGCGAGTAACACGCGCAAGCGGCACGCCTGCGCGTGTTTAACGCTTTTTTTTTTCTTATAAAATTTTAAAAAATATAATAATATTTAAAAATTATTAAAAAATTATTTTTTGATTTATCGCAAGTTAAACATATCCCCATACTCAGCAAAATTCGGCACGAAATAAATTATAATATCTATTTTTTATATATAATTGAATTTTTAAATTTATTTTAATAATTTTCTTTTATTAATAATTTTTATTTTATTTAAATAATATTTAAATTTAAATTGTACGGATCGGCACGGTCGGCACGTGCCGAGTTTCGGAGTTACCGATACTCGACTCGGCATGGCACGGAAAACCTTGTGTTCGGGTATATACCATATACATTCCAATAAATAACTTGTGGTTCTAATTATATCAAGATACCTGATGACCGGGATGGATAGCATTGCTCTATATAAAAATAAAACTTCTTGAGAGATAAATAGTAATTTGCACAGAAGTATAGCCAGAAATTTAACGCATTCAGATGATTATAAATATTCCCACAATAATGAGAAAACTGCTACTAAAACATTAAGTCGAAATCGATATGATGAATAAACTATTATCATGGTTCTCTTGCAGCTTGCGGAATCCAGCAGCCCGGTTCGATTGATTCATGCTTCGAGAATCTTAAGTCTTAACCTTGCTAAAAGCATAAGACTGAATAATGGGTAGTTTGAACATTATATGTTGCATCAGTAAGAGTTTCAGAGCATATCGAGTTCAAATAAATATATAGACCCAGCATCTCTTGTTGAATTCTTCATCTCTAATAAATTGAATGGAGAGAGAGTACAAGATAAAGTAGCAATAGATGGTGACCTAATTTCTCTCTTAGTGGTTTGTCTCGACTGGATGAGGGGCATAGACAAGTATTGAAACACCCAGATCCAATCTGAGCTTACAAGGATGCAGAATCTTTGAGTTACCTCACAACCTTTTGCTGGTGGAAAACAACGCTTATAAGCCTCAGATGTGGCCCTTCCGCCAAGGAACAAGATAATTCATATGGACATGGATCAGATGAATTGAAGATACCTCAAAAAGGTTCCTAGCACGCAACGGGATTAAGGTACTATCACTATCACTGATATTAATAATTCAATGCTTTTAGTTTATATTTTCAACAGCTATGACATCTGAAGCAACCAATAAGCAGAGATGGTGCTACTTGATCCATGAATCCTTCATGGTCGAGCTCTCTAGTAAGAACTAGCTCCGAGCTTAGTGGCTAAGAAAAAAACTTGAGGTGGACGATTTTCTTTCTTCAACAAGAATGTTATAGATCAGTCCAATCAGTTTGAGAAGAACCGGATCCATTCTTTATCTCCAATTCTTGTTTGATGGTATGGCTCAGACGTTATCCAATTCTTGTTCGATGGCAGGACCTCTGTTGCAGTTTCTCTGCAATAGATTCCATGTGGATGTCGCTAGGTATGCGATGTCTAAAAATGAGTTTTCCAAGTTCCAACCATTATCACAACCTCCTCAATCTCGTGCACTCAAGTCTGTGTCCTCTATCCCATCGAATAAATCAGATTGTTGTCAGGCAGTTTACTGTTCCCGGTGCTAACGAGCTACTTGAAGCTGGAATCAGTTTACAGCTTACTCTCATTCACTCACTACATTTGCCTTTCTTCAGGTCTCATGGCCTTTGTACAGGTACCAAAAGTCTAGCGCCCATTCTACTAGCTATGCTGTGTAGATGGACGTCACACTGTTGCAAAGAGAAGGAAACAAATCAACTGGCTGCGTAGTATAGAGATCTACCATCCTCGTGGTGGTGGTGATATCCTTTTTTTTTTTTTTTTTTTTTTTTTTTGAAATAACGAGGCGAAACCCTGTTATGTTTAAGGCTAAACTAAGAAACTAATATTATTCTCTTCATACTTTAAAACAATCAGTACATGCATTTATATAGACCAAGTCCAGAGACCCAGTCAAACCTAAACTCCTAATACGGTAACTTCCTACCTTCCTAATTAACCACAAACTTTCCTACTAATATTATTCCATAAATCTTCTAACTATATATTCTCCTACTAATAAGGATTTCTTTCTGGATCTTCTCCAGCAGGTTGTTGTTTGTGGATTTCTTCCCTTCTTCGGTTTCGGCGCTGATATACACGTAGCTGCGCCTCCTCTTGGGCTAGGTCGGGCTCTTCTGGAACTGGGCCTCTTCTGTGCTTCCTTGCAGGAACATCCAGAGATATATCATTCCCCCCCCATGGGAAAAGAACTCGTCCGCGAGTTGGAAGCGTCGGGAAAGCGAGACAGCATCTTCCCAAGTGGCGTCAGATTCTGGCAGTCCTGTCCAAGCAACCAAGACTTCTGTGCGACCTTTGTGACGCCGTGACGAGAGGATGTGGTCAGGATATAGTGATACCTGGCCAGCCACTGTAAAGTCTGGGAAAGCTGTGAAGCTTGGAGATCGTACTTGACTTGCGTCGCGTAATTGAGAGACGTGGAAGACGTTGTGTAGCCGCAAATTCGGAGGTAGCTCAAGCCGATATGCGACGTTACCTATCCTCTCAATTATGTTAAAGGGCCCATAAAAACGATGTCGTAATTTGTGATGCCGCCGGTTTGTAATAGATCCCTGTCTGTAGGGTTGTAATTTAAGTAAAACCTTGTCACCTGCCTGGAATTCTTTGTCACGGTGCCCTTTATCATAAATTTGTTTCATTCGATTTTGTGCTTACACCAGATGTAAACGTAGGTCTCGTAATACCGCATCGCGATCTCGCAAGGCATCGCCAACGGCATCTACCCGGACGGACCCCATAGCAAACCCATGTATGGTTGGGGGAGTCCGACCATAAACAACCTCGAACGGAGTGATCCGTGCTGCCGTATGAAAACTGTTATTATAGGAATATTTGGCCCAATGTAAATACCTACGCCAACTGCGAGGATTCTCCCCTACGAAATAACGTAGATAGTTCTCTAAGCAGCGATTTAGTACTTCCGTCTGGCCATCTGTCTGGGGATGATATGAAGTGCTATGTAAGAGTGATGTGCCCTGCAGTCATGTAGTTCTTTCCAAAAAAGACTAAGAAAATTTTTGTCTCTGTCCGAGACAATGGTTAACGGCATACCATGCAGACGTACTATCTCACGAATGAAAGCGTCTGCTACAATTGGTGCTGAAAATGGGTGCCGCAGAGGAATGAAGTGGCCATACTTTGATAAACGATCTACCACGACTAGGATCGTATTGCTTCCATCAGATAGCGGTAAAGCCTCAATGAAGTCCATCAAGATATCCTCCCATATGGTTTCCGGAATCGGTAGGGGTTGCAATAAGCCGGCTGGTTTTAGCGAGCTTGATTTTGCTCAATTGCACATGTCACATGTTAATACATACTGTTGGACGTCGCGGCGCATGGAAGGCCAATAGAAAGACGCGGAGAGCCGTTTGAAGGTGCAGAATTGCCCGGCATGGCCTCCTGTGGGTGTGTCATGACATTCAAAAAGGAGTTGCTGACGCAGCTGGCCATCATTGGGGACGACAATACAGCCATTACGGAGAAGAAGATCACCGTGAATACGGTAAGGGCCGGGGCAGTCACTACGGGCTTGTGACAACAGTTGCTGGACCACCGGGTCAGCTGGTGGCGCGGCGAATGGCTTCTATCAATCGCGTAGGAGCCGAGGAGCAGTGAGCTGAAAACATTTCTCCTTTGACTGTTGTAGTGATGGCGGTACTGCTTGTATCACTGACTTCTACCTTGATCTCATTGGAAAGGCTATGTTCTTGTCTGGATAATGCATCAGCGACAATATTTGATGCTCCTGGCCGATAATCAATAGTATAGTCATATTCCATTAGTTTGACAAGCCACTTCTGTTGAGCAGGTGTCGCGATCCTTTGCTCCAAAAGGTATTTGAGGCTGTGGTGGTCCGTCAAGATAGTAAATTGCCGACCTAAGAGGTATGGTCTCCAATGTTGGACAGAGAGAACTAAAGCCATGAGCTCTTTCTCATACGTGGCTAAATTCAAGGCGCATCCTGCTAGGGCCTTGCTGAAATAGGCGATTGATCGCTTACTTTGGGAGAGGACCGCTCTGATTCCATTCCCGGAAGCGTTTGTCTCCACTATAAAAGAGCGTGAAAAGTCCGGAGTGGCCAGGACTGGTGCAGACACCATCTTCCATTTGAGAGTAGAGAAGGCCTGGGATGCTTCCTCGGTCCACCTGAAAGAGCCCTTTGCTAAAAGCTTGGTTAGTGGCGCCGCTATCTTCCCGTAGTCTTGTATGAAGAGGCGATAATAGCCCGTGATACCCAAAAATCTGCGTAGGGCCGTGACGGAATTTGGTAGTGGCCAATCTACCATAGCCTGGATCTTGGCGGGGTCCGCGGCAATGCCTTTGCTTGATATAATATGGCCTAAGTATTCCATTCTCTGCTTACCCCAGCTACACTTGGATATGTTCACCTGAAATTCCCTTCTCGAAGGACTATCAAAAACAGGTGTAGGTGACGAAGATGCTCGTCCCAACTTGCACTATAGATTAGTATATCATCAAAAAACACCAAAACAAACTTGCGTAAGTAGGGCCGAAATACCTCATTCATAAGCGATTGAAAAGTAGCGGGGGCATTGGTCAGACCGAAGGGCATAACCAAAAATTCATAATGGCCTTCATGGGTGCAGAAGGCTGTCTTGTGAATATCTGCTTCATGGACCCTGATCTGATGATATCCAGATTTTAGATCTAATTTAGAAAAGAAAGTTGCACCATGCAGCTCGTCCAACAGCTCATCAATTACTGGAATTGGAAACTTATCCTTCACGGTGATGTTGTTCAAGGCTCGATAATCCACGCAAAAGGGCCATGTTCCATCCTTCTTTTTGACTAGGATAACGGGTGAAGAGAAAGCAGAAGTGCTTGGCCTAATGATGCCAGAACTCATCATTTCTTGCACTGTTCTCTCGATCTCATCTTTTTGGAGTACGGGATATCGATAGGGTCGAACGTTAGCAGGGGGTGCTCCATGAAGTAGCGGTATCCGATGATCGCAAGCTCGTGGCGGGGGTAGTCCTTGAGTTGGAGAAAAAAGAGTGTTGAATTTTTCCAGTAATTGTTGTAATTCAGCTGGCAGTAGTTCTTGTGTTTCTAACACATGTAACTTGGGTACTAAGGTGATTGCAAAGCAACTACCCTTATCATGGGCAGTCATGGAGAGTCCTCCTTCACGAGCTCCCTTGAAAACATGATTACTGCCTTGCCATGTGAATTTCATGATCCCCTTGGCCCAATTACAGAGTACATCCCCAAGCGTTTGTAGCCAATGGATTCCGACGACAATATCGACACCTCCGAGAGGAAAGGGGTAGAGATCTACCAGGAAATTAGCTCCTTCGATGGCCAGAGGGACCTGTAGATAAGTATGATTAATAGGGTAAGGTCTGCCATCCGCAATTTCTACCTGTAATCGACGCCCTGGAGATGGAACTAAGTGCAGTCATTTTGCCAAAGCTTCTGTAATAAAATTATGGGTGCTACCCGGATCTACCAGTATGAAAACCTTCTGATATTTAAGCTGTCCGTAGAGACGGATCATTTGTGGGCCGGCTAGGCCATGTATGGCATGTAAAGATATTAATCCATCTTCAGCTGTATTGGGATCATCTTCTTCCTCAGATTCCTCCGGTTCCTCGTGTCCTTCCAATCGATACGCTCGCGCCCGGCACCGGTGCCCCAGCTCGAACTTCTCATCGCAAAAGAAACACAACCCCTTCGCTCTACGATCCTTCATTGCTGCCCATGAGAGAGGAATTGCCCGTTCGGTGTTTCGCGATGGCGCCGTCGTTGCTACTGTTGCAGGGGAGTTTGGCTTCAGAAAAGGACTCGGTTTAGGCCATTGATTGGATCGGCCTGAGGTGATGCTGCTCCGCTCTAATCGAAGTTCTTCCTCAAAGAGGCGAGCCAACTTGAAAGCTGCCAAGTTCTTCCTCAAAGAGGCAAGCCAACTTGAAAGCTGCCTGTAGATTCGTCGGGTTATGGGTGAGGACCTTGATCGCGATGCGATCTCGCAACCCACAATAGAACCGTCCGACTAGATCGTCCTCCGGTACCCAGGGAAGGCGAGACCTGTGTTCTTCGAAGAGGGATTGGTATTCAGAAACAGTTCCCTCCTGTTTTAATTTGCCGAGTGAGTAACTGACGTTGCCAAAAACATTAGGCCCGAATCTTTCCATTACGGCGTTCACTGAGTTGTTGCCATGAGTGTTGGGGATAGGACTGTTCATATCCTTGGTACCACCTATTAGCTTCTCCGCGTAAGTGCATTGCCATGGTTACGATTTTCTGCGGATCACTCACAATGTTGTGGTAGCGGAAATACTTGTCCGCATTGAAAAGCCACTCCTGGGGTTCTTCTCCTGTAAAGCTCGGAAAATGATGTCGCTCACGTGTTGCCGTGTAGGGCGGCGCCATGTTGATGGGTGGTACTGCCGCCGGGGTTCAGTTTGTCGCATATCCTGGAGTTGCTCGTTCAGCAGTAGGTGGGCTGCCATTGTTTGCAAATTGTCCGAAGTACACATTCGGCATAGCTGCTGGAGGTGAGTTTCCTGTATCAGCACGTCCGGCTTGTTGATTTATCATAAACATCTTGAACATCTCTCTCATGTCTTCCATGAAAGCCTCATGTTTGCGCATGAACTCGTCCAAGGTGGTGGTTGCTGGAGCTGCATCCGTGGTACTTCCTCCGTCCGTGGTGGAAGTGGTTGGCCGGCTTCCCTTCGACATTACTGCCGGCGGTAAGCTCTGATACCAATTTGTTATGTTTAAGGCTAAACTAAGAAACTAATATTATTCTCTTCATACTTTAAAACAATCAGTACATGCATTTATATAGACCAAGTCCAGAGACCCAGTCAAACCTAAACTCCTAATACGGTAACTTCCTACCTTCCTAATTAACCACAAACTTTCCTACTAATATTATTCCATAAATCTTCTAACTATATATTCTCCTACTAATAAGGATTTCTTTCTGGATCTTCTCCAGCAGATTGCGGTTTGTGGATTTCTTCCCTTCTTCGGTTTCGGCGCTGATATACACGTAGCTGCGCCTCCTCTTGGGCTAGGTCGGGCTCTTCTGGAACTAGGCCTCTTCTGTGCTTTCCTGTAGGAACATCCAGAGATATATCAAACCCCTCCCTGGGTCTCCGCTAACTCGCGGATCACAATTTTATACGCACACCTATATGACCATTTTGGACCCAGATACGCGCAGGAGAGTAAAACCCCGGCCTGGCGTCTGCTCCCGGACCAAAAATGGAGTACTGGGAGTTACCCAGCCACCAGCTTTCCCGTAACAGCAGAAAACTCTCGGTACGGGCACATCCCCATTTCAGGACACCCCTGGGTATCGAACCCGGGACGCACGGCTCACGAACCGCACGCTTGCCGGTCGACCCAAGAGCGGGAGGCGGTGGTGGTGATAGTCTATCAAACAAAATTCTCAGCCAGCGGTTCTAGCTATCCAATGATATAGCTGCCCTAGAGCACCTAGATGAAGGGCTAAGCTATTGTATTGTTATTTCAATAATCCATCATCTTTACTATTTGTCTTGCTGCCATAGTACTTCCGCTTCTCATAATAAGTCACATAGTCTTGGCAATTATCACTCTTTTTATGTTAAAGAAAAGAAATATAAGGATAATATGTAAGATCCCATGTTTAAGAGTAATGATCTTAAAATGTGTCAGGTTTCAACCAACCTGACTTTTTTATATTTTTACAGATACAGCATACTGTTAGGAGGGCATTAAGTTAATAATACCATTCATATGCTAAATAACTACAAGTTCATAATACCATTTGTATGCTAAATAACCACTTCAGAAGTATGGAATGCAACTCCTGAACTATGCAAGGGAAGAATCAAACAGTAAATGTTTGAGTAGGTGTGGTGATGACATTTGTAACCTACCTAGGCATACTTCATATCGTGCATGGAGGGGAATTTGATTGGAAATTGACTAGGATCTGTTAAATGAAACCTTTTCGTCAACCTATTATACCCTAAACTAGATAAAGATGCGTAAATGTCCACTACCCAACATTAAAAACCAATCATTTGAACTTCAAACATTCGCATGTGAGATGTAAGTTCAAGAATTCACGAATTGACATATAAATTGCGCTAATGTAATTTTGTAAAAGTCAGTTCTTATTAGTGTCAATTAAACCCACATAAGTGTGTTACAACCTGTACGCATGCTTCTCTTCACCTTTTATGGAACATTGAGTAGCATTCTTACCTGTGGATCACAATTGCCGCTTTACTTTAGACTTGTGCGCACCAACCTAATATAAAATACCATACCCTTTTCGATTTATATATGTAGTAGCAAATATTCTCTCTCTTCAGGTACCAGATACTCATACATGGATAAGGAACGAGGATTGTAAATTAAGTTAAGTTTCCAAATATTTCATCTAAGCCAAGTGGTAATTCATGCGGTATAAGCAATATTTGAGATTATTCGAAAACCAAGATAAGATTATAGAATACATTACTTTGTACTTGATTGAAGCAATGCATGAAGTGAACAAAGAGGCACAATGTCAGAAAGTTATTATTTTCACATGATCTAAGATTCTTGCAGCCTGAAGGGAGCCAAGCATAACAAGAAGCAATAAACAGAAAATGAAAATTAGCAACACACCTCAAATATACTTGCTAGTAATGTTATTAAACATTCACTTTTCATTAGCGGCTCCTATTTATCCTTTAGTGGCTCGCGTTACTTGCTCGGATCATATCCATCAAGCCTCGGGACAAAATGTCCAGCTTTCTTTCTCAACCATGACAATGTTGAGATAAGAAGCACAGATTGATTATTGAGATCAGAAACAAGCACAACTATTACTGTCATGAACTGTTAGAAACTTATACAATAACATTAAGGCAGTCAGAAGACATTTTTAAATGCCTGGATATTGTTGAAATGTAACTAAGCTGTTTATTGATTCTACCACACTATAGTATGTAACGATTTTACCAAAAAGGGGACATGTAGATCTAACAGGCTTTAAAATAAGGTTTCTCCGCAGTACATATCCTCACTACATAACCCATGCGTTGGTTAGTAAGATGAATGCAGTTGACAGAAAGCATGAGAAGGTTTTATTTTCATAAACTAATAGCCGCTTAAAAAACAATGGTAGAAATTTTTCTTTAGAAAAAGAATGTCATAACTACATAAACAGAGAGGAAGGGGATGAAGAGAATGCCGACGCTTACTCCATCCAGATGTATGTCTGTTCATACTTCTCCTAAATGATTTTCTCAGTACCTCTGCTTCAGTCAATAGCATGAAACCAAATTAATATTCTATCTTGCTTCGCTTTATTGTTTCTGACTTCCCTTGGGTTTTCGGCACTGATGCATTAGAAGATGCACCTGCTCAGTAACCCTTTTCAAGCAACCAAATTTGCTGGTGACTGTAAAATTCATTGCTGTAAGCCTCATCAATTATTACCCCCTTACGTAATGCCTTCTTGTTCCAATCCAACAGGGAACACAATATCTGGTTGTGGAACATAGCCTTCTTCCTCTAGCTCAAGAAGGAGAGTCTTCATATACAAATAGATTTGAGCTGAATCTGGATGACCTTTATCGAATGAGATAAATTTATGTGTTATGTTATTAATATCAATCCAGCTACAACCAGGCAATTTCTGTACCTTCCTTTCCTTCATTAAGCTTCTCACCCTTACAACCCCATCCCAGCGACCCGCCACTGCATGAATGTTTGACATCAGTATATAGTAACCAGAGTTTTGAGGATCCAATTCAAAAAGATGTTGTGAAGCAAGCTCAGCAATCTCAACATTTTTATGGACACGACATGCTCCAAGGAGTGCACCCCAAATCCCAGCATCTGCTTTAAATGGCATGCCAAGTACAAGGTTCAATGCTTCAGCAAGACTTCCAGCACGACCGAAGAGATCAACCATACAAGCATAGTGCTCCATCCTAGGGGCAATTCCGTAATATTCTCTCATATGCTGGAATATGTTATAACCTTCTTCAACCTGGCCCGCATGAGCACAAGCAGACAATAAAGAGAGAAAGGTTATATGATCAGGATGATATCCTGCTTCCTCCATCTGCCGAAACAAACTTAATGAATCCTTAACGAGACCATGGGCCCCATGGGCAGCAATTAGGCTATTCCACGACACTTCGTTCCTTTCGTTCATCAAATCAAAAACACGACAAGCTGAAACCAAATCCCCGCATTTGGCATACATGTCTATTAGAGCGCTCTCAGCAAATAAGTCTGATTTTAGTGGACCTCTAAACATAAAGCCATGAATCTCTTTTCCATAATGCAGTGCGGGTAAGATTGCACATGCAGATAGTGCAGATGATATTGTCACACAATCATATATAAACCCTTCTACACCCATGTGGCGGAAAAGACTGATGGCCTCTTCAGGATTTCCGTTTTGTGTAAAACATCCAATCATTGAATTCCATGCTACGGCATCTTTATCTGACATCCGCATGAATATCTGGTGAGCAAGATCTAGTCGGCCACATTTGGCATACATGTCAGCTAGTGCACTTTCAACGTAGCATCTACCATTGAGTGCATTCTTAATGATAAAGGAATGAAGCTCTTTCCCAATGCTCAACGATGTTAGGCATGTGCAAGCTGGCAAAATGCTAGCCAGTGTCACAGCATTCGGCTTAAGATTAGATTTTAACAACTTCCGGAACATCTTTACAGCATCGCCGCTTATGCCGTTGAGGACATAGCCAGATATCATTGCACTAAATATTACCACGTCCACGATCTTGCTGGACTCATAAACCTTTCGTGCCATCTCAGGATTTTTAAATTTGAAATACGTATCAATTAATGCACTCTTCAAGAAAGCATCCATCATAATGTCATTCCTCAAGATAAAAGCATGCATCTCCTTGTGATGCAACAGGTTAGTTGAACCCGAGAAAGAAGGCAAAATACTTGCAAGCGTTATTGAATCAGGCTTAACACCGGAAGCCTGCATTTGGTAGAACAAATCCAAAGCCTCCTTGTTCAAGCCATTCTGAACACATCCCGAGATCATTCCGTTCCAAGCAACCACGTCAGTCTGTCCCATAGAATTGAACAAAACACGCATCTCCGACAAACACCGAGATTTCGTATACATGGCTAATAATGTGTTGGCCACTGATGCCTCCAAATCCACCCCGTATTTGATAGCAAGAGAATGAAGGAGGGTACCATACTCCAACATCCCCTCATCGCAACAAATCGACAACAAACAAGCAAACGAAACATAATTTGGTTTGCTGTCTGAACTCCTCATGCTACTAAAAAGCCGAACAGCATTACCAAAATCCCCAATCCTCGCGTACCCATCAATCATTACATTCCACAGAACACAATCCCTATCGCCCATTTCATCAAACACCCTTCTGGCATCTCTAATTGAATCATTCTCCGCATACATCTTGATCAACGCACTACCAACGAACAAATCAGTCTCCAAACCCATTGCCCTTACTGTCTCATGAATCAATCGACCAAGCGAGATGGCAGATAGACCGCAACAAGACTTAACAACATAAGGAAAAGTATATTTATCCGGAAGCACACCAACAAAAATCATCTTGAAGTAGAACAAAATCGCAAAATCAAACAAGCCCATCGCTGCAAAACCTCTGATCAACCAATTCCAGGGGGCCGGTGAGTCCTTTTCGATTCGAGCGAATAAATTATGGGCGTCGGAGAAGCTTCTGCAAAGAACATACATTCCAAGAAGGCGAGTACGTAGATATCTATCGCCAACGCCATTTCTGATGATCTGTGCATGGATTTGGCGGCCCTTTTGAAGGTCGGAAGAATCAGTGCAGGTTCTGAGAAGAGAGATGAGATTGATGACTGGGTTTTGTTGTTGTGTTGATGAGATTTCGTCGTCGAAATGTGTGGGATTTATGGCCAAGTTGTAGACTGATCGATGAGATTTGGGGTTTAATGATTTGCGGGAAGAACAGAGGAGATGATGGAATGAGATTGTTCGAGGTAGCATCACGTCATCACGCTGCCGAGAATTTTATCAACGGAGCCAAGAAAGAAAGCCATGCGGGACATCTGGTGTTGCCTTTTCCTACATAGGTTCAAAACAATATTAGAGTTTTTTTTTTTGGCAAATACTATATCAGTCTCTAAAATTTTTCTATTTATCCAAATCAACCCTTAAATTTTTTAATTACTGTTTAAATTTCTAAAAAAAAAATTTCTCAATATTTGTACCAAAACTATTTTGACCATTATATAAATATTTTTTAAAAAAAAATTAAAAATAAAAATTGTAGATCAAAATCAGAAGCTATGTAATTGCCATTTAAGAGTAAGAACTCAATTTCTAAAATTCATTTTTTTAGCTTAAGTTTAACAGCAGATTGCCACTGGAAGTGGCTGACTTGCTATTTGTTTTGTTTTTGCAAATATTTTCATCATCGAAGTCATAAATCTTGACAAGAGGTACAATATTATTGTTAAAAGATTTTTTAAAAAATCTTTCTAAATAGATGTTTTGAATATTTTTAAAAATTTGTAAATAAAGTTTGAAAATTTTTATTTAAAAATGATGGTTGTTACAGGTGCCCTTTTTTTTTTTTTCCTTTTATTGCCTTCATATTTATCTATTTTTGGTCGGATCTTAAATTGAAAAAAAGTCAAGATCGGCCAGTTTAATGCCTAACTTTATAAACTTTAACACATTAAAGTTACATAGAGCCAGCCGCCTGCAGGCGGGTGGGCATCAAATCCTCTCCCCCGTGGGAGGGAGGGGTCGTGGGTTCGAACCTACGCTGGGAAGGGGATTAGCTTAAGCGGGGTGGACTAGCCACCTGCTCCACTGTGACAAAAAAAAAAAGTTATATAGACTCCTATTACATAGGCCTATTAGCACTCCCATTGTTTTCCACCGTTTCAGCCACCCACACTTTTCCCTTTTTCCTTGGACCCTATCCAGCCTCTTCTTCTTCAAGAGTTTTCCAATTCTCTACCCGGGCCTTCACTAGCATCTTGGATCTTCCAATTATTTTCATCCGAGACAGTTTGATCTATATTTTGGCCGGTCTGGTTAGATGGGAGCGGTCTATTGTAATTATCTGGTCTGATTGGACCGATGAACTGTCGTCCATTTGTCGCTCCCCATGCTGCGTCTTACCATCTGTCATAATCATAGCATTCGCTTTCCACCATTTACTGCCACGTTGCCACTTTCCATGCTATGTCACTTGCTACGCTGTCAAAACGAGATCGTTTCATTTTCACTGCTTACCGCTTGGCGCCGCTTTGCACTCTCATCTCCTCATAAATACAATTCTTATCAATTAATTTTGACCTTCTGTCACTCTTACTTGATTGCTTCATCTGATACTACCTACTCTTCTTACAATTTTATTAGCTCTTTTTTTTTTTTACCTTTAAATTTCTGGAATGTTTTGTTCTATTTAAAAAGACTTCTGATTCATGTCTTTCTGCACCTACCTTACGGTATTTATTCCTTGCTAGCTTTGTACTAAATTTGTTGATAATTGAAACTTGTTTGCTGATAAGCTTGGTAATAGTAAGTTGTTGATGTCTGTTCTACTACTACACCATGGTCAGTAGAAATACAATAGTTAACTAAGGATATAACTGTTCTTGGTGATACGAATATATATGTTCTTTGGCACAACATAGTCAGCTTTACAGTAGTAGAAGTTGTATTGAGTTACGCAGCATTGCTTGCTGATAAGCTTTGTAGTTTTGAAGTAAGTTTTAATTCTTAGCGATGCAAATAAGAAAATCGTCGGCATGACAGATATACTTTTGAAATTTTTAGCCACGATAAAGTATAGGTACTCTTTAAGAGAAATATCAGCAACAACAGATGTATTCTTCTTGGCTATGTTGAAATATTGAAGCAGGTAAAAAGTTCCCTTTCCTAGCGTACACTATCATTTTGTCAGCAAATAATGTTGCCAAGCACATTCCGGCCAGAAAATTGATCAATTTCAATCTTTTGACTTATCGTCTTGTCCAAATACTTTGACATATTTTTGCCCAAATGTTGTATAATATGTTTTTGCCCAAACATGTATGATATGTTTTGCCCAAATGTCATGTATACCAGTTCTATGTAGAAAGCAAGGACATTCTATTTTCTTACTTCTAAGTAAAAAGTAATGACACCTCATTTTTTGCTAATGTATAGATAGTTGTACACATCCCCTCCATGCATATCCTTCTAACTTCCTAATATTATATTTTGTGTTAATATCAATAATATGTCCGCAGCAATGCGCGGGCACACAACGCTTGTTTGCATCTATGAGAGAAAAATCCTGCAAAGCAGTATTAGTACCCTTTATTAAATGGATATTACAATGAGTTTTAAGAGAGAAAGGGGAAGACTACAACAGTGTAGTTGCTGCAGTTAACTCTCTATTTTGGCTTTCTTGTAGGTATATGGAATTCCCGAGGCGAAGATCTAGCTTTGGGAGAACGTTTATAATCGGCGATGGGGTCGAGAGGTCTTTGACTTTTTTGCTAGTATTTGGATGCGTCGATCTAATGGCTTTCTTTTCAGCTGGCAGGCCTCTGCTTGGAGAGATGGTGCGCTTGGGTTGGCGGCCTTTTTTGAATTATGCGGAAGCTTCTGTCTTAATCATTCTATTAGATTCCATGCGGACTGCTAGTGTATAGTGTCAGATTTGGCGCATAGAGTTTGGATCTATGTTTGTTTTAAATAGTACGTATTATAAGAATGACATCATCAGATATGCGATTTTTTAATGACTGTTTTACCCTTCTAGATTGGACTTTTTTCAGGCCTTGTTGGGCCGCTTTTGGTCCATCCCGTATCATTGACATATGGGATGCTGCTATCAACGGGGCACCTCGTTTAACGACTCATTACGGGCGGGAGGATGCGAATCCGTTGCAACCGTTCGGTACTACCGTTTCGTGCACCTACCTCCAAAACACATATTTAGAAGTATTTCTTTGAAAAATTTTTAACATAAAAGTTGTAGATTTTGATAAAATTTATAACTTTTATGTTGAAAGTTTTTCAAAAAAAAAAAAAAAAGCTTCTAAATAAGTGTTTTTGTCCAAATTTAACGGATTTTAAAATAGTTTTTAAAATCCGTTAACTTTGGAGCCCCACAACATCTCTTTAGAAGCATTTTCAGGAAAAACTTACAATATAAAAATTGTAGAAATCATCAAAATCTATAACTTTTATGTTGAAAGTTTTTTAAAAAAATACTTCTAAATAGATATTTTAGGGGCGGGTGCACGGAACGGTAGCACCGAACGGGTGCAGCGGATCCCAATCCCTGGCGGGACGTTATCCCCACTTTGGACGGGACCTTGGAAGCTCGTCGTACACTCGTCCTTTTGGCGTGCCCTGATATCCTTTGCTCTAGTACGGACTCCATGCAACTGTATAACGACTCATTATGGCAGGAATGTTTTCACTTCGAGATATATATATATATATATATATATATATTATATATATATATATATATATATATATGTGTGTGTGTGTGTGTGTGTGTGTGCGCGCGCGCGCGTGTTTAAATTACGCAGAAGGCATGGGTTTACTTATCTAATTTTACTGATAATTTTTTTTTTCGAGAAAACCTCTTAAAACAACAATGTTAAAACATCTAATTTTATGCTTCGTTTTTCTTTTTCGGAATGATAGTTACATATCAATTTATATTTTATACCTAATTCCAAATAGAATAACTTTTTCTTATATTGTTAAATCAACTCAAAATATATTATATAAACATATTTTAACAAAAAACTTTAAATGCAACAAAAATTAGATTTTGTTGTACTTAATGATTTTCGAAATTTATAAAAGATATATCTAAATAGATGTTTTCACATTTTAAATTTGGACAAATAACTCTCTAGAATTAAAAAAAAATAGAAATATTTGAATATAAATTTAAAAAGCATACTGAAAGTTTTTTAATATTGAAATTTTTTTAGAAGAATTGATTAATATTTTTTTGAGTCTCTAAATTTTTAAAAAAGTATGAATTTATTTCTCAAAAGTTTGCAAACCTGAAAATTTTCGATCGTGGAAAATGATTTTTTTGGACAAACTTTTCGGTTCCAGCAGAGTATCCCCCAAAATTATGAGCCAGGGTTTTTATAATGTCCAGGTGATTTGATCAATCAAGATTCAAATCCCAAATCCGATCTTATTATAAAAAAAAGGATTAAAAAAAAACAAATCGGATTCCCAGTTTCCTGCTGGCAATCCTCCGATATCGTTTTCGTAGTTTCTTCTATCGAATTTTTTGAACTTCTATGCAACCGCTGAATTCTGTATCCGATTCTATGAATTTATTGCCGATTACAGAGCGAAGTTCAACTTGTGAAAGGACGGTAATAATCACTATCACTATCATTAAGTTTTAAATTTTGTATTTATTTCTCTGAAATCACAGTAATTCTTTCTATTAAGCAATGTACTGATCATTTTCGAGAAAGCTTGGTGGAGCAGATGTCTGTAGCTAGTATGCAGACATTAGCATGTTTAGTTTACGCTTTAGCTGTAAGTAATTAGAATAGTAATTGTCCAATCTGATTGCAAGTGTTTAGCTGGAGATAATTTGGGAATTGTTCACATTCCACCAAGGATGAGATTCCAGTACGTATGAATTTTTTTTTATTCTGGAGCGACAAACAAGATAAGGATATTATTGATTCCCTTTCTGATTCCAATGCATGAGAATTGTCATACCGATTCGCATTAACATACCCAACCAGAGGCAAATTTGCATCGTTGTTATGCTTATTTTGGACTATTATTGTTAGTTTACTACAGAATGAGGTGAATAAAACTGAGATTAGAAGTCTTGTGTGAAGAAATATACTTGCTTCTCTAGCCATACTTGTGGAATGCAAGCACTTGGTGATGTTATCTTTTACTTCTTTACCTAGAGCCTATATTTTAAAGGAAAGCTTTTGAATTTTTGTACAAATAATCGTGGTTTTCAGATTATTTTTTTAGAAAATTAGAAATAATTCATTCATTCCTCATGTCAATGCTCTTCTAGATTGATGATGGCTGCTTTAAAATTTTACTTGTCCATTCTCATATGGACGGGATGTGGAGCGTACGTTCTCAATGAGAATTAGGACGACTTATAACCAAACTCTTGTTTTTTGATCCCTGCTAATATAAAATTTTGTGACTTGCTGCTTGGCCCATCTTGAGTAGGTAATGATGTAATCTCTCATCTCTTTTACTGAAACTTATGAAACATCGTTCATTAGATTACAAATAGAGATATGTGTTTTCCTTCTTACATTATATCAATTGTATACATGACGAGGAAAAAGATACTCAAGAAGTATTGCCTTTAGATAAGAGTGTGGGTGATGGAAACAATGGTCAGAACCGAGTCACAGTTGCCACATTGGCAGCGAAGAATCTAACTGAACCACCTTTCATGGAATGTTCTTTGACTCTCTTGATGAACTGTTTGAATGTTATAAAGGTTATATTGAAAGCAAAAAGGTTTTGCTGTATTAAGAAAGTCACAGAAAAGAAATGATAAAGGTAACGTAAGTTTCGCTATCTTTGGGTGCTCTTTAAGTGGAAGGTCTAGATGCAAAGAACAAAGGAAGTTGAATACTGTGTTTATATTCAAGACCATGGTTTGACGTCTCGGTGCCGCACCGGAATGGCGGCACCGGAACGGCCGAAACGGCTGTTTTTGGGCCGTTTCGGCCGTCTCGGCCCGTGCTGACCGAAATGGTCGGCACGGTGTGTTTGTGAGTATCATCATATTTATTTGTGGGATAGGTGTGTGTGTGTTATGTTCAAACAAAGCACGGGGTAGATTTATATGCATTATGTTTCGTTGATCCATTTCATCAACCATACCGACACTCAATGTGGTAATAATTTATATAATATGTGCTTTGAGTTTTGACAAATGAATGTGATTTCTTCTTATTATTTAATTTTCATTACCATTTATATAATACATATTGTAAATTATTATTATTATTATTATTATTTTTTATAATTGTACGATTCGGCACGGGTCGGCACGTCTCGAGATCCTAGTTTAACGAAACTCGAAACGGCACGGTACGGTAAACCTTGTTCAAGACACAATGCAAAGCAAGAGTTTATGCAGCAGCATTTGATTGTGGGAAAGAGCGAGTTACTTCTCTATACTTGACCATAACCATGAGTTGTGTCAGAATTAATTGAAGTACCTTAAACATGGGACTATTTTTCTGAGTTCCCAAGCGAAAATTAAACATCCAAAAGAAAACCTTGCAGTCTCCTTCGGATTAGGTCTCAAGGTTCTAAGTTATTCGGTAACTAACTTGTATGCTAGATCGTGAGAAGAAGTTATTCCTGAAATTTGTCTATTAGTGTCTCATAGTTGAAAGCTTTTACCAATAAATTGTCTAGAAGTTTTTGGCCTGGACATCCTTACCTATGAGTAGGTTGGGGCTGGGTTTGTTTTTGAACACAATGACTGTATGATGTAATTACAAGTTTGAGCTAATACAATTTCCTTACTTACAAAAAAAAAAAAAAGAAAAACAAAAATTTCTAGAAGCTCTGTTTATGGGGACCTAGCCTAAACTGCATACCTCCATCATTTAATTGATTTTCAATAATTTGTAAAGAAGAGTAGAAATTAATGGACTGTTTTAACTCCTTCACAGGCTTGTGACAATGCAAGCCTGCTCATTCTTAATACTCCCTTTGTGTTGGTCTTCCTACCCAAAGAACATGCAGAGATCCATCCTTGATAGATTTTGGAATTTTAACAGAGGGCAGCTCACAAATTTCCTAATAGACATTACCATACTTGAGTAGTTTTTCTAATACTTAATTTTTGTTTGTATGTTCTTTCAGTGGACTTACTACAGCATAAAAACAATGCCTGTGTAGATATCGCAGGTTAAGAAATGTGATTTTGTGCGTCCATGCATGCATGTAGGTGTGATTCTAAGATGCTACATGTGTGTAGCCGCAATACTCTAGAGGTGTACATTGATATTTATCATAGAAATAGTTTACAAGAAAGGCTTTTTAAATATACAGATGAGGCGATAAAATAAGTACGTAATACATATAGAAAGAGAGAGAGAGAGAGAGAGAGAGAGAGAGAGAGATACACACAGGACAGGTACTCACGCTTGGATGCATGAATGAACATGAACACTTACACAAACCTGCATCTGTACAGGTTTGTTTTGATTATGCCGATATAAATAGAACTACGTGTTGTCGAGCAATACAATTGCATATACAATATTCAAATTGTTTATGGTGTTGCCCTTTGAAACTGTCTTCTTTTCTTGTTACTTATTTTTGTCTTCCTTTTCAATTTTCACATTACAGAATGTAATTTAAACGTGCAACACACTCAAATAGATGTTGCTAGCTATCGAAATATAGTTGAGTTTTTTAACCTAAGGTAATTTTCACTAAATAATCCATTCTAACCATTTACACTATATACAAAGAATTAGAAGCTAGGTTTGGAGGAATCAATATAGTTGAACCACCTTTTCCCGGAATGTTGTTTGACTCCGCCAATGAATTGGTTGGCTATTACAAAGTTTATGGAAGTCCAAAAAGTTTTCCGATAATAAAAAAATCGGAAAAAAGAAACGATCACCAAGGGAGGTTAAAGTTTATGGTATTGACCTGTGCTATGAGTAGAAAGCCAAGATGCAAAGAAGAGAAGCTGATGTATCCTAGTCCGACATTAAAGACACAGTGTAAAGCTAAGGTTAGTGCAACAGTATATGATGATAGTAAGGTGCAAGTGACATCAGTTATAACCTTGGTTTGACGTCTCGGTGCCGCCACTTGGCGGCACCGGAACGGCCGAAACGGCTGTTTTTCGGCCGTTTCGGCCGTCTCGACCCGTGCCGACCGTTTCGGTCGGCACGGTGTGTCCGTCTCGACCGTGCCGACCGTTTCGGTCGGCACGGTCGGCAAATTTCGTTTTTTTATTTTTTTTTAATTTTTTTTTTTAATAATGAGTATCATCATATTTATTCATGGGATATGTGGGTATATTGTTTTCAAACAAGGCACAGAGTAAATTTATATGATTTAGATTTCGTCGATATCAACCACACCAACACTCAATATGGTAGTAATTTATAATATGTGCTTTGCATTTTAACAAATGAATAAGACTTCTTGTTATTTAATTTTTATTACTATTTATATAATAAATCTTATAATTTTTTATATAATTGTACGATTCGGCACGGTCGGCACAGTCGGCACGGCACGGTCGGCACGTCTCGAGATCTGAGTTTACCAAAACTCGAAACGGCACGGCACGGTAAACCTTGGTTATAACCATAAGCTGGGGCAGAGTAGTGTAAGGTACTTTAAGCGCAAGGAAAGAACAGATTTCGATTCAAACATGCAGCAAAATGGTCAGGCTGATTTACGTCGATTTGGGGAAATATGCAAGGAAGTGCTGGTAATTGCCAACTTAGGATCAGTTTCTGAGGATAAGAAACAAATGGTTCTGAATTCCCTTCATTAATTAAAAGGAAGGTTAAATTTTAACCAGGTGGAAGTTGGGAATGGAGAAGCAGTTGAACAAACTAATGCTACTCGATTTATTCAAGATACCGGTCCAGTAGCTCGTGATCATGCATTTTCCCCTAGGTAGCACGGACACGGACACGGGGACACGGCAATTTTAAAAATATAGGACATGGGTACGGCTCGAATACGGCAATAAAAAATTTAAATAATTAAAACATAATTATACGAAATATTAAAATATTAGAAAATATAATAACATTCGATAATAAGTTTATCTATAATATAATATTTCGCGTCCTTGCAATAAATCTAAACACTAAGATTTTAATTATATCAACTAAAACTAAAAAAATATTATATCTGAGTGCATAACTATATTATATTATTTACCACTATTATAAATAATATTTAACTTTTTTAAAAAAATAAACAAAAAATAATTCTTTAAAAAAAAAAGATATAAATAGTGACACGCGTGTCAGACACGCCGAACAGAAGTGTCCGACATGGGTGTCCGATATTTCCTTTTTAATTTTTTCCCGGACACGCTGTCGCGTCCCGCTCCCCGCCCCGGGCTAAGCCCGCCAAGCCCCGACCGCACCACACGATCGGGTCCTTTTCCCTTCCGGAAAAGGTGGCCACTTGGTTAGGTGCCAAGCTAAGCCTCCCCCCAAGTATATTAACACAACTTCCCTCCCGAAAAGGGTGGCCACCAAGGGAGGTGATAGGCTAAGGCCTCCCACACTTATAAACACCAATATCCCTCTCCATCTTAGTGGTATGGGATAATCCATATTAATTCCCGCGGGTGGCCCATTAAGGGCCCAAACCGCTCCCAAAAACACATTTTCGGTCGACCGGTCGGGGTTTCCGGTCGACCGGAAAACGCGCAGATCGCACATTCTGGTGCCGATCCTGCCCGAAAATCCGGGTGTCACACCCCCCACACCTTAGGATACGACGTCCCCGCCGTACGGGACAGGTCACGGACGGACGTACATGCCTAGTCTCTCCCCAGTCACACGGGTCGCAAGTCGCGCATCATGCCCCTACCGCAGCCTTCTTGGCTTTTCCGCGGGTCCCTAGGCCTACGCACCCACCCGTATCCGTGACCGGGGTTGCTTTGATACCATTTCTGTCGCGCCCCGCTCCCTGCCCCTGGCCCCGCCCCCATGCCCCGGCCGCACCACACGGCCGGGCCTTTTTCTCCGACCCGAAAAGGGTGGCCACCGAGGGAGGTGATAGGCTAAGGCCTCCCACACTTATAAACACCAATATTCCTCTCCATCTTAGTGCTATGGGATAATCCATATTAATTCCCGCGGGCGGCCCATTAAGGGCCCAAACCGCGCCCAAACACACATTTTCGGTCGACCGGTTGGGGTTTCCGGTCGACCGGAAACCGCGCAGATCGCACATTCTGGTGCCGATCCTGCCCGAAAACCCGGGGTGTCACACACGCCACGTGGCGTGTCCGAGGAGTGTCGTGTCTGACACGTGCACGGACACGGACACGTCGATATTTTTGGAGTGTCCGTACTACATAGATTTTTCCAAAACCTGAATTATAATGAGACTTTCCCTGTGACGTCAAATACAAGGGAGTTACTGATGGTTCCTTTGATTCTAGAAGTGTTGAAGATGCACTGTTGAACCATAAAGAATCAACATTTAGTCGAGTTATTTCAAGAATGAGAAGAAGAAAGAAGCAACAAGAACAAGAAGAAGTTAGTTCACCTGATCAGGCACTTTTCGTATACGAGGAGTAGATGGAATTCACCTTTTTTTTTTTCGTACAGAAAATCAACACATTTTATCGTCGCCTGTAACATTGATTCAAAACTACTTTTTCTTTTTTGTACATTGTGTTAGACAATATTAGTAGGACAAGTCACACACACCAATTCTCACAGGTAATTACAAAACATGCATTTTGTCTCCCCCATCATTTGAATGCATAATAGAGCAGTAACAATTGAACTGCACCTGTTTATAAGATTGTGTAATGGTTGCCAGGACTTTTTTCATATCTTCCCCCCAATATTATGTAGCTGGACCTTACCAAACCACAATTTATATGAATCACGAACAGGCTAGTTTGCTGCTTCACTATATTCTTCCTCGATATTCAGAAAACTTGTGTAGAAGCTTTGGTCATGCATATCTGGTTTTTCAGGTCAACTATAATGTTCAACCAGAAAACATTGAAACTCAAGTTGTGCACTCTGGCCCACTTGGTTTGAGGGATTTCATGGAGGTAATTATACCTTATCAGTTGTTTATGTTCGGCCATTCTGTATGTTACTAAAAATGAGATATCATTAGGGGCATTGTGCATATATGATGATTCCACCATGACATTATTATTTTCAAGGTTAGTTTTTGAATATTTATAGGCAGCCTATACTATTACTTGATAAGAACCAATGCGGAGTTGTTTCTTTTTTCTTTTAAATAACATAAACGCAGACTAAGTTAGGCTAATATACTTCATTCAAAAATTCCTTGAAGGAACTAGAAGAAGATAGCAAACTGTAAGCTCTGTGATAACAAACAAGAAGATAGAGAAATTTTTCATTGATTAATTAAAGGAAAACTAGTGTGTAGCAGATATAGAGGGAATCTAGACTATTCTACGTAAGAAGATCTCTTAGCAAATGAATAACTATGTAATAAGAACTCTTAGCAAATGAAGCTGATCATGATGATCAAACTCCTATTGTAGTCGAATCAGCTAAACTAGACTTGAACGCAATTGATAAACTGTCCTATACCATGCATTATAGTAATAACAAAAACAAGTACTTGCTATTGCATGTTTCTTTCCCTTTAGATAAAGAACCTTGTGGTATGCTATTAGTAAAGTAGGCAGTATATATTATAGAGTTCGAAAAGCTTTCTTGATTCCTTACCCATACGGTAGAACTTTAGCTAAGTTCCGTAATAATTGATCCTTATTCTGCTGGTATGGGTTCCAAATCATGGATATCTATTTTTTGCAAGATGAACAAGGAAATAGCTGCCCCCCTGCCGCCAGCTGGGGCGGCCCGGGCGTTCGACTCAGGAAGCGAGCGCCCGAGTTTGAACCTCGGCGGGGGCGCACTCGCCCGAATTTTCGGATGGCTGTGAGATAAGTGCGTTCGCCGAGTTTTCAGACGATATGTGCGAAGGTGGTGGGCCCGAAGGGCTACTCCACTGTGTGGTCTGGGGAAGGACGCTACACCGAAATTTTACTACTTGACCGCAGGCCTGGCCAAAGTGGTTCAATGCCTGTCGGTTAGAAAATAGTCCCGGTTTGGGACCATGTAGGTTTCGCTTTGTCATCTCAAAAAAAAAAAAGGAAATAGCTCTGCATGGATCACATAAAGTAAGTTTTTGAATGTCGGCAAATCGTATATTAATGCTCGGGAGAAAATTTTGAGATCCAGCAAGAAGACAAGACGACAAATGCCAAACATCAATTAGAGGAAGGATATGAAGATGCACTTCAGAGTACTGTCCAAAAGGATGCTAACACAGTTTTATACTGGCTTAAAATGACACCTACCTGACAATGATATTGATACTCATTTCGGCAACTTCTTCCTCTTCTTCCTAGCAAATCCCTCTTCTTTTTATTTGTCATCTGCTTGTTTTTTATTATCTCATAGCGGGTTTACAATAAGTCTGTCCTGCTACAAGTCTGTCCTGTACTGTGTCGCCTTGGTCTGGACTGCCATTCAGAACGGAGTTGGATACCCAAAAAAAAAAAGAAAAAAAGAAGTTATGATCTTAAAAACAACCATGAACTTAAAAATTATCTGCAAGAAGTTTTAGTCTCATGCAAGTTATGTAATTAGCAAGTAGGGGCTATAAACCTCATAACTCTTGTAGGGGCACAAACTATATTATTGTAAGTTTTATGGTACATTTTCAGGTTGAACTTGATATATCTAAATGTGTTTAGAACTGAATACTATCTTGAAATGGTTTCTGTAGCTGTCTAAAAGGGTGAAGAGGAAATTGACAAACCACTTTCTCAAAAGATCATTGCTCTTATCATTTTCGATGTAACGCCTCATCCGATATTTCTCTCTGTTATCATTGTCTAAAAGTTTCATTTTAGGTATGAGATTCGAGCAACTTCAATCAAGAAGAAATGATGGGTTCATGTCTTGGTCTTTTTGGCCCTCCTAATAATGAGGGGTCCAGCATGTCAACTAACACCCTTTTTTTTTCTTTTTTTTTTTTTTTTTTGGAACGTTATTTTCGGTAACCAGTTAATATTTCAAATGTCAATGATTTGTGAGGGCATGTGGTTTTCCAGCATTTTTCTTGAGTTCCTTACATTTATGGTTATATTTGTTGTTTTGTAAGTATTGTGTTTGACATGTGATGGAGAGTGGGGTTTGCATGAGGCCATGTGATAACCCTGCTGGAAAGAAAGGCAATGCTTGCTTGTTCTATCCTCTGAGCTTTACTGTTTCTGGATGGATTATTCGTTTCCAATAATTCAAATCAAAAAAAAAAAAAAAAGGTTTTCTCCACTGTTAGTCCTTATCTGCTCTTAACTTAAAAGAGTTAATTTTTTTTTTTTTTTTTTTTGTGAAATCAAATAGAAGGAAATGTTGGAGAAAAATTATGGAAAATGCTGATTTTGGCCCAGTTACTGCTGCACTTGGTGTCAAACATTTTTTTTTTATTATTCGGAAAATTTTTATCCATAACTAGCTCAATTTTGTACGATCATGATACCAATTGGTATTGACTTATGTTCCACCGGCATGGTTACCAATTCTCATACGCCGATTACTTTTATCTATTTTGATAAAAGTGTCATATATATTTTTTTATTATTATTGGGGAACAATTTTACCCGTAATAAGCTCAAATTTGTATGATCATCGTACGGTATGGTTACCAATTTTTACAGGCCGTTCACTTTTATCTATTCGCCATCTGTCAATTTTTACTGTAGATTTGTTGGAGGGATGTTGCATGGGACGATAAACTGGCACTATTATTTTTACCTAATGAAGGCTGAGTTGCTTCTGATAATACACATAAAACTGATTTACTGAAAAAGGAGGTCTAAAATACTTGCAGTAGTTGTTAAGAATATTCATCCAATAAAAGGAAATATTTGCAAATTCTGTCTTTTGGCTGATTTTGATTTGATTTTTATGCATCTCGGTTTTTTTTTCTTTTTGTTTTTTTTGGTGCTATGGAAAAGCCTAGTTTTAGGCAAGGTTAGAAATAAGTAATTGAAAGTAATAAGCCCTTTATCGCGCCACTTTTATCGACCCCTCCTAAAATCTCGCTATTAACGTCATTTTGGAGGCCTGAATTGTACTCATCTCCGGCATATATGGTCGGCTCGACCGTGAATGGGGCTGCAAAGGATGTGATAAGCAACCGCCCTACTTAAAAATCTAAGTATTCATTATATACGCACTAAACTGTTCAGTATTCTAAGTATTTATTATATACGCACTAAACTGATTCAATATTTTTCTCTGCTGCGGAAAAAGTTTATTTTAGTTTATATACCGAGAAATTAATGAGTCTATCAAAAAATGAAACAAACTAGAAACTAATGAAAATGCATGCAAATGTATCCTTCTGTATCAACAGATGCATGATATACTTTACAAGGGCAAACAGAATAACTCTTCCTTCACAACACATACCTAATTCGAGAAATCCGACATTGCAAAAGAGGAGTTCGATGATCCCTGCAAAACAATGCTTTTGACGGGGGAAGCCGTAGCAGCGCAACTAGAAATCGACTGCTTGGGTTCTTCTATCATAGGTCTTCTGATCTCTTTGAGCAACGCGACCACATCTTTCATGGTAGGCCGGTCGCTCGGCCGAGGATTGACACATAGGGTCGACACGGCTAAGGCCTGAACCATTTCTTGAATTTCATGGTCTGGGCTGCACCTGAGCCTTTGGTCAAGTAGTTCTACTAGGTCGCCCTTCCGATGCATATGGTCACGGGCCCATTGGACCAAGTGTGCCCCGTCGGTCAAGCTTGGGTCCAAGGGGTGCCTTCCTGTGAGTAACTCTAGAACTACTACTCCGTAACTATAGACATCGCTCTTTTCTGTAATCTTTTGCATCGACCCATATTCTGTAGATCAACAAAAAATACAATTAATCAATCTATTATTTGAACAAATAAAGTTCTTCGTAAGTGCTACAATAAATTGGCTAGATGATTCAAAATTTACACCAAATGAATCCAAAGACATCATTGGTGTGATTAAAAATGAGGTCTTTTCACACCATTCAAGAACATGTTTGACTGTATGCTTTTAATTATTATTCCTAAGAGCAAACTTTTAACAAATCAGTCCATACTTTTCTATCAATTATTATAAAAAGACTGACGTAACAATTCTGTCATTAGAATAAGATTAATTTAAACCTTAAATTTTAAAGTGATGATTTGTCAATTTTTTTTAAAAAAGGTTAATTTGTAATTAATCCTTAATATTTTCCAAGATTTTTGGGCCATGCAACATGTCCTCAAGTAGATGTAAGATGAGTGGATTAAGCAGTTACCTGGAGCAATATAGCCATAAGATCCAGCAATGTGGCAGGGTGGGGTCCTTGTTGACCCAGAATCTGACTTGGGTTCTCCAGGGTGCAGAACTCTGGCTAACCCAAAGTCAGCCAGATATGGCTCAAAATCTGGGCCCAACAAAACATTCATAGCCTTGATGTCCCCATGCAAGATGGCCGGAACACAATCATGGTGCAAGTACGCTACCGCATGCGCCACCCCGAGTGCTATCTCATACCTCCTGTCCCACTCTCCGCCGCCACCGCCGCCGCCGCCGCCGCAGCACTTACCGCCGCCGCTGCCGACACGGTGGAGGAAAGAACTTAAGTTGCCATTTGAACAGTAGCTGTAGAACAGCAGCTTCACGTTGCTGCTTGCGCACCAGCCTAGCAGCCTCACGATATTCCGGTGTCTGATCGATCCTAGCGCCGCTACTTCGTTGCGAAAAGCGGTGGCGGAGCCGCCATCGCTGCCGACGTTATCTTCCGCGGCAGCCCACATCTTCTTCACTGCAACCGTGTCGCCGGTGGATATGCGAACTTTATAAACTACCCCTGAGCTCCCAGTTCCGATAACGTTCGCTGACGTGAGAGATTTAAGCACTTCGTCTACTGAGATTTCCATCTTCTGGTACATAGTGACTTCCCATTTGTCACCGCCGGTGACGACATGGTGGCCCCGTGAGCGGAAAGCAATGCACGTTGCCGCCGCCATCAGAGAGGCAGTGACGCTGATTAGAACTGATATGGCAAGTTTCATGGCGGATGTTGCTGCACGGCCTCGCCGGGTCGATTCTGGTGCGTCCCCACCGGAGATGAGCAGGCCATGGTTTCCGGCGAGGTTGCTGAGTGGAAGATTCCGGAAGAACGGAGTATCTGGTAGCTCGCCGGAGAAGGCATTGTAGGATATGTTCAGAGCGATGAGATTCTCAAGATCAGCGAGCACATCGAGGCCGCCGGAGAGTGAATTATGAGAAATATCCAGTGATCCGAGTTTTCCTAACCCCGAGAATTGCGGTGGGATTATGCCAGTGAGCTGGTTGCAACTAAGGTTGAGCGCGATCTCCAATGCGGGAAGTTTACCGAGCTCCGGCGGTATTTCGCCGGAGAAACCATTGCCTCCTAAGTCCAGCAGCTGCAACCGGCTACAGGAGATTAGCTGCGGCAGGATGGGCCCGGTTAGCCGGTTATTTCTGACGATAAGTTTGGTCAGCTCCGATAAGGTACCTATCCCGAGGCTCAACGGCCCGGTGAGCTGGTTATCTGAGATGTCGATGAACTGCAGGCTTCTTGGAAAAGAATCCGGTAATGGTCCTGTTAGTCTATTTGCGTGAAGGTCAAGAAACTCTAGATTTTCGCACCCGGATATCGCCGGAGGGACGCCGCCGGCGAGCCGGTTGTTGCTGATATCAAGAAAGTTGAGATTCTTCAGGTTTCCGATCTCCGCTGGTATAACTCCAGCGAGCCGGTTTCCGTTCAACCTCAGCCGGAAAAGATTGGTGCAATTACCTATATCTGGTGGAATGAATCCAGAGAGATCATTTGAAATCAACAACAGCTTGGTGAGATTCTGCAGATTAAACAATCCTGTCGGTATTGATCCTGTTAGATTGTTATAAGAAAGATCGACGGACTGGAGGTTCCGGCACGCTGTCAAGCCCGCCGGAACATTTCCTGTGAGCCGATTCTGCCAAGCGTAGAACAAAGTGAGGTTCTGCAATTTCTCGAAGTCGATCTGGATCTCGCCGGAGAATGCATTGTTGTCTAATTCTACATCAGTGAGCGAAGTGCAGTTAGATAGCTCCGATGGTATTGCACCGGTAAGTTGATTAGTACTAAGTTGTAGCTGCTGGAGATTGCTAAGTCTTCCGATGCTCGCCGGAATGCTCCCGGATAATAAATTTAATGAAAAGTCGGCAAGAATAAGCTCTTTGCAGTTGCCTATCTCCGGCGGGATTGCACCGACGAGACTATTTTGCCATAGCAGCAGAGTTTGGAGCTTCCCGAGCCGCCCGGTTTCTGCAGGAATCTCGCCGGAGAGTGAATTCTGGTACAAATACAAGCTGGTGAGCTCGGTACAGTTACCAATCTCCTTGGGAATGGTACCGGACAGCAGAGTGGTGTAAATCGCGATAGTTCGTATTCTCTTTAGATCTCCAATGGTCGCCGGAAGGTCGCCGGAGATGCCGCTCTCGGCGAGGCCTAGCGTTTCGAGGCTGCTACAGTTTCCGATCTCCGGCGGTATAGGGCCTTTGACATTCTGATTCCCGCCTGCCCGGAAAACTTTCAGCTCGGACAGCTTCCCGATGCTCGACGGAATCTCGCCGGAGAGATCGTTATCATAGAGAGTAAGATATACAAGACCGGAAAGATTTCCGATGTTCGCCGGAATTGCTCCCTGTAATGAATTCGAGTGAAGCTCCAGTGATACTAGCTTGCTGAGCTTACATATTTCCACCGGAATCTCGCCGGAGATCTGATTATCACTTAAATCGAGAAACGAAAGCTCTTTATAATCCCCGAAAGACTTCGGTATCGTTCCGGTGATGTTTGCAGAAGAAAGAACTAATGTTTTTAACGACTTGAGAGATTGAAAATTTGAAGGCAGCGGACCTTGGAGATTCACTGACTTGAGATTTACACTGATCACCTGAGAATTTTCATTGCAGACGACACCGAACCATCTGCATGGGTTAGGGTTGCCGGAGCTCCACGAACTGAGAGATTTTGAAGTGGTGTTAAGTATAGACTTCCATGAGAGCAGAGCTTGAGCTTGCTCATCAATGGAGAAACATAAAGGAAAGAAGAAAGAAGATAATGTGGTGATAAGAATAAGATAGCTTGGAAATGAAGAAGGCATTTGGAGGGAGAAGAGAAAGAGAGAGAGAAGGAAGAGATGGTCAGTGTTGGGATTGAGGAAGGGGGGGAAACCCTAGGTTTTGTTTATAAGCTCTTGGGTATTTCATATTTGTTTATGGGATTGAGATCTAGATCTAAAAAACAGCTTAACTCTTTCTTGAATATATTAAGTTTTAATTAGTGTTTTGATTGTGGGGAGGATCATGTAGATCGTGGCCTTTGATGTTAGTTAACATGACTTTGTTTTGGTGGTGGGTTAAATAGATTATAAATAAAAATATATCAATATTAGGTGGTTCAGTCAATTAACATGGTCGGTGCTAGAATGAGATTTATGACTAATTTTAATTAAAAATAGATTAAAAATTTGAATTTTAATAATATTTAATTAAAAATAATTTTATTTAATATATATCGTTTTCGACCGAAAGATAAAATAAAAGTCGAGAAAACAGTTATACTTCTCAAACTTTTTGTCTATGAGGTCAAATTCTAAATGACTGTGTAGATGTTGAAATAGTGTTATTTAAATTTAAAGATAGATTTGGAAATAAATTTTAGACTTGTTTAGTATTGCTAAAATTATTAGTTGTTTTTTCTTTTGATAATTTTTTTTTTTTTTAAATTTCTGATGTTTATGTCGACTGATATTATGATTAATGTTATATTTCTCATTTTTTTTGGGCTTAATGGAACATAAATATTAATAATTTATGAATTTATTTTTCGAGCAGTACATCCGAAGTTTAGTTGCGACAATAATCCTAAATCATATACCACGATAGGCTTTATGGCAAACAAAAGATTTTTTTTTTATTATTATTTTTTAATTTTTTGGTGATAGGATTTTGATTGTTACACAACATAATTTGAGTGGTTAAGGCCTTGTTATCTAATTGCTTTTATTCGCTTGGTTGTATGTTGTTGTATGATGATCTTGTATCACTAATATTGCTTTAGCCAGTCCATAAAAAAATCTCCTTTTAAGAAAAGGATAAGGTTCAACACCAATCTTATACCTCCAAATTCTTTGAACAGCTAAAAAGTACGAACATTCTAAAATTTCGCCCCGTTCAGTATTTGCTATAGATATAACGATGACACAGTCTGACGCGTGTTGGATACGCCAGAAAAATATCTAAAAATAAAAACTAAAAGATTTTCGGACAGCGTGTCCGACACGCTAGACAGGAGTGGAGGACGCATGTCCGGATTTATTTATGTTTTTAATTTTTTTAAAAGATTATATGTTTTATTTAGATAAATAAAATATTATATGGTAATAGTAATATATAGTAGTAAGTAATATAATATAATTATATATTTAAATACTTATTTCTGTTGATGAAATTAATTTTTAGCTGTTTAAATTTACCAAAAGATGTCAAATATTATTTTATGTATGATTTTATTATTCGATGTTATTATATTTTTATATATTTAAATACTTAATATAAATTAATTTTTATTATTTATATTTTTTTTATTCAGCGTCTGAATCGTACCGTGTTCTATTTTTATAAAAATTGCTGTATTTTGTATCCATGTTGTCGTATCTCCGCATCCGTATCCATATTTGTACTTCGTAGTTGAACCGGTTCGATTGGAATATTACACCCACTCCCTTCTTCTTCCTTTTTTTTTTCTTTTTTGGGTATTCAATATGGGTTAACTCTGCCGCTCCATGTTTTGAAGCTTTTCCCAGATTACACTATAGATTTTTTTTTTTTATTCCCCAGATTACACTATAGATTTTCAAATGATAAACAAAACCTTATATTTGATGTGGCCGCTGGTCTGAGTTGGATTATGCAGAAGGCTAACACGAGCACGAGCACGAGCAAGTATAAAACCCGCCGGAGAGACGGAAAGGAGAAAACATCGTAAGATTTATATAGTTCAGTTTTTAATACGATCTACGTCGGAAAAAAACGATAAATACGTTCTTCATTTACAATTTTTGTTAGTAGATACAAGAGTTTTGAGTGAAAGTTATGAGAAATAAGACAATAGGAAAAATCTTTTGGACTATGCTACAGGCCAGGCGGAAGAAATCCTCTGTCTCCACTATATGTCTCCAATTTTTATCTGTATATTCTGAATAAATACTTATATGTATTAAAAATTTTATATTAAAATTTTTTTCTAAAATAAATATTTTTAAATAGTTGTTTGGCACTCCAAATTCTTAACATCTTAACGGATTTTAAAAACTATTTTTAAATCCGTTAAGATTTTGGAGTCTCCAAACACATATCTAAAAATATTTTTTGAAAAAATTTTCAACAAAAAAATTATAAATCTCATCAAAATTTATAATTTTTATGTTGAATTTTTTTTTTCAAAAAATACATATAAATATTTGTTTGGAATATGAGGACAAAAATTGGAGATATAAAGTGGAGGCATATAATTTCTGTCCTGTGCGACACTAGGCTTTGGGAAGACACTAGCCCGCTCTCAGGTGTCCGAGTGGAATTGGCTCTTGTTTTCACTTGGTGCACCTTGCCTTGGTGCGCCTTGCCAATGATCCAGTGACCCCCACTCAGATCAGGCCGGTCGAAGTGGACAGGTCCGGCTCGGCCTCTCCTTCTTTGGCGGGCATCGTTTTGGCTCCGATGTCCATCCCACATCGCATGTTGTCCCATGAACCTATTATCCTTTTGAGAAAATTGATTAAATGTCATTTATATTAAATGACGTTTGAAGATCTTCTGAATGATCTTTTGTTTCCCTTAAAAGATTCATTTTACCTAATTTTGATGAATTTTCTCAAGGATAATTAATGTTTAATGGATAAAATATGAGGTCTAAATTGTCATTTAATCGTAATCAGCGCTAATTGAGCCGACAAATGTTGCAAACAGCAAACTGTTGACAACAACCCCCGACATCGCTGAAGTTGCCCCGATGTTGAATGGGGGCACCACTGATACACGTTTGGACATGCTCGGTTTGATTTCTGAACGAGTGAATGATGCATGACATATAGTTGTATGCTTACGTTCGCTCTTTATCGTATATTTACTGTAATTGTGGAACGTAGTCAGTAGTAAGGCTATTGCGGTGTTAATTTATGCCGCTTATAAAAAAAAAAAACTGCTCAGAAATTGCTCAATTTTTCGATTTCATCGTCTATGGAAGTGAAGATACTTATGGTAATTTGGGTAGTTCGTGATATACTTCAAAAAATACGCTACCATGCTTTAGAACACAAGCGTCGGGCTAATGGAGGTTTACCCTAAGGGTGAAACTAAGCCGAACTGTTCATGAGCAGGTCAAGCTCGAACTCAGACTCTTGCTAAGTTCGAGCCGAGTTTAAGCAAATATTCGAGCTCAAGTAATTTAACGAGCCGAACCTAAACGAACTTTTCTATTTTATTCAAGTATATTTTATAACAAGATTACTCCAGCGAGTTCGAGCTCTAGCTCAAGCTCAGCGTAATTGATAAAATCGAATCGAGCTCGGTTCAGCAGATATAATTGAGTCTAACTCGAGTTAGGCTCAAGAAGAAGTCTTTTTTAATCGAGATGAGTTTGAGTTCAGCAACTAAAGCTCGTCGAGCTCGAACTCGACTTCGAGCTACAACAAATGCAGCCGAGTTTGAGCTAAGTGGTCATTGACTCAAATTCAGTTCATTTTCACTCGTAGTTTACCCTCGTAGAAGACATAGAACTTCATAAATAAGTTCTAATTATTAAAGAAACAATACTTTAAACATTTAATACAAGGGCCAATTGAGGTATTTATACCTTAATTGAATACTAATCAAAGAGGGAAAAGTAAACAAACATGGTTCCTAAATTGTTAAGAAGGGAAGCATATATATATATATATATATATATACACTAATCTAATACAAGTGTCAACTATGGTTAGCCTCTACTTGTTCTCACCCAGAGGAATTATATATACTAATCTAATACAAAGTGTCAACTATGGTTAGCCTCTACTTGTTCTCACCTAGAGGAACTAGTAGATAAGAAGGCGTGAACCAACGCACAGAAGCCACTTCCGGTGCCAACTTTTCTTTTTCAATGAGTTTATTCAGACTCTTGGAAGGGTCACGTGTCCATATGAATATCCGCTAGCTCGCGGAACGTATTTTCTTCATGTCTTAATAAGTTCAAAAATATTTCTAAATAGGTGAAAATTTTTCCCATTAAACTTACTTTTATTTTAAATTTTTTTTTCATTAAAATACTTTTAAATTGGTGTTTTAGAGCTGAAATGGGTTTCAAAAGCAGTTTTAAAATTTACTTTAAATCCGTTAAACTTTAGAATTCCAAAAATACCTATTTATAAATATTTTTTAGAAAAATTTTAACATGTAAGTTATAGAACTCATCAAAATTTATAAATTTTATATTTACAATTTCTCCAAAAAATACTCTTAAAATTTTATTTATTTTTTTTACCGACACAAATTAGAAGATTTTTTATGGCGCGAGGTAGCATCACTAACATCATTATATAGTTAATAGAAAGGTTAGTAGGAATAGGGAGAGAGGAATCTATGTATTAGGTGCACATGGTACATATAAATAAAGGTTATATAGGGGGAGGTAATATTAATAATCTAATAAACCTAGAACACTTAATATATATTATCATGTGGTGTGATGGCTGGAAAGTAGTAGTGAGTATAGAATTGAACATGGCTTTGAGTGGAAGGGACAACAAAAGATAACATGGCCACCTTTTTATGTGGTTTAATTTTAATAATTATACAATGTTAAAAATCCAATTTGGATTTAATTATTCATTAGCATGAGTTCGAGCATCTTTTATCTGGCAGAGTAGCTCGATTTGTAGAATGGATGGTTCATAACAATTACTTATGGGTTTTAATTTTATTCGCTGCACTGTGAGATGAAAATTTTTCTGAGTTTTCAAAAATATATTTTTAAAGTTGTGAGGAGTTTGCTTGTATTCGACAGCATATCGGAGATAATATATATCCGAAATTTTATTCCATACTCTATTTTGAATACTACATTTACAAAACTGTATCTAGTAAAAAAAATTATCATCAACAACAAGAAAGGATTTTTTTTTTTTTTTTTTTAGTATTGACGGTCGAGTTTAGTTTTTATCCTATTTTCGACCGAATACTGAACAGTTAACGATAGATTTTTCCAACCAGATATTCTTAAAATTTGAAATCTCGGCTTATCCTTCATAAAGAGTAAGACTTTCGTCGTCTCTTAATAATCCAGCTTCAGTAATCAACTGGAGCAATGCAGGTCAGTAGAATAAGAAAGTTTTAAGTTTGTTATCTTAAAAAAAAAAATAAGAAAAAAATAAAAAAATAGAGTTGAGCATCTTAATGACAGGTAGACCCTCGTGGGGTTTACAACTCCATTTTCAACAAAAATAAGCCATCTGTTCTCGAAAGAGGTGACAAATTTGCAATCCAATTTTATAGTTAATTGCTTGCCATTTCCTATTAGAACTTGTAAAACATCAACATTTTCTTCCTTTTTTTAATTTTTTTCCCTATTTGGAGGTTGCTTTCTTGATAGGAAATATGCTATTGAATTGTTACTTCAATTTACTTTCTTTGAAGGTCTTTCGATATCCGAAAAAGACTTGAAAACTCGACGTGTCATTTTTAACATTACGCAATTTGCATCTTTATGATTAAAACAACTCATTAACTTTTTAATCAACAATTATAAAAATTTTCAATATATATATATATATATATTATATATATTATATATATATATATATATACTAATCTCCACTCGACATGAGCTTGGCCCGCTCCTGTCGATTCCGTAGCCGTTGGATCGCGGCGATCCGACGGCTGAAATCCGACTCGAGCTCTTCCAAAACACGCGGGTGATTTCAGCCATCGGATCGCCGTGATCCGATGGCTGCGGTCGAGAGAAGCGAGTTGTGCTTCTGTCGAGTGGTGATTAGCATATATAATATATATAATAGAAATATTACCGACACGAATTAATAGAAATGTCACGGATCATAAATTTCTAATCATCTGACTACAATTTAAACTACAGACAATATCAGAATGCGTACTAATCATATCTCGATGTATAATATATAATTTTAATTATATCGGAACTTCTGATAGATCTGATATTAACAACGCTCGCAAACTAATGGTAGGTAGATCCAAAGCAAGTGAAACATTTAGATCAAACTTTGCACAAGACCCAGAAGGATGAGATCAGATCCAGGTTAGGTGACCAATGGATTCACATGATGGTGGACAATGGGAGACATGATTTGGTGGAACACATGCTTAATAACTTATAATATTCTATTTGAAATGGAGATGGAAACATCATGGAAAATACAGATTAAATATTAAAAATTTCATAGAAGAAAAATATTTGAGATTCTGAATATTTAAGCACCTAAAAGCACATGAAACAAGAGAAAATCATAATTTTTTAATTGTAATTATTGGAGAATTTAATTTTAAAAAAATGGAGTTGGTTTGTACCTCTGATGGACACTGGCATTCACAGCAGCTTGTGCTTCCATTGTTCTTCATCTGTACTAATATATTAGAATTAGGGATAATTACATATCAACCCTCCAAAGTTTCACTCTTATATTTTAGCCTCCGGAAACGAATTTTTGCGCTGACGTGGCGACGCGTTATCCCTCCAAAGTTTCACTCTTATATTTTAGCCTCCGAAAATGTATTTTTGCGCTGACGTGGCGACGCGTCACGCATTTTCACATTTTCGGAGGCTGAAATGCGCAATTTTTACTTTTAGGAGGCTGATATGCAATTATCCCTTTATAATTAGCAATCCCTGTAGGTAATATTCTGATCAGTTTTTTACAGAGACAGTGATTGATGATCTGCTATGGTATTTGAAAGGTGGGAAATATTTACCACTTTTGTATTCCTCCGAGGATAACATAAATTTTCGGTCCTTTTACTCGGTTGGTAATGCATGAGTCAGTGATATGGACTTTCTCACCATTACAGGGACAATAATTGATTATTTGCTAAGCTATATGAAAGGATGGAAAAAGTTGATCATTCTTTTTCGTAGATGGTAATACGGAGCTTAAGATCCGTCTAGCTTGGAAGTTTGGCTTATCAGTTGACGAAATATAAATTAGTATTATTCGTAAATTTGTCTATTATGACGGTAGCGTAAAGTGGCCAACTATAGAAAAAGTTTTTCCCAACAATAAAAAAACTGACTTTCTAAGTTTATTTTTTCAATATATATATATATATATATATATATATATATATATATTGGTCTTGATCGCTAAGTTCGGTTTCAAAATAGGTACTTTGAGACTCTAAAGTCTTAGTGGATTAATTTTTACACTAAGATATTTTTTTGAGATTAATATAAAAAAATTCTACACATAATCGGCCAACTTTATGCGACCTTCACGCCAAATTAATTCACGATCGATGGCCCCTGTTCCACCAACCGAATAGTCCGAACTTTTCAATCTAAATGGGTTCAAATGCCTGTTGTACCCTCCACATGATATATAGGGATAAATCCGTCACGCCTTTGTGGATGATGCCTATCGGATTCAAATCCGAGACCCCGCTTCTTGAGGCGGAAATTCCAGCCGTTCGCCCTAAACATACATACTAGGACATTGAAGTATCAAAACATTTATTAGAAATATTTTTTAAAAAAATTTAAACAAAAATTATAGATCGCATTGAAATATATATATATTTTTATTTTATTCAAAACTTCTTCAAAAAGTATTTTTATAGCAGTTAAAATATCCTAATACAAATTTCAAGAACAAAATTGCTTTGAAAGAATTGAAGATTATGGATTAATTTGCAAAAAAATAAAAACTGTAGGGCTGATAAACAGTTATCTGTATTTTAAAGAAGTTTCAGATAAAAGTAAATGGTTCCATTTTAAAGAAGCCTTTTTTTTTTTTTTTTTTTTTTTTGAGAAATGCCATATGAATAAAATTAGTTGCAAATAAGCGACCACTTTGGAAGATTTATGAATCAACTTCTATCTCGTAATTCGTAAATTAATTTAAATTAATATATAAGTATTTTTGCAGCTGTTTTGATTGTCAGAAAATAAGTTTTAGTGGATTTAAAATTTTTATATTTCAAGTTACAAATGCTACCAAAGATATTTTAAGACTTCAAAATTTTAGTGAGTTAAAAACTAATCAGCTAACCTACTAAGACTTGGCAACACTTATTTAAAAATATTTTGGAAAGTGCAAAACTATTTAACTTGTTCATCAATAATACAATCAGAACTACACGCAGTATATCGAAATATATATAGTACATACTCCGATAGAGAATTTTGATTATATTTGAAGGCAGTCATAATCTCTTGAAAAATAGTATATTTAATTTTTAAAAAAAAATTTAAGTATAAAAAAATATATTTTGCTATTATTTATAATTTTTTATTTTTTTAAATACTTTAATATAAACATTTTGTCGCATGGGCATTTACAGCTTACAAATCAATGGCTAATTAATAACACAATTAATACCAGAATATTCATCTGACACTCCGAAATAACTGTGGGATAATTGTATATCAGCCCTCAAAAATTTGTGTCTTATATTTCAGCTTCCGAAAATATATTTTCGCGCTGACGAGTGCCGCCACGTCGCGCATTTTCATATTTTCGAAGGCTGAAATGGCAATTATTGCTTTAGAAGGGGTGGAGCTGATATGCAATTATCCTAATCACCATTGCTAGAAAAGTTCAAGACTAGCTGAGTAAGATATATCATATTTATTACATCATTCAATGTCCATACTAATAATGCACTGAGGTTCCGAGTTAGCCGGGTCAAAGTCATGCTGGTTGGGTCGGATCCGGTGAAATTTATAGTACTTCTTCTAATAGGTTATTCGATTAGTCGGCCTATTTGGATCCAGAAAGTACGGATGTATCAAAATTTTTCTTCGAATAAAGTCCGTATATTGTCCTATACTGAATGCCGTGGATATGACTGCACATCCGCGGACACGCCACAGAAATATCCGAAATAAAATAAAATTTTTTTGAAAATTCATATCAGATCCATCAGACAAGAGGACCCGTACTCATATCCTTTTTTTTAAAAAAATTACTATATATTATATTCATATCCGTACTTCCTAAATTCAGATCAACGAGATTCTAAATCAGCTAATATCTGATTGACCTATTTGAGTTCAATATTGCACCTATTCGGATTGGTCCATTCACAAACTACCAAAATATTGATCTCACCATTGCTAGAAAAAGTTCAAGAACTAGTTTGCCTACTTAAAACGTAATAGATTCTAGGAAATAGAATTCATCTGCACCCTCCATTACTTACACCCATCTCGAGGGATCGAATCGCATCAATTTATAATTATGTAAGGTGTGACAATTAAATATAGATAATACTATTGGGCCGAATTTTAATTCGTCTAAGTAGTATTTTCTTTTTCTCTCCTTGAGATATTTACTGATCTCATGGTTAAAAAAAATATCGTTCAGACTATTTTTAAATTATTTTATCGGCTAATAGCATTTTCGATTTAATATATACACCGGAGTCATCAAATGAATAATAATCAATATCAAATAATAACAAATATGAAGCTTTAGAATTTTGCTTGTACTTAACATTTGATTTGATTTGATGCAAGAAAAAGATGTTGTCTGTCCAATTGGGAGTACAATTTTCTCAATATCTTTTTTTAGATTATTGTTGGAAATTGATATAGCATAGTTTTAGCGAGCGACATGGTAGTCTATTTACAGTAAAATTCAGTTAAGAACGATCACTAGACGACATGTGGCGAAATGAGCACGCGCTGACAGATAATCGGTTCTACGACAGGTTTGATATCTTAGACTTTTCTTATTGACACAGGCATCGACTATAAATACAGTAATTCTAGAGTAAACAAAAGAAAAATATAGAGAGATAATTCTTATAATTAGGGCCGAGTCTTATATTTAGTTCAGGGAGAATCAGTGAGGTAGTGTATATTTCGTACCACTTTTTTACTTAGGGGCCGTTTACTTCGCTGTGAAGTGGGGCTAAGTCACGGAACTGTAAACTGAAATATAAGTTTCGCTGTTTACTTCGCACTGCGAACTCAGGGAAGTAAGTTTCCACTTCCACCTCTATATGTTAAAATTAGTTCACCCACTGGCTACGAAGTGGGTAAACTCATTTTTGAAAGCTCAAGTGTGTGTGTGTCTATATATATATATATTGGTTGACTTTTAATTTTAAGTAAATAAAAAAAATTATCTTTCAACTTCACTTTTAATACCAAATAAATAAATTAAAAAAAAAAAAAAAACTATCTTCCAGCTCTTACTTTACCATCCCAAGTAAACAGACAAAGAAAAAATACCACTTCTCAGCCACTTTCTATTTTTTCACAGTTTATCCATTTCTCACTTCTCAGACTTTTTAAAATTTCGTATAAGTAAACGAGCCCTAATAAAAAATTTTCTCGTTGATCGTATACAACCATTATTTTATCTTGCTCCAAATCCAAAATTTTTACATAAAATCTCTTTGTGTTATGTGTAATTACACGTATCTCTTCTTAACAATCTCTGCCTTCGAACTTTAATTATGAAGGTCGAGATCATGCTCGATCAGAATTACAGTATAACTAGCTCACTTTTGTACATATGTAATAACAACTAAATCTACAAATGATATTGATTCATATTCCACCAATCGAAAGTTCTAACTTTTCAGTCTGAATAGATCCGAATATCAGTATTATCTTTTATCGGATACAGTGAAAAAAAATTCTATATAACTTTATAGGTGATGTTTGTGGTAGTTGAACTTAATACCTCTATTTTATATTGTAGAAGTCTAAAATTCCATCATAAATATTCTTGATATATAATCTCTATGTTTCAAAGTACACAAATTCCTTTGTAAAACGACAACATTGTCTTCCACAACATATCTTTATTGGGACCATTTTCCATATATGTCTTTATCTTTTTTTTTTTTTTTTTTTTTTTTTTTGTATTTTAAATATCATTTAATGTCAATTCTAGCCTTTGTTTCTGATGTTTGATGTATTAAAATAGGGATTGAATGCCACCTAAAATACAAACCCTAGCTGGTGCAAGGCCCTAATCATCCCTAAATCCAGGATTATGTCTTGACACCCACATACATAACATAATCTCAAAAAGTAATAATTATTTTCATTTTTTTTGAAAAAAGTAGGATGAGGATGCAAGTGCTTTGCTCAATCCCAGGTTCTAAACAAAGATTTGATGACTTAATTAACTCTTTTTTGTAACCACAAAAATCAATTTATAAAATTTGATTAGAATGCCAACCAATGATCCATTTCTCTTTTTTTTTTTGATTTTTCATGAGCACAAGATCAACTACTACAACAATGAGAATTCAACGGTATGGATCATGTTCGAGTTTTGTAAAAATTTTCTACGATTTGTTTTTATTTTTGAGAAAATATGTTGCATTTATTAAGGAAAACTTCTACGTCAGCCTTTGATGACATAAAAAAAATAAAAATAAAGAGGCACGATACAAAAGAAAGACACACAATACATCACACAAGAATACCGCACCACTTGAGGACCCTCCTACGAAGTTATAGAGTAAGCAAGTTAAAAGAAACCCGAATGCGGACCCTCACTCCTTTTTTTGCACATATGTAATAAAAAAATGTGTTTGACCAGTTCGTCCGAAAGATAAAGTTCCTCTACTGATGTACTTTTTTGAGATTCATGTCGAAGCAGATAAACTCGTACATGTCACCGAGTTATATTCTATCAATAAAAATCTCAGCCTTAGATCTTTGGATGCTCAAATATTCCAAAAAAAAAATGAAAATTGGATTAGAAAGTTACATTTATAGTCACATAGTGAATCCTCACTTAGGATTCCCAAAGGATACATGAACTACTGACAACAATTCTTTTTGTGGAGCGGTAAGCTACGATCTTGCTCCTGCTTGTGGAGTGCTTTTCTCAATACTTTAAATTTTTTTTATAATAAATTAAACTTAGTAGGAAAACTTTGTACCTTCTCTATTTCTCAAAACAAAAAAAAAAAAAAAAAAAAAAAATGGACAACAAGCAAGACTTCGGGTTTGGCCGGCAATAACAAATTAAATTAAATTAAAATATCTTATAGAATTTTGGACACACACTAATCTATATACAAATATATAAAATTAGAAGACCAGTGCTGACCTGAGTTTTTATCGGTTTGGTTATGGTTGGGTTGGAATCAAATTCAGGTCGGTTCGGACCCATGGTAATTCTACTTGAATAATTCAGGTCGATTCAAGTTGACGGATTGCACGACCCTAATCACAAGGTAATGGAAGTTCAGGGAAAAAGGATTATACCTCAAAGAAAATGTTACAAAATAAATTTATTGTATTAAAATTCAAAACCACAAGTTTTATGCAAGTTCAGAACAGTAACCGAACCAAAGAACAAAAATCAAAGGCCAAAAGTTCTTGAAGGGTTGCCTCCCTCACTTGAGTCGGCTGGGTGGGGTGGTATGCCTCAGAAAGCGTCCGTCCCACCCAAGTTCGATTCCCAAGTGTTCCCTCTTTGTTGTGGATAAGTGCGTAAGTTGAGTTTTCAGGCGCGCGTAGGAAGGTGGTGGCCCAAATGGGTACTCCATTGTCCGATCCGGAGACGGCCGTCAGACCGGAGTTTTTCCACCTGACCAAGAGTCCATTCCAATGTCAGCTGATAGCTCTGGTTAGAAAATCGCGCCGTGCTTGGGTGGCACAACTTGGCGCGAGGTGAGTTTCGCTTCGTCATCTAAAAAAAAAGCTCATGAAGGGTTGATGACAAGTAGTTTAGTTGTAGAATGGTATAAAGATGGGCCCGGCTGTTCTTTTCCACGTGGAATAGGAAGTAGAAAAACGTAGGTCGTGATCGTCGGATCAAATTTAGCACGGATAATAATATATTATATAAAATTTACTTTGATTTATTTGACTTATTTTGACGCATTTTTAGAAACAATTTTGAAGGACAAAATTGTATATTTTGATGTGATTTACAAAATTATAGTTCAAAGTTTTTCGGAAAAAAAGATACCAAATAATATGCCAAAATGCTGATTAAAACATTGATAATTATTTTGACATAGTGTTCGGTATTTTTTCGATAAACTTTTAACTACAAACTTTTAGATCACATCAAAATACAACTTTATAGTTCAATTTTTTTTTTTTTTTAAAAGTATTTCAAAATAGATCAAATAAGTTGATAAAAATTTTACATATTATTTTGAAAATTACGCAACCCAGATCGGACGATTTGGGCTGTGCGTTTTCTATTTCGCAGGAAGCAGACGAGCTGTGCCCATAAAGGTGGGCTATAGTGTGCAAAGTTGTTCCCATAATTGACGGGCTCTTGGGGAGTTGAATGTACGTCTCCATATATACTAACTCGCAGCAGAACACTTCTAAAATAATTTAAGTGGAAACCAATCTGACCAGAGGAGAAGACTCCTATCACTGCGCCGTTGTGCTCACCCCAGTAATAGAATAGTATGTCGGTATAAATAATAATAGTAATGGAAAACACATGTATCTAACTTCCTAGATGTCACTAACATTCTCAATGACAATTTTTAACAAAAAATACAATCAAGTACCAAAAAAGCTAGCCGGCAAAGCATAACTAAACCCGGAGCACCAAGTAGTGCCTGAAATTAGGCATTTCACACAACCTTTTTGGGAGAAATTTGAAGGTGGTGGCATGGATGCATAGCTGCAAGAATGATTGGACAATTTTTTATTTTTTTCTAGATTTATGATAAAAATTTACGACTATAATCGCTCCATTTTGTGCGACCATTATAATATATAAACTCTCGGATGGCGTTAACTCTGATTCCACTGTCTGATCTTTATACCATTTTTTTTTTTTTTTTTTTTTTTGATAATAATCTTTATACCTATTTGCGTGCTCTAATAACGCTCATACATCGGATTGAATATTGTACACCCACCTTCCGCTTGAACTTTCTGCACATAATTTCACTCATATATGTCATGCTGAATTAAAATTCTACGGACCCCCTCAATTTTGAACCCATAATTGGAAGCTCACATTGCGAGCAACCGAGCTATTAGATTGCTCGGCATGGGGCATAATGATTGGATAAAGTGCTTGCGTACAATGTAATACGTAAGGTACTAGAAATAGTACCTCATATTGCTCTAAAAAAAATAATAAGGCAAAATATTTTTCACGATATACATCAAATTATTTACTAGACATTGCCTTGTAACTATAATTTGTTTGACCGTAAGTGGAGATTAAAATTTGGACGTGCATTACTCTCTATGCATCGTTGAGTATAAGGATTATTTGAAATTTTTATGAAAAGTCGGAAAAGTATGTATCATGCATTGTAGCAGGCGGATGAAACACGAATTCTTATAATTTATGCGCTATCCATTCCACCAGTTAAAGTATCCTATTAGGTACGCCTAAAATTGCTACACACTCCAGTGGATGCAATGGACCATTGGGCTAGCCTTACAGCCCAACCAATTGAGAGTCCAAGGCAGGCTCAGGCCCAAGCAATCGGAATTTGATTTGGACATAAACTAAATAAACTCTTTTTTTTATATAATTTATTTGGGGTAACGAGATGAAACTTTCTATGATATATATACAAGTTAATTTGCTGGATACTATTTTCTAAACAAAACCATTACCTCATATTGGATATGAATATGGACAAAAAGTTAAATCACAGTCTAATATATGCTTCCGTAACAGAGAACCAGATATATATAGAGTAATGCGATTAAGCCATCACCTTTAACTTATTCGACTGAAAACTCATCCGTCAGCCTATTTCTCATTTCAGGTGTTTCTGTAATTACGGACTCACGATCAGTCGTTTTTAAAGGACTGGCTGAACCGTTCGACGCAATGTTAGCTCGTTCGACGCAATGTTAGCTCGGACATAAGCTAAACAGTCAACATCACCATGCATTCATATATTTGGACTCTGTAGTACATACAATTTTGAATTTTAAAATCAATTACATTTGAATTTGTAAATATGCTACTCAATTGTTTACATTTTTGTCAATTTAGAACAGAATTAGTGTAATCATGGTACATCTAATTGTATCAGAGCTCTTAAATAATAAAACTACACCCGCCAAGCATGAAGAGTCAAGTGTATTAACACATTTCGGACTGTTTTATCACAGGATGAAGAAAAATAAGATAAACATTTTGTTAGAAGTGAAAGATGTAGGTTCTTAGTCGATCACTTATTTTTGAGATTATCGTTAAAAAAAAAAAAAAAAAAACATTATAACCGACTATCTTTTATACTATCATCATGATATATGAATTTACAGATCGTATCGACCTATAATTAACAATTGAAAAATTTAGCCTTTCAGTATATATAAGCTTAAATATCTATATCGTGCTCTTATAAAATATATAAAAGAATAATTTCCTACATATTATAGATGACGCCTATAGATTTGGAATATAAAACCGCCACTTTATGGGATTGAAGTTTTATTATCCTGCCTATGACGTGTTTTATAGTGTTAGAAGTGATGTTAACCCCAATTAGAATTCACAAGCCAAGTGGTATATGAACCAATCGCGTAACAGATTAGCCGAATAACGCCATTCTTTGTAGTGTAATACTGCATAGCAAGATACATAAATATAGTTCAAGTTTAGTGTTTGACCTCGACTTGTTCTCGGCAACGAAGGTCTGAGCATGAGCTTAACGAGCTCAAGCTTGACTGGATAGGAGAAAACGAAGTTCACATTTACAAAAGCTCGCTCGATACTCTTAATTCATAGACATCGCTCGATCCTCCGCATTCTCTTTGTTCACACTGCCCGCAAAGACGGCGGTTTCTTTAATTATGGAGTTTCTTTCTCTGGGTTGGACGGTTACCTTGCGTACCTTTTCTCAAAGATGATGCCTGTTTCTGCTCCTTTAAAGCGTAATTCAAAGCAGGATTCGATCTTCTTCAGATGAGATGTATGCGAACGACTCCGCTATATATATATATATATATATATATATATATATATATATATTTGTTGAAAGGAGCAGCATTGCCTTTTTCAGTAAAAGCTTCATGTAGTCACTAGAATACAACCATACAAACACAACTATGTGCTTATGCCATAGATTATATCATAATCATTCTGATGTAACCTACAAAATGCAGTATGAAATTTAGAATTGATGGCGCGACTGAAGCGTCATCACCCGCTAGTACGTACGGTGGCTATTGCAATGCAGTGAGCCCCCCATGTCGAGGCGCACCTTCTTCCTCTTCTTGCTTGCAAGAAACTCTGATCAAGTGATGATAACGAGGTTAGATCGGCGTATGACATCAAATGTGCTATAAGGATGTAGCCTAAATATGCGGTCGTTCCTTTCTAACCAAATGCACCACATGACAAATATAAGAACTACACCCCTATGACCCGTCTATAGCGTTGTGTAGGATCGGTTTGTCACACTTGAAATTAGAATGCTCCAATTCTCAAAGGCTCTTACCCACAATAAGCACATTATCATTCAGCCATCGGCCGATGTTGGACAATCAAGAGGCTGCAGTGTTCTTCACGAACCAGGGTCCAATTCGGCCCAACCCAAGGTTCATACTGGCCCATTATACACATTTCAAAAATCAATTGCCTATCCACCCCCGTAGTGACTCGGCCTCAGGTCTACTCGCGCGCATAGTGCCCAACACGACGTATGTGTGAGTGCTGCCGAGATCCTTCGAGGTCATCCAAATTGTGGGGCACTTCTGGTAGCCGCATCACCCGAGTGTAGTATAGCCATACTCTCCGAAAGAAGTCACACGATAGGAGTAGATGGTTAGCTCCATGCTAACACAAAATGGACAGTTATGATCAAGGGTTGAACCTTGCAATGGGGCTTTGGCCAAAAGCTAGTGTTGGAGGCAAAGAGGGAGATCAACAAAGGGATGTTCATGTGTCCCAATGCTTACATTAGACAAGTGTGAGGTACATTTATATAGGTATGACTCTAATTTGGTAAGAGAGCAAGGAAGCACATATATGGGTACGGGTATGGGAACATGACACGTCACGGATACGGGACACATCAATTTTCAAACAAGTAGAATATGGGTACCGCAATAAAAATATAAATAATTAAAAAATAACTTATATTAAGTATTAAACATGTAAACATACAATAATATCCAATAATAAAAATATACATAATATAATAGTTTACATCCTTAGATAAATTTAAACAACAAAAGTCCAAATTTTTCAAACGAAAAATATAATATTTGAGTATATAACTATATTATAATACTTATTATATATACTGTAGTACTATATATTCACAAAAGACAATAATACGTCTACGTATCTACCTCTAATCATGGTGCAGTTTTTCTGTAACAAGATCTTACTATCATCCTTATAATAGTAGAAAAAAAAAATTTAAAATTTATTTTTTTAAAAAAATTATAATTTTTAAATAATATTTATAATTTTAATTTAAAGTTTTTAAAAAGTATTTTAAATAGATCTTTTGAAATTTTAAAATCTTAACTTTAATATGTTTTAGAAATTGTTTTTAAACACAGTAAATTTCAAATCATAAAATACCAATTTTTAAAATATATTTAATATAGAATTATAAATTTTATCAACATCTATAATTTTTATATTAAAACTTTTTTCTAAATCTCTAATTCTACTTACATAGCAATTACAATAAGATCTCTATTGCAAGGGATCTGATCCTTCTAATCATTATGAGAGCAATTTAAAAAGGCCGCAGCTAGCTCAACTGGATGGGAGGCGTCTCAGAAAGCGTCACCACCCATTCGAGTCGTATGGGATGAAATCCCTCTAGAATTTTCTAAAAAATCCTCTGTACTTCGTGGCAGGAGCTCCCGTTTATGGAAGGCCTGTACTCGGTTCCCAAAGCGTTGGTCGGAGCTGGACGTGGGAATTTTTCACAAGTTTGAGGTCATCTACGGGAGTGTACGCTCGCATTACGGATTCCACCACAATAATTTCAAAAAAATTACTAGTTAAAGGTATTTGTGTGACAGGGCGTCGAATCATTCTGTATATGATCGGGCTCCCTAAAGTTTTTTTTTTTGCAATCTCCTTCATATATTGGAAGACAGTTGTTTTCAAGTGGGTTTGTATTCAAAATATTCTGCCAAATCAAATAAGTACTTCGACGTGTTCAAAATTTGTCGGTTTTCAACATTATTCAAAAGTAATCGTAATTGTTCTAATCATCTACGAACACGTCTGTATGAGCATTAAGCAATAACCTAACACTTTTTGAGCACCTTTGAAAGTATCTCTGGTGGGCCAAAAATTTAGAGTATTTTTGGTTATCTTTTAAAGGAATAAGACCGACGCAAGCCGATTAGAAATCAACATAAAAATCTACATATAAAAATCGGCGCCGATTTTGATTATTTTTTTGACACATTATTTGATAATTTTAAGAAAAATTTTCAATTACAAAATTATAGATTCTGATGCGGCCTATAACGTTATAGTTGAACATTTTTCGCAAAAATGCTAAACAATATGTCAAAAAGATGATGTAAAATTTTGATCATTTATTTGGCACATTATTTTGTATTTTTTGGAAAAAGTTTTTAACTACAAAGTTGTAGATCACATCAAAATTTACAATTTTGTAGTTGAAATTTTTTCAAAAAATATTTAAATAGGTTAAATAAACGGATAAAATTTTTATACGATTTGTTAAGATCCGCAATAATTACGATGGACGGCTGAGATGTAGGTCAAAGCAGGAAGTAGGATCCGCGCCCCTACAAAAGAGTATGGGTGTATCCGATAATGCCAATATAATCTATTCAGCCCAATCGTGCAAAACTACGGAAGAATAAACAAACGCCGTCAACATGGACTGACCAACCAAACGGTAGCGTTAAATGCTCACCTAAAAGCTCAAAGCTTCATCCAACCGTTTAAAACATAAATGCCGGCCAAACCGCGTCCAAATTGGCGAAATTTAAAATAAAAGATTATTTATTATCATATTAGCCACTTGTATTTCCTCTCCAAAGTAGGAGAGACTTACCTATGAGCCCTGCATCAATTTGTAAATTACAAATCACTCTAGTATATAACGTAATATTTTCATATCTCAAAATATCTTTAGAGGTTTGTAAAAAATATTTTAAATATAAAAATATAAATTATATCTAAATTTTATTTTTAAAAATATATTTTAAAATAGATATTTTTATATTTTAGAATTTTAATGAATTAACAGATTAATTTTCACACCTACTAAAACTTTAAATTCTTATAATATTTATATTAGAAGTATTTTTCAAAAATATTTGAATTTAAAATTATAATCATATCGAAATTGTTTTTTATATTTATGGTTTCTTCAAAAAAATTTTATATAATAATTAAAATATTTTTAACACATTTTTTAAATATAGATTAATTTATAAAGAATATAAATTTTTAAAAATCAGGAGCTAATTTATAATTTCTTCCCAAAATAAACCCTGATTCGGTAATATTATAAGCACAGCTATTAATACTTTTTTTTTTTTTTTTTTTTTTTTTTTTTTGAAAAGGTTTGACAAAAGGCACCACACTAGTTATAATACTTTTTCAACAGCAGTATATTAACTTTCATATGTGAGCATTATTCCATCGCTATATTGTATAACTAAGAATACTATTTTAACTCGTCTAAAATATTATTCAGAAATATTATTTTACTTTATTGTAATACTAGTGTTCAATATTTATATATTTTGGAGATAAATCTATGTAAGATCATAACAACTATTTTCTGGCGTAGTCCGAATCGTGTTCAACTCTCAAAAAATACTTCAATTAGATCATGTCGTATAAGCAGATGCAAATAAATGCTTAATATTTGTCCAAAAATTATTTCTAGCAGCAGCAAATGTCAATTACATGACTGAACAAGTTTAGGAGTTGATTTTCTCCAATACTTATTTCTCAAATTCCTTCTAATACAACATATATTTTTGCCTTTATTCAATATATTTTGGCAGTTAATATAAAAATAAATTTCGACAATTTGTATATAAGCTTTTATCGAAGATGATTTATCCTAGTTTATTAATATTTAACTAATAATTAGGGTACAAATTCTAAACAAACTTCTGAACAGATAATGATTTTTTTAGATATTTATATTTTTAGGTCTTTAATTTAAAATTGTGTTTCATATTTTGTAAATAATAAAATTATTTTTATTTTTTTAAAAGATAAATTTAATGAATTTAACAAGAATAATTTTATTATTATAATAAAATGGTTAAAAAAAATGAAAGTTATTTTAATTAAAGAGATATATTTTATATTTTCAAATATAAGAACATAAAGTTGAAAAAATGAACTTTCCCACCACACCAACTCTGTTTGAACTCTTCTTTCAAGTCAAAGTCAATCCTCCATAAAGAAAAACGCTGACGTCATCAATGATGATTATTTCAATTTCTTAGAATCGAAGACTCCTCCTCCTCCTCCTCCTCCTCCTCCTCCTCCTCCATCTTCATCTGCTATAAAATGAAGATCGAACGCGCACTTCAAATCAAAAAATTGATCACCAGAGATCGTTCAATCCAAATTTCTTCAAACCTAACCATACCATTTCGTAGACGGCAAAAATTCATCAATTGAGCTCTTTCAATCTAGATTTCTTCGAATTATAAGCGCTCCAGAAGGATCTTAACACTGATTTCTTGGAAGTTAGATTTTGATATCGGAGAAATCAAGACATGGAGACGTTCTTCATCTCGCACGGATCGCCGACGCTGTCGATCGACGACGGGCTGGCGGCGCGCCCGTTCCTGAAATCTTTCAGGTCGAAGGTCTACGGCGCGACTCCAAGGGCGATCTTGATGGTGTCCGCGCACTGGGACACCTCCGAACCGACCGTTAATACCGTTAGCGGACCGTTGGATACCATCTACGACTTCTACGGCTTCCCTCGTCCGATGTACAAGGTTTTGGATTCTCTCTTTTTTTTTTTTACTCTTTTTTTTTGTTTTTTTTTTTAATTTTAAAGCAAAACTAAAATACGTATAACTTTTGGTTCCGAAACAGATACTGTGAGATTTAGATTATTGTTGAATTTTTTTAGGAACCGGTTCGAAATCAATTTGATCTTTGGGTGTGAAATGCTTGATGCAATGGAATTTTTTCCTTTTTTTCATGTGATAGTGTTAATTTTAGATGGACATTAGGTGATTGATAAGAGGGATATCAATTTATCTTATTTGTTCTATAACTATTAAAGCTGAGAAGACTTGGTTAACATTTGGAAATATAGGACAATAATTTCCTACAAACAGGTTTATTTTTAGAATTTATTGTTTATTTTTTGCAAAAACAATGAACTATAAAATGATGGATCTGATTATGTTCGACACGTTTGTATTTTGAAATTTTTTTTAAACATTTCTAATTACATATTGTCGAACACAATTAAATCCACGTTCTAAAAATAATCCAAAATCTTTCTAGATGAAACTAGCAACGGAATTTCTCTACTTTATAGCCAGAATCATTGTCGGAAACATATTAGTTAAAACAAATGTGTTCTTAAAGGGATGCTGTTTGCAAAATCTCTTAAGATAAAACTATTTTCGTTCTCGAGATCAGTACTAGCGGCTATTTGTTCTTTTTTTTAATAGATTATCGTGGAAATAAATTCACGGGTTGCACCGTCATGCTCCACACTACTATAGGTTATCTAAGCAAGAGAAAGTGGAATTATTTATCTGAACGAATAATGTTCTTTTTTCAGCTCAAGTATCCTGCACCTGGTGCACCTGATTTAGCGAAGAGAGTGAAAGAACTACTGCAGCATGCCGGATTCGGCCGTATCAAGGAGGACAAGAAGCGCGGGCTGGATCACGGTGCGTGGGTACCGCTCATGCTCATGTATCCAGAGGCAAACATTCCGGTCTGCCAGCTTTCCGTCCAGAGCAACAAAGATGGTTCCTACCATTATAACATGGGCAAAGCCTTGGCTCCACTTCGCGATGAAGGCGTTCTGATTATCGGATCCGGAAGTGCTACACACAATTTGGGCACCCTCGCACCTGATGGTGTTCCAACTCCTCAATGGGCTAAGGATTTCGACTCGTGGCTGACTGACACTCTTCTCAGTGGGAGGTATGCCGTAAACGACATCTTGATCCTATCCAATTTAAATTTTGGGAAAATTGCATATCAGCTCCGGTTTCCAAAGTTTATACATATCAGCCCCTGGAAAAGGGGGAAACGCCTGTCGCGCGTTTTCCCATTTCCAGGGGCTGATATGTATCGGCCCCTGGAAATAGGGGGCTGATATGCAATTTCCCTTTAAATTTCTGATAAGTAAAGTGTAGCAACTGATTTATCAGCTTTTTCATTCTACCAGGGGAAACGCCCGACGTGGCACGTCGCGCGTTTTTCCGTTTCCAGGGGCTGATATGTATCGGCCCCCAGAAATAAGGGGCTGATATGCAATTTCCCTTGAAATTTCTGATAAGTAAAGTAGCAACTGATTTATCAGCTTTTTCATTCTACCAAAGCATCACTTGAATATGCATGCAATTTTTAGTATGATTTTACTAAGTTTATAACCAAGAGTGGTGAAGACGTGGTTAGCGGTCGTGTTGAGTGGCGGCAGGCGGCGTATAATTCGTGTTAGCGACACTATTGCTGAATTTGCTGAGATAAAGTATGGTTTAGATAATGTCCGTATGATGTCGCAATGGTGCCCCTGTTTAGTCTTTTTTCTTTCGTCTTATCTTTCTCGCTCTTTGATTTCTCTCATTTTATTGGTTACATGTTGTGTATATTCCTACCTTTTTCGAGCGTGCTTGAATTTTTTAAGGCCTAAGGTCTTAGTAGAAGCATCATTCTCCGGGACATGGCTACATACATCTTACTCCCCACCCGGACAGAACTTCACTGAGTTGTTGTTGTAGTTTATAATTAAGAAAGATTATAGACAGAGATCTACCAAGCATCACATGAACAAACAATGCAATTTCTAGTATGATTTTACACATGAGTTTACAACCAAGAAAGATTTTTAACAGAGATCCAATCAAAAGGGTTGCTTGTTTTCTCCCTGTTCTATTTGATGTTGAGGCAAAGATGCTGTATAAACAACTATTTTATTCTTTTTTTTAAAAAAATTTATTCATGCCTAAAATGCTAACCAACAAAGTTCGCGAAATGGATATTCTTCTAAGGATGAAACCATTACATTTTGATCCTGTCTCCAAAAGCTGCTTATTAGATCGTACATGCATTGGTTTAGGTGGCATGGTGTAAGAAAACCACTATTAAGTGCAATTAGGAAGAAGAACAAAATTTATACGGAACATAAACCTTTTATACTAGCTAACTCGTTAAAAAAAAAAGACACTTGTCAACGAAAGAGATAGTTTGCTAGGACAAGTAGGACAGATAGTGGGACTTCCACTTCTTCCACCTTATGAAGTGGAGGTTTTAGGCTCGAATCCTATAAACAGCACTTGCATGGGTGTAAAAGATTTATCCCCTTGTAATCTTGAAAGAGCATAGTGCAGATCTTGGCCTGTCCAGACCGAAGGATAGGGGACTCTTCGAATGGTAGAATATAGATTGGCGCTATTCGTAGATTTATCCGTTACGTTGATTATACAAAAGTATGCCGATTACTGATAATTTTGTTTTTCCAAAATTTGTTAAAAAAAAGGGGATAGCTTGTGTTGTTGATTAATAAAAAATGCAGAATTACGTCGAGTTTTGACTCATTATGTATTGTTTTGTTATTTATGATATAGATATGAAGATGTGAATCACTACGAAACAAAGGCTCCTCATGCAAGGAAAGCACATCCACATCCAGAGCACTTCTACCCTCTGCATGTTGCCCTTGGAGCAGCAGGAGAGAAGGCCAAGGCTGAGCTGATCCACCATAGCTGGAGCAATGCTGCTCTCTCTTATTCATCCTACAGATTTACCCCAGCTAAAAATGATATCTAATAATAATTTAGGTTAAAGGATGGCCAATTATTTCATTTCTTTTTTTACTTTTTAATTTCTTTCTTAATATATATTTAATTGGTGTAATACCTTTCTCTCTGTGGAGTGGTCATCCTAGAGATATAACATAATTGTGTAATTGGTGTTGTTATTTGTTAGTGGTATTGTTCTGATTATAAAATAAAATTTAGTGTTTTTTTTTATCTGTATAATAAAGTAACACCACTATTTATTTTGATTATCAGAAATTTTGAAGTAATCAGAATATCGGGTAAGTGCATGGAAATGTGTACAATACATTTTATATACTACATATGATTCTGATTATATCAATATCATCAGGATTCTCTAAGAATGGTATTTATGATATTTTCTTATTAATCTAATAAAAAGCTAAGGCATGTTTCGTTTTTAATAACGTAGGTGACTTGTTAGGTGTACCTATAAGGCTCAAACTATATCGTGTTAGATAATATCAGAATTTAAAAAAAAAAACTCTGGAAAATCCTCCAAAGTGAAAGAAAAAAAAATCATTTAAACTAGAACCAAATTTGCAGTCATATTGTTTTCAGTGGCAGCAATTTTATTACTTACATATATATACTAACTTTTAATTTTTTAAAAGAATTCAAGTCATGCTTCATTCATGGTTATTTCATGATAAAGAGTTATTATCTTAATCTTGTATGATGAATGTAGAAGTTATAATTTATTTATAAAAATATAAAACTCTCAAAAGTGTTACATCACATCGCATCTTTTATATATATATATATATATATATATATATATATATATATATATATAATATATATATATATAATGTAGCCAAAAAAACATCAAGTTGACATCAGTGTCTAAACAAAAATCAGTGTTGTGAGTGAAAACATTTGATACAAGAAATACAAAACCACAAGGATTCTTTATGTAGCCTTTGTGGCGCCCGAGGGCCGGGGCCGAAAAATTTTAAACAATAAAGCAGATGTTATGAGCTAATACTTCCAATTCACACTAATATATTAATCAAAATTAATTAAAATACAGTGAAAAAGATTAAATTTTTATATTTTTGATCCCACTACAATCCTCGGCACCCCGAAGCTCGCTCAACGATCGCCAGCATACTTCGCAAAGACCTGAAGAAAAAAGTAGCATTATGAGTATATAAAATATACTCAGTGAGTGACCCATCCCAGCAGTCCCCTACGTCAACTGCTAAGGCACCGATCAAACACCAACATGCATCACACCAGCAAGCATAGAAGCTAACGCAAACAGATGCACAAAATAAAACCACATGCCCATACATATACAGTATGCAAACATAACACGCATACCAATACATAACTCGCATGCCAAGCCACTCCCGCATGCATACATCAGTCATGCATGCCAACAACGAGTAACCACCCATAACATAAGGGTAAAAGTAAAACCATCGTCAGCTTAAAACAAAGCTCAACAAACGATAAACCACCTTGCACTGAACCGCAAGATAAAACAATTTAAACATGCCAAAAGCGCATAAGCCATCCAAGGCACAACACATAAAGACATAAGCTAATAAACATATCCAAGCCACCATGTCAATATGTCAAAGTCCGCACCCAACCCAAATCAATTATGCCATTGATATCTTGGATTATGTTAGGGTGAAATCACTAACCCAAACCAGTTAGTCCTCTCATGTTTAGTTTAGGTACCCGAATTGACCCACGGTACCAAGGTTTGGCTACCCGCTTCTAGTGCACATCCGAAGCACCAAACCTACGGTAGGGGGATCTCATAGCGTCCCGTAGAGATACTCAGTAGCCGCATGCCCTCCGGAAGGCACACCCCTGAGCCTCAAACACCGCAGGAACCACCCTGGCCAAGGATGATCACCCTACGCCTACCGGCCTCAAATAGAGACATCATTCATTAAGATTAGACGCTCACATTGTAACTCATCTTACCGCCACCCTAGTCGGTAAATCACTCGACTTACGGGTACTAGATGAACATACAACTAAACCGCGCTAATCTTAACCCTCCCTACCTGGAGTAACTTTAGAGCAAGTCCGCTCACCTACTCAATCAGGTAGACTAAGTCCTGTTAGGCACACAAGCGTATGTCACAACCCTGTTTACTAAAGTGCCGCTAGAGCTAAGGTCCGCTCTCGCACCTATCCTAGTAAACAAACCACATAGCTATCCGCTACGTCAACATAAAATAACCTCGTCCTACTACATGTATTATAAACCATACATAAGTCAGGTAGAACGATACATCAAGCATGTTAAACCATTACATCACATTCTACTAAAGTGCCAACCAAGTATAATCATACTCATACACTATTCATAGTAGAACAACCGTAAATCCACATGCTCAACCACATAAATCATGCTAATCAACCATGTAATGGCATATCACAAACATCCATGAGTATTTCATATCCATGTCAAAACCCAACATGATACATACTCCCATACAAATGCCATAAATCACATAACAAGCATGACCAGCACATGTAAAGCATAAATCCAATGCTAAAACAACAGAGCAAACACCGCTCACATACCCACAAGTCAGTCTATCACGAGTATAACCAGGGAACCCACCTACATACTCAACCAGATAAGACTACATGCGCACATCCCAGCCCGTCCTATACTTAGGGTAATAACAGTCACACGTTCACATACCCACCAGAACAAGGGATAAACAAGCCTAATTATGGCCATACAACATTACTCCTACTAATATAGTAATGTAGAGTAAACCGTCCAAGTGCTATCGCCTAACACTTATCGAAACATCTACCACATGCATAACTAGAGTAATCCACTCAAATATTGCAAGGTAGATCAAGTATAAACATGTTATCATACAAGCAATCCTGCCAAGAATATCATCTAGGTCACACACCTCGATATTCATCCAAGCAAACCTATACCTATAACATGCTCCCTATGCACCGGAATCATATCATATTCCGACACTCCTATCGCATGCATTTCTAGAACACCCGTTCGCGTACATGTCTAGGCAATGTCAACATCATGCATAAAATAACATTCATAAACCCCGCCAAGAGCATAATCTAGCACAAAGCCCTAGTGCTCAACCCGACGGCAAACAACATACCTAGCATGCTAATCGAACCACACGGAATATACCGAGACATCCAATCAAGATTTACAAGCACACATATAACACCACATGTTTTACCCAACATGTCCTATATGGTTCCCGCTTGTAGATCTTAGAAATAACCGTCCCAACCCCATGCAAATAAGACAAGCATACTAATACAAACGGTAGGACCCGTTCAGAAACCGACTATAAGGCTAGTCACGCGTACGACACAGGTCTAGTGTCGCAGCAACACATCTACCCCAAGTACAACCAGCGCAGGCGGCGCCCTCACACACTAGGTAGAGCAAAGTATAAACCATGTTACCATCCACTCATCCCTCCTAGAGTATAAACCTGGCAATCCTGCCCCCTATACTCACTCAGGTGACGAAAATACCGGTAACATATAATACGAAAATACGTAAATCAAACCCACCAATCGACATGTGTCACATCTATCTAGATGTCCTAACTAAACATGTTATAATCATAGGCAACTACTACTAAGGTACTAGCCTAGCGAACACGCTATAATACCCGACCAAGTAGGTTATCCCGCCAACAACATGCTAGTTATTCATACAATGTTATGCTAATATTCAAAATACAATAAGCACAACATAAAACAACACATATAAGTGAGACCGTAGGATCCATTCACCGGTCGTCTCGGTCCTACCGACCCGAGAACCGACGAACGGCGAAAACTTTCGGAGCAACCGAAATCACCTCGCCAAAGCGTCCACGAGCTCAAGGAAGGACGGCGGAGCGGCTGAGATCGTCGAAGATCCTCGCCGGAGGCGGTCGGACGGTGGCGGCGGCGGCTGAGACAGCGGTCGGAGTCAGTCACGATGCATGAAATCCTGCGGAGACGAAGGTCTAGTCGGCGGCTGAAGCAGCGGCGCGGTCCTCTAAGCAACCTAGAGAAGACAGAGAGATCCGGGCAGCGCCGGTGGTCCAATCGACTGCGGGAAGGCAGCACACGCTCCAAGCAGCGGCGACGAAAGCTCATATGGCGGCGAGCAACGGTGCGGCGAAACCAGCGCGGCCAGATCTAGGTTTCGACCGTGAGCTCGAAACGGAGAGAGAGAGAGAGAGATAGCGAGCAGCCAAGGAGGAGTGGCGGCGACGGCGGCGCACGCACGCCGGCGAGATGGTCGGCGGCGATCGGCGGGCGCGCGGGCGGCGCGGTCGAGCGTAGAGTCGCGAGAGAGAGGGCGTCGTGAGAGCGAGAGGGAGCGACGCAAGAGAGCGAGAGAGACTTAGGGGGGTGCGGTCGGGCGCGATCGGGCTCGAGCCAAATGGCTCGCCCGTGCGTCCGAGGGCGATTGGGCTCGGCCAGGCCGAGCCAACTTGGCTCGGTCCGCCGAGTCCAGCCCAAACTGGGTCCAATCCGGCCCAAAACGCTTGATTTCGATCCAAATCAAAATTCGAATCAAATCAGAAACAAATCAAGAAACCAAGAATCAATCAAAACCCTCGATCGAACTAAAATCACCCCGATAATACAAAATCGAAAAATCGGAACCTTACAGCCTTTGCCGAGCGCGGCTAGCTCGACCGGTTGGGAGGCGCCTCAAAAAGTGTCACCATCCGAATTCGAGGCCGCTGGGGTGAAATCACCCACAAAATTTTTCGAATGAAAATTCTCTGTACCTGGTAGCAGGAGCCTCCATTCATGGAAGGCCTGTATTTAGATTCCATAGTGTCGGTTGGGGCTGGACGTTGGGGTTTTTTGCAAGTTTGAAATCCCTACGTGGACGTACGCTTGCATTACTGATTTCATCACGATAATCTCAAAAAAATAAAAAAATAAAAAAAATAAAAAAAAATAAAAAACTTCTACAGAACCACTTTGTAAAACATGATGGACAAAGTTCCACATATTTAAATATATGGAGTTGCGGCTCCAACATTCAAGCGCGGTTAGTCGACCAGATGGAGAGCACCTCAGGAAGCATCACTAACTGGGTTCGAAGGGTGAAAGTTTTCGCATGATTTTTCGAAAAAAGTTTTCCTGTAATCCATGGTAAGAGTCTCCCCGTTCATAAAAGATATGTACTTAGATCTCAGAAAGTCGTTCGGGATTGAACGTAGAGGTTTTCAGCGAATTGAAGATTCTTACAGGAACGTACGCTTCTATTACTGTTCCACCACAATAATTTCACAAAAAATATTCGTCTATTATTGCAGCGCTCGAAGCAAAATCCTCCTAATTATCCAATCCTGATGTCTAAAATTAAAACATAAAGTCAGCAAAGATCCATCAATATTGCACATCAAATTTACAATATTTGGTAAGAACTGTTTATCGAGTAGATCACGAGCGATAACTTCGAATAACAATTGAGCTTACTTACCTTCTGAACTCTTGTGGATCAAATTTAATGAAATGCATAAACTTTGAAATGATGAAATCAAAAGAAGAACAATTTAACGTAGAATTATGAAAGTTACAAACCTTGATCGGTATAGATATGTAGGATTTTGTTGAGTTTACTGCAACGCCGAGATTAGATGGGTATTGATTCTCCCTTTCAGGAGAGAAACAAAATGCAAAGCAGACACAAATAATGGCGATTATGTAAATAAAGGCAATTTTGGCTTTTTATTTCATCTTTTTTTTCTTTCGCTATCTACACCTTTGCTAGGAGTGTAGATGTAGAAAGTATTAGTCTGGATTGACCTGCATTGAACTCTACACGCGCGGATCGACTTGGCTCGGCCGTGCAGGCCAGAACTGGCCCACACATAATCCTGCACGGACCGAGCCTGCTTAGCTCGGCAGCTGGTCGGCCTACACGGGTTTATATATATATATATATATATATATATAAAACTCATCTAAAAAGAAGAAAAATAAAAAGTCATACAAGATGTGCAACTCAAGATATGTAGAGCTACTTCACACCTATGCCATTGCAAAAGCAACAGCTAAGATTAGTCGTTGGAAAATTAAAAAAAATAATAATACTAACAAAAAGGAGCAATGCTACAGGCTAGCCTACAGATTGCCCCTGGCCCATACGATCGGCTCCATAGGCCGAGTTGTGGTCCACACTACTAATCTAGGTTATTGTTCAGCACACATGCCACAGTCTAAACTTGCATATATTGCTAGGAGAAGAAGTACTGCCGGTGTAATCGCAGTTTAGTCTGAAGCAGTATAACTATTTCACCATATGTAATTGCGTTGTAGTCCAAAATAGTATAAAATATTTTAGCATATGTAACCGCAGTATGGTCCAATGTAGGATTATTGTTGAGTTTAGGAGGAAGCCCATCCTAACTATAATGGAAGATATATTAGGGATTGATGGTGACCAAGATAGCAAATAAAGACCAAAAATGGAAAGGTGGAAGGGGCCTATATATCCTAGGATATGTCAAGGTAGGATGTCTTAGTGAAAGAATTTTATAAGTAAAGAACAATTCCTTCAGGTGGTCCACAGTATTATGTGACAGGTGGAACCTGAGCTACATGTCAATGATTACTATCTTCTTACGAGGATATACAACTTTATTGTCCATCCTGTAGAATAAACCCATCAAGCCACCACCAATCCAATCTAAACAAGAAGATCAAGATATTAGAGGAGAAAAGGAGTTGCAGATCATCAACGAGGAAGAAGAATACTACACCAATTGTACAAGATGATGCAGAAACAACATGGCTTACTAGATAGAGTAAAAGAGAAACTTAGGTGTAGTAAATGCCATGAGTATGAAGTAATTGAAATCAGTAACTCACGGCATCTGCAAGGAGTATATCGAGAAATAATTTCATTGTGTCGGCCAACTTCCACATTCAACCAGCTTACAAGAGAGAGAAAAGCAGCGGAACAAGAACGAAGATGACATGGGATTTTTTTTTGGGATAGCAATTTGGTGCCCCAAAAAAAAGGTTTGAAAAGCTAAAAGGTACCTCATGTGACCCTCAAGTGCGTTATTTCAAGCTCGTTTTAACCTATAACGTGCCACGTCATCACGCTCTATGGGCGGAGATACTAACACCGCCTTCACAACCCTATGTGGATAAGTCAAAATAGCAACATCTCGGAGAACCAAATACGCATTTTGACCATATGTCAGAATAATTACTTTGGAACTAGATTACCTCCCAAAAAAAGAAGAGAGGGCCATTATAATCTAAAGATGAATATTAACAATTTGAAATTGTAATTGCAAACATAGGTATAAAAACCTGTAGGGATATAGTGTGATTTCCCAATAAACGGACATCGTCGGGAGTATACGATGATAGATAAAAATACGTCGAGGAGCAAGAGATCAAGGGAGAGAAAAAAAAGAAAGCCGACGATAGTAATACTCAGAAGAATACCATAGGATTCTCGGTGATGGCGTCGTCTTTAGGTATCGTCAATGCTTCTAAATTTTGCCTGTATGTATCTTTATTGCTTGTAATTTGGTTTATTTATGTTACTTTCTAGCCGTTTTTCTCATATGGCTCCAATTTTTAGCTGCATTAAGTATTTTGATAGGTAGTCATGTTGTTTCGCTAAGGCTTCTCTTACCGTAATCTAGCTTTTCTTCTTTATAAATTGTAAGCTTGTCTTACCGTACGGTAAGTCTCTCACAAACTATGCTTTCTAGGATTCGACCCTCCAACTTACCCTTCGTGAGGGGTAGACCAAGGTCTCATTCCATCACCCAATTTTATTAACCAACTAAACCAACGCTAGTTGGTATAATAATCGTATCTTTCTGTGTGTGTAAAGAAGGTGGTTTCAATTTAAATTAATCTCACAAGACTGAGATCTTCGAGAAATCGTATGATCAAGGTCGTCAGCATAGATAATACATCGATCTGAGGACAACGGTGTGTATTGACATATTTGAAAAAATGTATGCACCTTTGAGCGGTTTCACAAATATTTCAAAAAATTTCAGATACTTTTGATATAAGGGCATTTGCATTTTTATGCCCCTCGCTAATTGATTTTTGTATTTTTATGCTCTATAATTGGTTTTAGCCTTTTTGTGCCCTTTCACTATGTGAAATGACAAAAATACTCTCACTTGTTTATACTGAAAAATTGTAAAAATACGCGAACATCCACGAACACTATTGAACATGCACGAACACCCGCGAAAACGAACACCTGAATGTCTGCGAATACCTGCGAACACCTAGAACACCTACGAACACCCACGAATGCAAACACTACGAACACCTACAAACAATACCTACAAACACCTGCGAGCACCTACGAACATCCACGAACACTCTACGAACAGAAAAATTATACGAAAATGCTACAATGTTCGGAGGTGTTTGCATGTATTCGTAGGTGTTGACTTTTATTCGTGGGTGTTCGTGGTGTTCGCGTGTGTTCGCGGGTGTTCGTGGGTGTTCGCATTTTTTCATAAATAGAAAATTGAGGACATTTTTATTATTTCACATGGCAAAGGGGGCACAAAAAGGCCAAAACTAATTAGGGGGGCAAAAAACACAAAAATAATTAGTGGGGGCATAAAAACGCAAATAACCTTTGATATAAGTTTACAAAACTGGTGCTTTTTCAACAAAACTACATATCTTCTTAACCAAACTTTTCATATGCTTCTCGGGTAATCTATAAGCAGCACTATGGATGTAAAATACAATGAATGATGGTAGCGAATAATTCACTACTTTTTTTTTTTTCCAAACACCATCTCACTTATTTGGCTTCTATAAACTTAATTCCATTAAAAATTCAAAAATATATTTTAGAGAAGTTACTTGTCCAGATTTTTTTTTAAATTTAAAATTTATATTTCTACAATTTTTTTTTTTCTTTTACGAAATAAAATCAGAGACTACACATGGCAAAAGTCACAATCTTAAAATGCAACATAGGATGTTACCATTTAGAATAGCAACCTCATATGCTATTATAAAAAGAGAAGGCGACAACATATTACTATTTAAGAAAATCAGCATATTGGCACTATAATGGAGGTGGTTGCTTATATTATAAAAAAAATAAGTTTGTTTTCTTATTCTTAGTATATAGCATATTTTGTTTATTATTTGAGAATAAGTTGGGTTGTATTTCATGCACCATAAGAAGCCACGTGGATTCACCAATTTTTTTTTTTTTTTTTTTGGCAAAGACCATCTCACTTATTTAGCTTTTATAAAATTAACTGCATTAAAAAATCAAAAATGTATTTTAGAAAATTTCTTTATCCAGATTTTTTTTTAATTTAAAATTTATCTTTCTACAATTATTTTTTAGTTTTACGAAAATAAAATCGGAGACTGCACATGACAAAAGTCACAATCTTAAAATGCAACATGCGATGTCGCCATTTAGAATGGCAAACTCATATGCTATTACAAAAAGAGAAAGCAACATGTTACTATTAAGAAAATAAGCAAGTCGGCACTGTAAACGGAAGTGGTTACTTATATTTAAAAAATAAGTTTGTTTATGAGAAGTTATAAAAAAGAATAGTATATAGCATATTTTGTTTATCGTTTCAGAAGAACATGTTAAAGAATATCAAATCAGAAGTTATATAGTAGTTTAAAAGTATATATACCTACGTTGGGTTGCATTTCATGCACCATAAGAAGCCACGTGCATTCACCAATTTCTTTTTTCTTATTGCAATTAAATGTGGGCTCTTCTTGGCCAAAAGACCACATCGTGTCCTAGACATATAATTCCTTCTATTCTCCTTTTCTTATTCTTTTCCTGAATCAAAATTCAACCAAGACCATACTGGCGTACACACATACAATCCCTTCCATTCCCCTCCCTCCAACTACGCCCCCCTGACTGCTTACGAGAGAGCTACGGACCAGATAGTTAGTAGGCAAAAGAGTTGTTTCGTGGTCTCCCGGCATGCTACTACTGACCAAATTTCTTTTCTTACGGAGACCACTGATTTTTCACGCTCCTCTTTGCCTATTAAATATCTGGGTTGTCCGTTGTATAGGGGTCGGAGGAAAGCCTCTATCTTCTCTGATCTCGTGGATCGGATTAAGAGGCGAGTACTCTCCTGGCAGTGCAAGCATTTGTCCTTTGGCGGACGTATCACCCTGATAAAATCTGTATTGAGCTCTCAGCCCATGCACATTTTACAGGTGTTGAGTCCGCCGCAGGGAGTTCTGAGACAGATCGAGTCTGTTTTTGCGGGCTTCCTGTGGGGAGATGACCAGAGCATCAGGAGGATTCACTGGTGCCGCTGGGATTTGCTCTGCACTGCGTTTGACGCTGGCGGACTTGGTTTTCGCAGACTCCGTGATGTTTGTGATGCCGCTGGGATGAAGCTCTGGTTTCGCCTGAGAGAACAGCGTTCTCTTTGGGCGATCTATATGCATGATCGCTATATTCGTGGAGCTCGTCCGTCTCAGGTTGGTGTGCCCTGGGATGCGTCTATCGTTTGGCGTAGGTTGACCCGGATTCGGGACTTTGCTGAGACTCACGTTTTCTGGCGGATCGGTAGTGGCGACCTTTTCTTCTGGTTCGATAGATGGTTAGAGGGCGGACCCTTGTATACGAGCGTACCGATTTCTGGCTCCCCCGACTTGAGACTCCGAGACTTACTTATTGGCGGGCGTTGGGATCGTGACCGACTCAGAGAGCTTGTTCCGGCACATGTTTCTTGATCATTACTGCTCTTCCTCTCACTCCCGCCCCTCGGGATGAGATACTTTGGTCCCTTACCTTCGATGGACTCTTCTCCTTTCGTTCTGCTTGGGCTTCGATAGTTGATCCTTCCCCTACTTCTTCCTTTATCTATAAAACTATCTGGAGCCCGCGTATCCCTCCTAAGATCTCTTTCTTCGCGCTTCGCTGCCTTCGGGGCTGGGTGCCCACGGTGGATGTTCTCCGCAGGAGACGGATTGACTGCTCTGGGAGCTGTGAGTGCTGTGGTGAGGATGAGAGTTTTCCACATATATTTCTTCAGGGTCCTATTGCTAGCCAGGTCTGGTCCTACTTCTCTAGGTGGCTGGGAGTGTCTTTCCCGACGTCTTCCTTCCACTGTTTCTTTGGTACCTGGCTACTCTACAGTCGGCGCAGAGGATCTATCTTTGTGTTGGTTCCTCTCCTAGTTCTTTGGCATCTTTGGCTTGCGAGGAACCGATACAGATTTAGTGATGTCCGATCTACTCCGCGACACATCATATCCGGCATCATCACTCAGTTGCGGCTGATTTCGACGATTCACCCGTTCGACTATTCAGAGATGCAGTCTCATTCAGATTTCTTTGCGTTCCATGGGTTGTCCCATTCTCCCATGAAACGTAAGGAAGTGCGACTGATCACTTGGAGACGGCCAGAGACTGGGAGCTTCAAGCTTAATACAGACGGCTGTCTTCGAGGAGCTACGAGAGAGGCGGCAGGAGGAGGCGTGATTCGAGACTCGGAGGGTCGCTGCGTTTCTTTCTTCGGGGATTTTTACGTCGGCGCGACTATTGCAGAGGCGGAGACTAGGGCACTATTGTGTGGACTGCAGCAGTGTGTCAGACTTGATTTACCGCACGTAGTTGCTGAGGTTGACTCCATGATGCTTGTTCAGATTGCCATGGTACACAGCCAGGTCATGTGAGTTATACTAGTTATCTACAGGCCATTCGACAGATTCTTCGCTCCAGGAGGTATTCACTTAGACATCTACATCGGGAAGGCAACCAGGCTGCTGATTGGGTTGCTTCCCGGGCTTGGAGGTTGAGATCTTCTTTCTGCTATGATTCTCCAGAGGCGATTGATGCTGATCTTCAGATTATTCTACATCAGGATGCGACAGAGGTGCCCTATCCACGAGTATCATTATTTCCTACTTGAGTCCACTATTGTATCGTCAGATTATTGTCTCAGACTTAGTTTTTCATTCACTTTTGTATTTTCTTTCACTTTTGTATCGTCAGAGTCTGGGAGGTCAGGGTATGTCCTCCTCCCTTTTTGTACTTTATTGTTATATCTATGAGATGGTAGGGGTATCCTAACCCCCCATTGTTATGGTGAACAGCGTGAGCTACCGCGCGCTGGGAGCTGTGCAATGGTGACTTTACAAAAAAAAAAAAAAAAAAAAAAAAAAAAACTACGCCCCCCACCCCCTGCCTTTGGAGAACTATTATTACGCGACTACATTTTCAATGTAGAATAGTCCTTGCGGTGGCATCATCTGGAATAGCCTCATTTTTGTTGCCTGGAGGAAGAACTGCACATTCCCGATTCAAGATACCGATTGATTTGCATGAATGGTCCACATGCCAGATAAAGAGGGAACTAATTTAGCACAATTAATAGAAAGGACAAGTCTAATTTTATGGGATGAAGCTCCTTAGGGATATTCTCCATACACTTGAATCCGAAAAGTCGTTCAAATTATTTGGAGAAAAGACTATAGCCTTAGGTGGAGACTTTAGGCAAATCCTACATATTATCGCAGGAGGAACACGAGAAGACATTATAAATGCTTGAATAACCAAATCAAAGCTATGGGACCATTGCCAGGTCCATACTTTGAAAAAAAATTTGAGGTTAACAGCAACCAACTTGACAGCCAAAGTAGAGAGCAAATAACGCAATTTAATAAATGGCTTCTGGATGTTGGCGATGGAAAAGTACCGACAACTAAATTAGATGGAAAGGATGAACCAATGTGGATAAAAATCCTCGTTAATCTTTGATCCATCATGAAGGAAATGCTATTGATGAAATTTGCTCTGCAACGTATGACCAATTAGCATAGAAATACAAAGAACCATCATACTTGAAAGAAAGAGCAATCATAACTCCATTTAATGAAATAGTCGATGTCATTAACTCACATTTACTTGCGTTAATCCCGATGGAAAAGACTATCTACTTGAGTGGTGATGAGATTTCCAAATCGTCCGATCATTTAGACCGGGATATATTATATCCTCCTGAGTATTTGAATTCTTTAGATATTAACAGCTTACCACCTCATAAATTATCATTGAAAATTGGCGTTCCGCTAATGTTGTTGCGGAATATCAACCAATCTTCAGACATTTGCAATGGAACTCCGCTTATCGTTAGGAAATTAGCAATGAGAGTAATCGAAGCAGAAGTAATAACTGGTAGCAACATTGGAGAAATTATTTTCATTCCTCGCATCACATTATCTATTTCGAACAAAAAATAGCCGTTCATATTCAAAAGGAGGCAATTCTCTATGCGAGTATGTTATGTTATGACTATTAACAAAAGCTAAAGTCAAACTCTTAAAAGAGTTGGTCTTTATCTACCAAAGCCCATCTTTTCTCATGGACAACTATATGTTGCTCTTTTATGTGTAACTACACAATCCGACTTGCATATTCTTATAGAAAAAGGAGCTGGAGTGCCCGAAGGTTGGACTAAAAACATAGTTTATAAAGAAATTTTCCATGATTTGCCTTAAGGTGCTTACATTCACAATCTTCATGATTAGCTCTTTTTTTACCCGTACTTATTTACTGGCTGATCATAACATTATCTTTTTCATTTACAAAAGCATTTGGTTACACTTCTTACATTGAGACAACCCTATTCTCTTATTTTAATTTAAAAAATTCAAAAAAACATCGTGATGTTACGTATATGTTCTCAACAAATTTCTATTGCGGTAGGAATCACAATATGACCACAAAGGCCATCACCATTGCCTACTTAAGGTGCAGATAACAAGAATATTGGACTCCATAAATACCTTTGCTAACAATAAGAGAGTCATGAGTGTCGATTTTCTTTTTGTAGATGAGCAGGTATTACATTCATAAAAAAGGTCAATTTCCGTGCAAAGTTTATAGTTTTACAGCTATATCAAATCATGCTAACGAGACTTACATTTTAGGGAACATGTATGCAAGGTACTATGAGGACACACGATGCAATTCATATCAAATGCAAGCTTCATGAGGGCCGCGTCTACATATATATTAGCCAATTTCAGTGTCATTCCAAGAAGAAAGAATTATAGAGCAGTCGTTAATGATTAATTCCTTCATCTGACAGCTGTAACAAAAATCAATGAACTGACTGACTCTATTGACAGCATCCCTGCTCACGTATTTACATTTTCGAAATATTCTGATCTATCAAAACGTGCGTATAATGATGAATACCTCACAGGTACATGTACCTACATATTACTATTGGAGAAAAATACTACATATCTCCTACAAAAAACTTCATCTTCATATTTTAAATTGCAAAACGAATTTCAGATGTCATTGGTGTCCTGATGAAGATTGGCAAAATTGGCACAACATATGTACGACAAATAGCTACAACCAAAAGAAACCTCATAAAAGTAACATATTACATTACAGTGGACAATTTCTAAAAATAACATTATGGGAAAATCATGCTGATTAAATAAATCATGATAAGATCTTGGCTAAGGTTGGCCCAATTGTTCTTATACTATCAGCACTGACAGTTCGACAATTTAAAGGTAATTCATCTCTCATCAATCTCAATAGGCAACTCTTCATCTGCCATAAAAAAAAAATAGTTGTGTAATGCTTTCATATTCATGTAAGAGAAGTCTGTTTCAACTCAACCTCTGCATCCAAATGTTATACAGACTTAGCAATAACAGAAGTGGAGAACTTTCGAAATAAGTACTTTCACATATCCACCATTATCATATGTGTATGTTTAGCTTTAATAGAACAAGCAAATTGACTTTTTCTTAACTATATAGGCTATTACCTGCATACTACAGAGTCGAATTGCTTCTAGAAGAATTACCACCTATAAGACCTGACGAAGAGAAACAACATAATCGAAAAACAATTCAAGAGTTGCTCAGCTTGAATGCATTGTGCTCTCGGGTATGTTCTTTCATTCGCAGAAACTCAAAACATAAAAGGTTGTTTGGTCATTAGTTTCCACTCTACCAAAACGAACCAGAATGCTCTGTAACAATCTATTTGTTATCGAAACAAGATGTCGATTTATCTTGGCAACTCCTACCGTCAGCTATAACTTTTGTGAATATTACATTACACTTGCTAACTAGCTATATATATATATATATATATATATATAATATATATATATATATATATATATATATATATGTATCTGTTGTGTGTGTGTGTGGACCTATGTATATGTGTGTGTCAGTGTTGCGTATTGTGATGTGTGTTGTGTGTGTGTGTATATGTGTGTATGCTTATCTATGTATGTATGTGTGTGTCTACTTATGTATATGTGTATATGTACATAGATGACTGTATATATCTATATATATATATACACACAGATATAAGATTGATAACATACAATTAGAGCATACATAGACAACCTAAAGTTATGTGTCCCTAATTCAAAGTCCATTATAGGATATGAGATTTACATGCGAGGCGACATTTAAAGATATCAACTGCAATCAAGGATGGTGGTACTCAACTTGTCCGATATGTTTCCTTGGAATTAAAATTGAAGATGGCAAAACGTCTTGCAACAATCATGGAGCTCTTAATCAATTACATGTACCATGGTGACTACATTGATTTCTAATTCTATTCACAATTTCTTGATTTCCTGCACTACGTTACTGTTTCTTCAGTCCAAGCATTCTACATATTTATCTGCTGATTAACTACTCAGTGGGTATATTGTTAGGTACAAGATAGATGCCGTAGTGGAAGATACTACATCCATAACAAATTTCATGATATTTGGCCGCCTCGCGCAATAGTTGGTGCAACTTCTGGCTGCTATCCTTGCCGCACAATACGATTCTGATAGATATATCTTACTAAATGAACTTAAAAATCTTATCAGTCGGACATACATTTTTCAGGTTACTTTCAACTTAAGGAGAGGTAGGCCACAATGTTACCTTCAAAGTTACAAAGGTGTTCAATCTTAAAGAAGATATAGTATGCCGCCAAATTACAGATAAGCAAACTCTGCAAATTAACAGCCCATTCAAAGATCAAAGTACTTCTGGAGTCGCAAGAAGTATTTGCTTTTGAAGAATCACTTATTTCAACTCCACCAACGTATGTTTCTCGACTGCTTATTCCAAAGCTTGCCTCCTAATAAAAATTCCAGAAAATATATTCGTGTCCCTTCATTTCAACAATAACTACTATTTTGATCCTTGGTAGGTTTGCAAATGTTCCTACAATGGTTAGTGAAACACTTTCCTTATCAAAGAAACGGCTACCAAAAACAGAACTATTTAGCGACTGTGCCATCAAAAAAAATTCGTGAAGGTATGTTAATGTAAATTATGTGTTTTTCCTCAAAGCAGTTTTTCAATTCCAAGAACTAAATGGACAAATCTTCTGATTTTTCTTTGAATTGTAACTGATGCAACAGATGCTCACCATATATATATGAGCTATGCGCTGGTATGTTTTGGTTTGAACAATGCGAGCACGTTTTGCGAAAGATCCCAAAGTATACAACACCAGACCTCGCTTACATTTTGGAAAGTATAGACATACAGACTCTATCAGTTTTTGGAGAACATACTTACGACCGGCATGTAGGTACCCTCTCAAGTAGGATTTTATTCCTTTTCAACATGTTCAACGAAAGATGAATGGTTGTATATATAACTCGTACCTACTTTGGTGTTTCAATTTGTATTCCATATATATTTGTGACATTTTATACGCTGCTAATGCTTATAAATACTATCATAATTGATATTGCCTCCATTCCTTATACATGGTAACTCACATCTTTACTTGCTTAATAATTAGATAATATACTTCAGACAGCAAGAAAAGTGATTCGATTTGTAATCAACCAAAGCTCTTTTAATGTCCTAATGTTACATGTAGATATATTTCTTTCGTTTTCAAACTTCTGCTCATTTTGTAGATGTCCAATTTTTTCGACGTTGGCTTTTCACAATTGCATGTTGACATGACTCTTACTAATTATTCCTTTAACCTTCTATTTTCTTACATAACTTACCATCCTATCTGTTTGGTTCTCTTCTAAGCTATTCCATTTCTTACTCAGTACTACTTTCCCTTCAAATACTTTGTGATGCAGATAAAGTTGTGTTTTTTTTTCAAGTTTAATAGTTCGTTTTAAAGTCATACTTTTTTTAAAAAATTCAACACGCCTGTATTAGATCATATATACTATTGGTTTATAAGATGTCAGCATAGCTGCTCTTCCTATCAATACATCAACAATGTTTTGATAAATCTCTTTTGCTAAAGAGTATCTAAACACGTTGCTGAATTATATTTATGACAAACTGAATCTGTCAACTTTCGTTTAATGTACAACACACTTCCAAGGACAAGATATAACGATCTCGAGATGTCTATTTGGAGGAAACCATTAAACCACAGATGATGCCACATGTTTTCATCGTTTACATCACACTAAAAAAGTTGTTTACATCACTCTCATATTAAGTATTAGAACATAATCTTATTTACATAATGAAAGGAACATCCCGGTTCAAATTCTCTTTACTTACGGCGCAACTGTATCTTTCATATTTCAACGTTTCTAAATAATGTTTGGTCGTTTTTATGGTGGAGATAATGGGTGATTTAACCATAGATTTAGCATTACATGGATTTCCCATTCAAATAATATACTACATCCTATTATGTGTACTTTTGCACTACCATCTCCATCTATCATTGTCAATTAAAATTTTATTACCACCAGCGCAATGGCATTACCTCTAACAAAAAGTAAATGGGGAGTTGTACTTCGGCCACGCCAGATAACTCTAATAATTTGATTTCTGATGAAATTATATGCATCTTGTATTGAAAAGTCTTTTTCAAAGCACATCAATTTTAGACCGGGAAAAATTTTGCATCACACGTTGCTTTTACAATCAATTTGCTTGCCAAGGAACGGATGCAAATTTTCTCCATCTGCTCGTCTAGGAAGTACGAACACTCCAATATTTCACATGGTGCAGTATCTGATACGGACACGCCACGGACGCGGCCGGAAATGTGTCGGACACACCGGAAAAGTGCCCCAAAAAAAAAAATTTCCGGACATTTTTTTTAAAGGAAAATTTTATTATGTTTTTTTTTTTGTTAAAGAAGTCATATACAATACTAACAATAAATAGCAGTAAGTAATATAATATAACTATATACTCAAGTTTTATTTTTTCTTGATATAATTACACTTTTTTTGCTTAAATTTGTCTAAAAAATATAAAATATTATATTATACATGAATTTTATTATTAAATATTATTATACTTTTATGTATTTAATACTTAAATCAGTTAATTTTTTAATTTTTTATATTTTCTATTGTCGTATCCGAACCGTACCGTATCCTATTTTTTTTAAAAATTATCGTGTTTCGTGTCCGTACCGTGTCGTGTCCCATATCCGTGTCCATATCCACGCTTCCTTACTGCTCATTTTCCATCAGAATTAAAGTTTCCTAATACTTTTGAAACGAATAAATACCAATAATAAATTTAATATACATCTGTCTTTCACAATGTCGATCACTTCTACATTTCTCGATAATCCTCCACCATCAACATAGGCGACATAATTTAGCGGCAGTCTCCCTATGCTCCTATTTTAAACTATGTTATAAGAGAGAGAATGTGAGATCTTTGTAGGCTATTTTTACATATGTAATTGATGGTATATAATTTTGTACTTTTTTATTTGTCAGTTTTAACACAGATAAAATTTTATTCTTAAAAATAATAATAAATATGATTTAGAGGCATTTTCATTTTTATACCTTTAAAATTCAAAATTATAAAAATATTCCCTCAATTCAAAATGACTTTTGTTTTTAACCTTATGACCGTATGACTTTGTTTTTTTACTTTATGACCGTATGAAATGATAAAATTGTTCGCATCAAATTAACCACCATCGTCTTTTGATAAAAAGGACAAAGATAATTTCATCTTTTATATAGTCAAGATAAGAGATCTAAAAATATAATTTTAAATTAGAGAGGAATAAAAATATAATTTTAAATTAGAGAGGAATAAAAATATAATTTTAAATTATGATAGGCACAAAAGCCGAAATGCCCCATGGTTAACAATTTTGTAATACAAAGTTTTCTTTTTGAAAAAAAAAACTAATAATAGGTCGAATGTTTGAACTACAACTTCGAAAAGCCATCTGATCTATTTTTTTTTATAATTTTTTAAGCTAGCTTGTGGATTTACAAAATTGTAGGTTATGTTAAAAAATTCATATTACCCTGTAAAAACTAGTGAAGTTCACTTTTTTTTAGATTGCTTTCTTCTTTTTCTTTTTTTTTTTAATCTCGATCGGATACAGAATAGTAAACTGTAGATCCTCCCAACCAGATGTTGAAAACTAAAACTAGTGAAGTCCAGTTTTATTAGATTGCTTTCTTAGTGATGCATGAACAAAAGATAATCTAAAATAAAACGTGACCAATATTAGTCACTTTATTTGTCATAATCATGTAGTGATGCAACCCACTAATGACCTCTTGACAACATCATTCTACTACCTAAGCCAACTATAAAGGGTCACTAATAAATTGATAATATACTTTATAACCACCAAGGACCAAATATACCTTGGAGTTTTGTCCAAAAAAGTCATTTGCAAAACTATTTCAAATAAAAACTTCTTAAAAAAATAAAAAAAATACCCAAAACATATAAGTATATATATATATATATATATATATTTAAAATAATCTATTTTAAAAAACTATTGGTATACTTTACAAATTTTATATTCAATTTTTTTTTAAAAAATAATTCTATATAAATGTTTGATGCTCCAAAGTTCTTATAACTATTAAAGATTTCGGAGTAAAAATAATTATTTGGAGGTATTTTTTTTTCAAAATAATTTTTAGAAAAAAATAACTCAAAACCCTTAAGTATAATTTTTTTTTTAAAATATTGGTATACTTTACAAATTTTATATTCAATTTTTGTTTAATATATCGATATAAATGTTTGATACTCCAAAGTTTTTATAGGTATTAAAGATTTCGGAGTACAAAAAATTATTTGAAGGTATTTTTTTTTTTTTCAAAAGCTTCAATACGTAAAGTATATATATAGGCTTAAAAATTATTTGCATTAAAATATATTTTTTATATTCAATATATATAGGCTTAATTTAGTAATTATCATAAAAATAGAGATTAATTTGGGAGGCAGTTCAAAAAGAAAGGCGGATTTATAACCATTCTAATATACTATAAGGTTCAAGAAAAAGAAATCTTAATCTCCATTTAAATAACCCAAAAATGAAGATATATTTGATATTATTTTATCTCCACAACAGCAAAAATTTTAATCCATTTAAATAACTCAAAAATTTTAACTATTCTTTGAGTTTTAGTTTTTTTACTAGAATAAAATACTCCTTTAAATAAACCTAAAAACAAGAAATAAAATAGTATTTTTCATGAAATATAAGGGACAATGTGAAATTAATAATACTTTATAACCACCAAATAAAAGGACGCTAATAAATTGATAACACTTTGCAACCACCAGAACCAAATATATTCAAGAGTTTTGTCGAAAATGCTCTTGGCTTGTAATATATATATATATATATATATATATAATATATATATATATATACTTTTTTTTTTTTTTTTTTTTTTTTTGGTCAAAAATATATATATACTTTAACCGCTACAATTGAGTCGATGTTGGGTATACTTCAATCAAAGTCTGCCACTTGTCCTTCAACCCAGCTATTGCCAAGTGTCCTACATATTTAGGAAGAATCATGGTTAGACCACTCACATTGGTATGATACGGATTAGATAAAATCAAAGTTTTAAATTTCAGACGGCACGCGGAATGTTTCGGAGCTGGATCAACTTCTCATCTTTTTTTTTTTTTTTTTCGAAAGTAACTCATCCTTCTCACTGAACAGTCGTGCCCATCAGCGTGACTGGCTGGTGCCGGTTGTGCTGGTGGCCCAACTTTTTTTTTTCTTCTTTTTTTTTTTTTTTTGAAAGTAACTCACTCCTCGCTGAACAATCGTGCCCATCAGCATGACTGGCTGGTGCCGGTTGTGCTGGTGGCCCAACTTTTTCTTTTTTCTTCTTCGCGTCATCAACGCGACCGGCGGAACGTTTCTGAGCTGGCTCAACTTTTTCTATTTTTTTTGAAAATAACTTATCCTCCTCGCTGAACAGTCGTGTCCACCTGCGCGACTGTCTGGAGCCGGTTGCGCTGGTGGGCGCGACTTTTTTATTCTTCTTCGCATCACTGGTGCGACCGGCTGGTGCTGGTCGCGTCGGTGGCGTGATTTAAGTGGTACGTGTGACCACTTAGTTTTTTTTTTTTAATTAAATTTTTGTAAAATATAATAATATATAGAATAATATTTGATTATCTGTACGGTCGGCTTTGCACGGTCGGCACGCTAGTACGTCTCAAATTTAAAATTTACTAAAACTCAGCACGAAATGGTATTTAAAACTTTGGATAAATTTTCGGATGACACCGATCTTATGTTCATTGAATATATTATCTATATTACACATGCTAACTCATCGACGTATTTTACGGCTACATTGCTATGAGCACGCGAAGGTACTTAATAGCACGCGAACACTCACTAACTCACCTACTAAATAAGAAATATGCAGAAACACTTAAAATTGAATTTATGATACATAATTATATGATTTTGTAAATCATAATACCTAAAAACATCCCAAACATGACCTAAGAACAATTAGAGTACCTTTCACATTGATGTTCTAGAGTGTTCTTAGCTATTCTGAGTTGTTCAGAGCCATAAAAATGATGTTTTGATGTATTACAAACTAAATTTAAGTGTTCTGATAGTGTTTGGAGATATTTATATTATTATAATACTTTGTGACATATATAAAATTTTTAGAACAAATATAATTCTTTTATATGCTTTAAGACATTGATATAATATTCTACAATTTTGTAACAATCGTGTTTTTCAACGAGTTCGAAGAGTTCAAAGCAGGGGCAACGACGGTGGCGGAGATTGCAAATGTCAATGATGGCGGCTGGTTGCTTGAGAAGCCAATATAAGTGTTTCAATAATGTCTTTTAATATTGATCTTGTGAAAAAAAAAAAGAAAATTTTTTTTAGAGAATTCATAGATTAGAAAAACGGACAATTGCACTGCAGTCCATTCATATCGTTTCAACATAATTTAAGTCATCTCAAAAAAAATTTCTGTAATTTAGTCATTTGACATTTTTTTAATATATTTATAACACATTTTAATACATTTTTGACACCTCTGGCACTTTGCACATTGACACTTTTTAGTAAGTTTATGTACCTTTTGTTAATTTTTGACATTCTCATATTACAATATTATACTATAACACCATTGTGATAATTTTTTTTACACATTTTTGATAATTTTTAACGCTGTCCGTGAAATGATCTAAATGTAATTTTCTTTACAAGTAGACTATTGTACAATGCAACTTGTTGTCTTGGACTGCAGTGCAAGTCTCCCTTACAAAAACTGAGTGTATGAAGAGGGAGAGAAAGGAAAAAAAAAGAAGAAAAAAACTTTGAATAAAAGAGAGAGAGGAGGAAACTAATGCTAATATGAAGCCATGTCACATAAAAAATAGTAATTAAAAAAAACAAAAACAAAAGTATTTTCGTATGCGATATCTAGAACACTATAAAACGTAAAACCCCTTTGGCCAATGATCCAAAAAGAAAATCTTGAGCCAAAGGCCTATAAGAAGGGAAAAAAAAAAAGAATGGATAAGGACTTAGCCTCATTTTCTTTAGTTAAAAGCAACGTTTGCCGTGCCGTGCTGTTTCAAATTTCGGTAAATTCGAATCTCGAGACGTACCGACCGTACCGAAAATATTTATTTTATATTTTATATTAAACTAAATTATAAAAAAAACTACAAAAATAAATAAAAATAAAATGAAACAAATAAAAAATTTGTAAAAAAAATTTAAAAAATAAAAATTAATTATAATATATTTTTAAAACACATTTTATAAATAAAAAAAATAAAAAAAAAGGCAATGGTCCGCGCGTGTGCGTGGATCACAATCAGGTCTGTGCGATCGTGCGGAATTCGACGCGTGACCTAATTAAGGTCACGCACAACCTAAAACTACGTCAAGACGATGAACAGTTATTAAAAAAAAAATGGAGCGACCGGCTCAGCACTGTTTCAGTGCCGATCGCCAGCGGATCCGGCATGGCACTGTTTCAGTGCCGATCGCCGGCGGCTCCGGCACGATTCGGGCGGCATGCGAAACGTCAAACCTTGGTTAAAAGAAAATAATTAGATTAATATACTAAGAGGTTATCTAGGAAGCACGGACACTCCGAAAATCGCCCCGGTGCAGTGTCGGACACGGACACGCTTTGGACACGGCCGGGCACGTGTCCGACACGCCACATGGCGTGTCCAGAAAGAAAAAATGAAAAAATAAGATCGGACACGCCTGGGACACGGCTGGGACACGCGGGCAGAAGTGTCCGACACATGAATTCTTTTTTTTAAATATAATTTTTAAATTTTTTTTTTAGAAAATATAATATTATATATAATTAATTATAAGTAATATAATATATTTACATACTCAAATATTATATAGTTATTTATTTTAGTTGATATAATTAAAATTTTGTATTTAAATTGTCTCAAAGAAGTAAAATATTATATTTTATATGAATTTATTATTGAATATTATATTGTTATTATATTTATAAATATTTAAATACTTCGTATAACTTATTTATATTTTTTTATTGCCGTGTTCCAGCCGTACCAGTGTCCTAATTTTTTAAAAATTATCGTGTCCCCAATGTCGTGCCGTGTCGTGTCCCTGCCCCCCTGTCCGTACTTCTTAGGAGGTTATAAACTGCTAGGATGTTCATATACCGGTCCGGGCCGAAAAATCGGACCGGACCGAACTCATCAGTCCGGAGCGGTATATAATAGTCCGGTCCATGTCCAGTTATAACTCTTAACCGGTCTTCGGTCCGGTCACCGATTACAAGCTATTCGCGGCTAATAAATTCGCTCATCAAACTACAAAGTACAAGTTATTCGGCCAACATACTCGAGAATTCACAGCCCAAAGTATTTTGCGGCTCAAAATCAAGTCGGTCCAACCGGTTCGGTTTGGTCCGTGTGATACCCCAGATTTTCGACGGGATCGCGCGGTGTAGTGCGCGGCAGGATTTTTTGTATGTTACTTATATGTCAGATAATTATAGGTCAGACAGGTGTGGGATTGTTACACCAAAAATAATGTCATTTTACAATGCATTATAGGGGTTGGGGCCCTACAGCCTATTTTAAATTTACTTAATACACCCCAGAGCTACTAATTAGGGTCACTTTAAGCTCCAACACACACACAGATGAAGGGCAAAACCGTAATATTCTCAAAAGTTCTTCAGACACGTTGTGCATCTTACCACGGCATCCGATTACCGTATCTTATCCAATAAATAAAACCCTCGAACTTCAAGTATTCACGATACTGCCACGAAAAGCGTAAAAGCGAGTACCTTTCCTCTAGCCAACCGGGCCCACCAGAAAATAGATCCCACATACCCTCATCTCTCCGTAAAATTATATCTAATAACATCATTTACATGTCATACATGTAATACTAACAAATAACTAGACAGATTAAAATTTTAGATTAAAAAAAATTTAATAAATATTTAAAATTTTTAAAATAAATTAGTATTATATGTTAAAATTTTAATAGTTACTATTTTGATATATATATGACGATGACACGTGGGAAACTAAAAACTAGTTACTCCATTTCTCGTATATCCTCTCTCTTCTGTCATTTCTTTCCTTCTCTGAACTCACTTCTTCATCTCTCTCTTCCTCTATCTTTCTGTATATTTCTCGCTTTTTTTTAGATAAAATCTCTCTGTTTATATCTGGATTAACCTGAAACTTTTTTTTTTTTGTTTGGGGAAGACTAATAAAAGTTCTTGAAAACGGAGCGCTGATTGTTTTTTCTCGGAAAATTTGTGGAAATCGGTATGCAACTTCTCCTTTTCTTTTCCCTTCTTTTAAGGATGGTTTTCTATTTATATTTTGAGGCTGATTTTGGCGTAGATATATAAGGGCTAGCTAGCGATGTTTAGATTTTTTTTTTTTTTTTTTTTTCCAGTTGTGTGATTTGGATTTTAAAGGATTAATTCTGGAACTATTTTCTCTCTTTTTTTCTTCAAAACTAAAGCTTATTTTGGTAAATGAAGTTAAAATTATTTAAATTCATATTTTTCTCCTTATTACTTCTTTATGTAAATGTTTAAATTTACTGCTGCAGTTTGCAAACAGTTAATAATTTTCTATGCATATATGTAATTTGTAAATACTTGTTTTCGTATAATTAGATTCTGATATTTGCGATTCATTTGAAGGTGAAAATCAGATAGGAAATAGAATAATTCGATTATAGTGGAGCAAGGATGGCACCTCTATGTGATTTCTGCGGGGAGCAAAGATCGATGGTCTACTGCCGTTCTGATGCTGCATGTTTATGCTTGTCATGTGACCTTGATGTTCATTCAGCTAATGCTCTTTCAAAGCGTCACTCCCGCACTCTGTTATGTGATAGATGCAGTACTCAGCCTGCTGTCGTTCGTTGTTCCGAGGAAAACATTTCGCTCTGCCAAACTTGTGATTGGAATGAGCATGGAAACACTGATTCAGCTTCAAGACATAAGAGGCAGACAATCGACCCTTACTCAGGGTGTCCATCAGCAGAAGATCTTTCAAGAGTTTGGTCATTTCTTTTGGACTTCCGTCCTAGCGCAGATGAAAATTGTGCGCCGGGAATGGGTTTGATGAGCATCGATGAGAACAGAGTTAGCAACTATTGGGGACCTCCTGAGAACAGTAATACGACGGATGTAATAAATTCTAGCAGGATCAATGAGTTGGATAATGCTGATAAGTTCAAACCGTGGATGGACTCGTCGTCAATGTCCGTATTAAATCCCATGCCATGCAAAGAAGAAAGAGCGGCAGGTTCGGTGGATTCGCCTAAACCAAAGGTGCATGCATGCACGGATTTTCGCATATATCATTGCACAAGCACGAAGCATTGATATTTTTATTCTGCACCGTCTTGTGTACATTAATATATTTTCCCTTTTTTTTGTGAAATATGCAGCTTCCCTTTACTGAGAGTAAAGATTTGGAAATTTGCAAAGATGAGGGCTTCTATGATAATTTAACCATGGATGACTTGACTTTAGAAAACTATGAAGAGCTTTTCGGCACATCCCACAATCCTGCGGGACAGCTGTTTGAGGATGCTGGGATGGAGAGTTTCTTTGAAATGAAAGAAATGTCTGCTTCAACTTCTAACTTTCAGGATGAATTGCTAGTAGAGGTAATAAGCGTGTCTTCATATTGCCTGCTAATGGCTTGCTAGAACTCACTTTGAATCATAATAGTTTTAGGTTCCGGTTGGGCACAGCCCGTGCCTGTTCCGGCAGTTGTCGGCACGGCACATGTTAAAAAATCTTATATTTGAATTTTTAAATTAAATTTTTTTTTTAATTATTTTTTAAAAATAACAAATAAATATATATCGGCACGGTCGGCACGGTCGGCACGTGCGGGATCTGAATTTACCGAAACTCGGCTCAGCTCGGCACAAAACCTTGCTTTGAATACAACGTGCTCTCGACAATGTTATATTCTCTTGGCTATTTTACATCTACTTGCATTACCGGTAATACTCAGATTGTTCTACTAAATGTAACATATGAAACATAAACATTCTTTTGTCCTGTATTGTTTTCCTATAATTTTACTGTATAAGATACAACAACAACAAAGCCTTTATCCCACTAGGTCGGGTCAACTAAATGGATCCTTTGTAAGCTTCCCGAGCTCTGTTATGAACCATATCTTACCTTAAGATATTTTTTACGGTTTCCGCCCAGTTCTTTTTGGGCTTTGTTACGTCACATTTCCTTGTACTAGGAAGTTTGTGTGAAAGATTGTTCTATGGAGGAAGAGGAGAAGGGCACCAAATGTTCTTTGAAGAGAAGTTACAAGAAAGTTATGCCCACTTAAAATGCAAGTGATCTCGATCATCTTTTACTCCCAGCCATTCTAAACATTCATGTTTTTGCATCCATCTTTTGCTTGTCAAAAAAGTTCCATATGAGAAAATATCTCTGGATGTGGAAAATGTTAACGTTAATGTCGTCACGAAAGGATGATATAGATCGTTTTGAAGGACAAAAGCTGGAGCTCATCATTTTCTAATATGATTTGTTTACTATAAAAGGCTTTTAGTTTTTTATAAATCCCTATGTTGGGAATTAGGAGTTGGGGGTCATTTATTAGTTGAGTGTTCACACCGATGCTATTTCAACATATACCAGGTTTAAAATACATTAGAAAAAAAAGGTTATGGATCTGAACAGAGATTATATGGTTATCATAATGTTCACAGTATTGCAGCAATTTTTACATGCAACAGTTTGGTGTTTGAAGTCCTTTTTCTTTGATCCTTTAAAATAAACCCGAAACTCCGGGTAGAAGGTAAAGGCAACCCCTTCAGACTTCTATCAGTACATGATAAATCAAGCAGGTAGTCTAAGTAATATTTTATTGATAATCAGTACATGGTGTTTGAAATCCTTGAATGGAGAAGAGTTAGAATCTTGGCATGTAAATGATTCACAAATCAAGATCATTTATAAGAGTGCAAACTGTTCACGGTTGTTTGAGCATTTTATATGCTTTCCCAAAAAAAAAAAAAAAAAAAAATCCATACAAAAGTATATAACTCTCCTTCTGTTGTTATGATGTACTAAGAGAGTCTTTTTTGCTGGTAATTTTAGTTGTCCCAGTTAACCATACATTTCTTCCTTTTTCAGATCATTATCTTAAGTATGAGACATGCCACTTCTTTTCTTCTATCAATTTATCTCCATCTTTTATATCGTTGAAGTATGTCATCCTTTTTACCGTATAAAGCGGAAGTATTTTCTGGAGTTGGTGATAATTCACATGAAAACTTTACCTCTTATGTTATCTAGCATTCTGTTTCACATCTCCATTTAATTGATATTATTCTAACATCAAATAGAGTTCTAATAACTTTTTTTTTTTAAAGTTTAGGAGAATTTATCCTGAAACTGGTTCTTGATTGAATGCTTATTAACTTGAAAAAAAAAAAATAATAATAAATCTTGCAAACAGACTGGCCCATGGATGAAATAATGTAACATAGTAAGTACAGACTAATTTGCTATGTTTTTCGAGAATTTTAGTGTATTAATAGGTAAAATCCATAACAGCCAGGAATTCCCTACTTATTGTCATCAGTTCCCAGTCATCTAGTTTTGGGATTTGTTCGATCCAAGCGAATGCTTGTAGATGTATGATTGTGTCAAGCTTTTACAAAAGTTGATCATGCAGGACTGCGCTGTCTTAAACCCCTTGCCCTAACCGTTATGTTAAATGCAATATTTTACTAATGTTGTTTGTGCTAATTTGATTTAGTTAGGTTATTTTTTATTTTGTTAATTGTTTTTTTGTCTTGACCACCACGTTCGGTTTTTTTATCCTACATCTCGACCAAGGTTTTCTGTGCCGAGCCGAGTTTCGGTAAATTCAGATTCCGGCACGTGCCGCCCATGCCGATGGTGCCGTGCCGGTATATATCTATTTGTTATTTTTTTTTAAAAAATAAAAAATTAATTTAAAAATTCAAATATAAGATTTTTTGATACGTACCGTGCCGACAACTGCCGGAACGGGCATGTGCCGCACGGCACGGGACGGCACAGGCCGTGCCGACCGGCACTGGCCGACCGGAACCGAAAACCATGATCTCGACCATGGTACGATTATTGCTCCATGAAATGCATATGTTTAGTCCTTTAATTTGTTTTCTTGCTCTATAGCTGCAGTCTCATAGTAACTTTCTTCCTGATCATTATGATCACGTGTTTCAGGCATCATCTGCTGGACAGGCCGAAGCAGCAAGATTTAGCAATGCAATATCTGCTGATTCTGCTATGGAAAATACGGGAACAAAAGCAGATTCTAACATCTCTTTGCCGACAAGGAAAGCCCACTCTAGCCTTTCACTTTCCTTTTCTGGTTTGACTGGAGAGAGCAGTGCTGGAGATTATCAAGACTGCGGCATATCTTCAATGCTTCTCACAGGCGAACCTCCATGGTACTCTACTGGACCTGAGAGTTCCGCTTTTGCATCGGCTAACAGAGATAATGCCGTTATGCGATACAAGGAAAAGAAGAAAACTCGCAAGTAAGTGCTTTGCATGCTTGAAATACTAAATTCTTTAGACAACATATAATACGATTTCTTGTCGAGGTGATAACCGATGTGTTTAACTTCAGTTGGAGACTTATAATTCGAGTCCATTTCCAACTTAATGCATCTTGGTTTTGTCTTAATAATTCATAATATTCATGAAGTTTTTATGTACGTGGCACTAAATTTTGAACCAATGGAGACATAAGGAGCTTTTATTATTTATTATTTTTTGAGATTATTGTGGAAAAACTTGCGATAGCTGCCTCACTTTGTGTTAATGTCATAGTTGGTAAACCCAGGGTGGTACCGAGTGTACCGACTACGAATCAAGAAGACCCAACCAAACCTTCCATCATCGACAGACCCGAAGGCCTGTTTCATCCTCTACGGGGTATAGAGGGGGATAAATTTCCCCCACACTTATAAGGGAAGCAGGCATAATTCGAACTTGGGACCACTTGTTCATAAGGCAGAAGTCCCAACCGCCCATCCCAGCGCACTGGGGTTGTTCGCTCTATTTTTCGTTAGGCAGGTCTATAACCTTACAATAGCGTGGAGTTGCTTAGTACTTATGCTTTGAAATGATTATAGTTCGCTCTCAAAGTTGAATGGTTTCGGCAACACATACAATATAGCATTCTGCAAGCATGTTATTGGAGTCTCGAAATATATGCTATGCCGTGTGACACCGTCATTATCAACCAGGTTCATGAAAAGACTGATATTAAGAAGTTTTAAGGTTTATTAAGATGTATAGAAGATAAGAGATCTTAGTTGTGACTCTTTTTGTATTAAGTTCCAATTTTAGTAAGCATGTTTTTATCCATGGATGATATAAAATACGAAATGTTACACTTGGGTCCCTAGGATGAAATTTCATTCTTCGTAGATCCATTTTCAGATTCTCAACACTTTGGTTTAAAAATATGACACTGATTTAATCCGTGACACCTTGGTTGAATCCGTAAACACCTAGATGGACCTATGTGATTGTCAATTTATTGGCTTCCTTCTCCATCATTTTCAGCACCAATGATCACCAGAATATCTTATTCATTTACCAGCATTTCTCCCATATAATCTCCCTGAACTCATTAGACATACACAGACGTGAATGCGCCCTTAACATGTCATCTCCTGCTCCTCGGTGTTGCATCAGTAACTCAGCATCCTGATATCATTAAAGCTGAATAGTTTAGATCAAGGTTTTCTGTGCCGAGCCGAGCCGAGTTTCGGTAAATTCAGATCCCGGCACGTGCCGGCCGTGCCGAGGTGCCATGCTGATATATATTTATTTGTTATTTTTAAAAAATAAATAAAAATAATTTAAAAATTCAAATATAAGATTTTATAAGATTTTTTGACACGTGCGTGCCGGTTCGTGCCGTGCCTACAACTGCCGGAACAGGCACGTGCCGTCCGGCACGGGCTGCGTCGACCGGAACAGAAAATCTAGACTCTAGATTAGTTACTTTGCTGACAGGTGCAGTATAGTTCTGAATATTGCATGTTTAGATATTTCATTTTAAGATCATATATATTTGTTTTTACCATTCGACTGCTATTTTTGAACAAATTGATTGTTTCAGTAATTCATAATGACAATAAATCCTTTCTGTTGAATAATTCATGCAGATTTGATAAAAAGGTCAGATATGCATCCAGGAAGGCTAGAGCGGATGTGAGAAGACGAGTAAAGGGGCGGTTTGTGAAGGCTGGAGATTCTTACGACTATGATCCGCTGTGTCAAACAAGAAGCTATTGACGGATTTCAACCAATCACACTTCAGTATTTACTGCCGGTTGGTATATATTCTTTTTGGAACGCGAATTCACTGCTCCAACCACACTACCCCAACCCTGCCCCCCTCAATCACATCATGACACGTGTCCTAAATTTTCAGTTCTAAGAACTTTCCAAATTTCAATGCTTTCTAAAAGAATTTTCGACGAATCGATGGCGAGAAAAATCAAAATTATTTAGTGAAAATTTTTTTAGAATGATTTCCAGCATTGAAATTTGGAAATTTTTAAAAGAAAGTGAAGATTTGTGACACATCTCATGGTGCGATTGAGGAGGCAGGGTTGGGGTAGTGTGGTTAGAGCAGTGAATCCGCGTTCTTCTTTCTGAGGCTGATCATCAGAAAGCCTCAACCAAAGCCTCACATAATGAAAAAGAAAATGGGTGAAAAAAAGAAATCCATAGATTGGTCCTGCAAGTTCTCCATTGCTCTAGTAGCAAGAATTTTTCGGTTTACAGGAGAAAGATAATGGCGAATCTCGGTCTGACCATGCCTAGTACTTATATATCTCCCTATCCCATATATATTTTTGTCTGATACTAATGTGGATGCAGATATTTTAATGATCTTTTAGATAGGTTGTTCTAGCTTCTGTATGTTATGGATGTTAAATACTAATAAGACAACTATGTAAAGATAAACTCATCACATCATCCCTACAACCCTGGATGATTTAGATTTCTGTAGGCTGTAAAGTTTATATTCTGATGTAATGAGTAAGTGCCTCTGATAATTTGAAATTGTAAAATTGTGACCTTCTAATACGAAATGATGTTTTTATACCTTTCACAGGGTCAAAGAAGCATAAAAGTATATTTCGAATTAGGAGGGGTATAAAAATGCAATTTCGGATTATTGGGTGGGGGCGGCGCAACTTGCTATTGTGCATATTTTGTACTTAAGAGTTGGTTATAATAAAATTTGCTTTGTTCAAATTGGTATACTTATTGTGTGCTTGTGAAATAGATAAATTATTAGTAATAGTGATATATATTCTACCAATAAAAAAAATCTCGATAATTTTTTATAGAATAATTATATATCAGTATTTACTTTTAATAATTTATCAAATCAGCTCTTAGCTATTTTAAAAGTATAATCAACATCTCATTTAGCTTACATTGACATCACATCAGCAAAAAAAGGAAAAAAAAAAAAAAAAAAAAGAAAAGAAAAAAAGAAAAGAAAAAAAGAAAAAAAGGGAAACAAGATCTGATTTTTTAAGAATCAGCTCCAACAGAAATTGGTATGTATTTATCCATCATTTATTTAAATTGATATAACAATCAATCAATCACTAACATTAGTTGTATTTTAATGAGGGATAATATCAAAAAAATTTCTTAGGATGCAAAACCATGACAAATTAGTTCATCTATTTTCAGATATTTTATTTTAGTCCCTTTTTTAACTGACGTAGCAGCGTTCAATATAAAAGAACTCCTTTTGACATTTCGAAAAATTTCTTAAAAGAACTCAAATTTTTTTGAGCTTTGATTGTCAAGTTTAGTTTCTATCATATATCTCGATTGGATGCTGAGCGATAAACGATAGATCATTCTAATCAAATATTGTTGGTAGTCGAACCTCCGACTTATCCTTCATAAGAAATCGGCCTTTGAAAAAACCACATTTAATAAATGCTTGGAAAATGTGCATACTTTTAATTATGGTTTTTAGTGCCGTCGGCACAGTCCATATCCGTGCCGGACAGGCACATGCCTATTCCGACAGTTGTTCTGCACGGCACGTGTATAAAAAGATCTTATATTTAAATTTTTTTAAATTAATTTTTTAATTTTAGTTTTTTAAAAATTAAAAATATAATACATACATATATATATATTATATATATTATATATATATAATTATATATAATATATATATTATATATATATATTATATATATATATATATATATATCGATACAGTCGGCATGGCACCATCGGCACGGTTGGCTTGTGCTGGAATCTGAGTTTATCAAAACTCGGTTCGGCTCGATACAGAAAACCTTGCTTTTAAGGATCTTCAGTAAGATGCATGCATGAATAAACACCTTTTATTCAGCTTTAAGGTTTTGCATTGCACATTATCCTTTGCTTTTACATACAAATAGGACTTAATCGCTTTGACATAACAAATTTAAAAAACATACATTTACAAACCTATCTCAATTTCAAAAATGTTATATTTACAACCAAATTCTATCATTCATTGTTTATAAAAAGAAGTCAATCGACAAACAAATAAAATAGTGCATTTTCTCCTATAACATAATTCAAGAACTCCATTTTCAATAGAGCCAAATTTTAATAAACTCAAATCTGGTATACTTTTATGCTTATGTGTCGTGGTCGGTACAACACTATAGGCAAGAACCGCATTATAAGCTTATAATAAATATGTATCGGTATGGTCGGCATAAACCAACTAGTTTATGTTAGATGTTCATAAGTTTTACTAATATTGTCAGTGAGACATACTAGAAAGTATAAACACGAATACAGAGACACGGCACGAATACGGGAGATGATAATTTTTGAAAAAGTATAACACGAGTATGGTTCAGACACGATAATAAAAAATATTTTATATTAATTATTTGAACATATAAAAATACAGTAATATTTAATAATAAAGTCGATGTATTTTACATACTTGCGATAAATTTAAACAGTATGAATCTAATTTAATTAATAAAAGTAACTATATTATATTAAACCGCTATAAATTGTTAGTATTATATAATATTTTACTTAAAAATTCTTTAAAAAATAAAAAAATACAACATAAATATAAACACACGGTTCGGCCTATATCTTGTGTGTCCGACATGCGTGTCCAAATTTTTTTTATTTTTATTTTTCAGACATATTTTTGGTGTATCCGATATGTGTCTGAACATGCCCGTAAAATATCGACGCTGTATAAATAATGTACGAAATTAAATTTTGAGGTATTTTATAGGAGACCTATCCTTTTTTAACCTAGAAAAGAGTTGCTGATCCAAAAAAAAAAAAAAAAAAAAAGAAAAAAGAATAAAAAAGAATTGCTGAATTCAAAATTCTGTCTCGTCAAATGTTTAACTCATACGTTTATTTATACAAGCTAATATAAGGAATGCAATGATTTCTATTACATGTACTTTTTATTTTAAAAAAATGTTGCAATTTCTCCGAGTGTTGCTAGAACGAGAAGAGTAACTTTTACGACTACTATTTATTATATTTGAAAAGTGAGAAATCTTGTCACTTTTCAAGATTTTAGGCTTACGGCTGATATTACTATTACTAAAGTAAAATTTGATGTGATTACAAGGCTAATGAAGTTTTTTATTTCTTTCGGAGACTTATTTGCAAATTTGGAAAAGCACGCGCTAAGCAACTAAGAAAAAAGGCTGGTTGGAGCAGAGGGATACAGATTGTGTCATGCTTTCCCCTTTTCTTAACCACTAGATTATTCTCTTTATATAAGTGAAAATGATGACTCCTTATTATTTTGCTCTGAATTGGTGCTTAAGTCCCTGCTTTCTTTGAAACTAATCTATTTAAGTCACTCCCAGTAGCTGTTTACATTTTCTTTTCGTAACTTTTGGATGTACTGCTGGTTTTATTACTTTATAGATAAAGGTTGTGGGGCCTTTAAAATCTAAAAAAGATCGTGGGGATCTTTCTATCTGCAAGTGTGAAAAGATATTGTTTATAAGTCCCGAGTAGTAGATCCTATAAAATCTGGTGATTCTCATCAAAACTGATTTTGGTATCTATTTGGACCACATAAAGTATACAAGAAGTCCCATTTTTTCTGCCAAGAAAGGAAAAAAAAAAAAGAAATTGGTACAATGAGAAGATGATATCTAGTGGCTTTCATAAAGTCCTGAGTATAAGTGCCTACAAAATACGGTAAGTTTTACCAAAAAAAAATAGATTTTGGACTCTATGTGGACCCTCGGCAATTTAAAATCGATATTTGTCTATATGCATAACATGCATTCCATTTTCTCTTAGACTTTACTGGTCTTACTGTTTTTTATCTAAATACGGGGAGTACAACCGAATTTTGATAACAATTTATGTTTATGTTTATTAGCAGGCTTTTTAAGGTCCATGTTAGTGATATCTATTTGTAAGGCTCTGATCCACTTCTTCCTGCCTATTCTTATTAGCAGGCTGCTTGCTTACCAATTTTTTTTTTTTTTTTTTTTTATTTTAAATATATTATTTTTTACTTTCTAAAACTACTATTTAGAATTATTTTTCAAAAATTCTTTGAATACAAATGTCATAGATACATCATAATCTATTTTTTATGTTCAATTATTTTTAAAATATATTTCTAAATAAATTTTCTGAGACTCCAGAATCGTAACAGATTAGTGGCTAATTTTTAAACCTGCTAAAATTTGAAACATCAAAATATCCATTTAAAAATATTTTTAAAAAAAAATTAAATATGAGAAACATAAATCATATCAAAATCTTTTTTTTTTTATTTTCACATAAAAGATTTATGAATTTAAAATAAGAGACTGATATATAAGGTGTTTGAAAAATAATGACCGCTATGAAGTTATCCCTTTCTCTTATTATATGTGCACCTTATTTGTCAATTTCTTTAATTTTTATTTGACATATAAAATTATGTTGACTATTTCTTTAAAATAAAGAAGTATTAATTACCGGTATTTATAAAATACTAATATAAAAGTATAATGAATTCTGCATTTTGTTATTACAACTCAACATAGAAAATAACATAGTCATTATTGTAATAAACTTTAACGCTTTTGTTTTCTTTTGTTTTTCTTTCTTTTTTTTTAATTTTTTTTTAAATAGAATTTTTCTTTGTAGAATAGACCGTTATAATTATGAATGACAATCGTGGCTCAAAAATTATAACATATTTTATCTATAGAAGTAAAAATTATAGATTCTGATTAATCAAATATATGATATAAAAATTATTACTGTTCTAAAACTTTGATATACTTATCACATTCTACAAGTTAGTAAAGTTTTTCGATATTAAAAATAAAGACTTCTAAGACTCTTGATATAGGACAAGTTAGTAAACGCATTATTAATTTTCTTTTTAAAGGACTAAAATACGGCATATTTTCTACAACAATTACCAAGACAAGATTTACTTATCATCCATAATTAAACTGATCTTATTATAAATATTTTCAAAAGAAAATAAGAGTTCAACATACCATCCATATTATACTTATCTGATAATTATTCAGTAAAAAATAAACATATTATTCCAAAAGGGTAAGAGAGTTAAATATATTTTTTTCTGATTTTTTTTACCTTTCTGATTTTTTTATATGATTCTATAAATTATCCAAAAAAAACAAAACTATATTCCATCGAAATTTATACTGGTGTGAATTATAAATTATTAAAAAGTAAGATTAGAATACTCAAATAAAATAATTATATATACTGTGAATAAATATTAATATAAAAACTATAAATTTTAAAAAAGTTATAACTTTTATATTAACAAATATTTTTAAAATAAAATAAAATCGTATTTCGGTATCCACGTATAGAACATACATCTAGAGCTAATTTTTGGAAAAATGTTTAAAATGAAGATCATAGATTCTGATGAGCTCTATAATTTTTATATTGAAAATTTTTAGAAAAGATACTTTTAAATGAGAATTATAGTGGTCTAAAATTTTAATGGATTTAAAAAAAATAGATTTTAACGGATTTAAAACAAAATAAAATAGTATTTCGGTGAGCAAAAACGTATAATTATATATTTACAAATAATTTTTATATTAAAATTAGAATTAGAATTAGAATTAGAATTAGAATTTTTATATTAAAATTTTATTCAAAAAATAGTTATAAATGAGTGCTTTCGGACTTTCCCAAAGCTTAACAGTTTCGAAACAAAATAATATCGTATTTCGTTATACATAAACGTATAAAATATATATCTATAAATATTTTTTTAAAAAAAATTTTCAACATAGAAATTATAGATTTTGATGATATTTACAATTTTTATGTTAAAATTTTTTTAAGAAAATACTTATAAATGAGTGTTTTGTAGATCCGAAATTTTAACAAATTTAAAAATATTAATCCGTACAATATGCACCGTGGCGGAACAATGTAAATTTTGCGTTTAAATTCAAAGTTTTCAGAAATTATTTTTGAACTGGTTAAACTTCGTACCTCCGAAATATCTACTTAGAAACATTTTCGTAAAAAACCTTCAATACTATGGTTGTAGCCCTCGTCGAGCTCTACAACTTTTATGTTGAAATTTTTTAAGAAGAAATTTCTAAATAAGTGTTTTGGCCGGTGAAAAATCAATTTTTAAAAATGTGGGTTTGTTTTTATAAAATTTGTGGTTACTGTCACTTCTGCCGTAGCTATTTTTGTCCCTTTCCTCCTCGATTAAGTATATGTAATAATAATTAATTACGTAATAAATATTCATGTCTCCTTAATATAAAATATTATATAACTTTTTATGTTCGTTGACTTTTTTTTTAATAAAGTATTAAAAAAGTCACTGTCTTTCAATTTACTCTAATTAAATTAGGTAACTTATAACTTAAAATAAAGTTAAAAGCAAAGAATAAATAATAAATTAAACAAATAGTCATAAATTAAAGTGATATTAAGTCTAATTGTTATTATAACACTAATTCTATAACTTACCTAATATATATTTAGAATAACTATTATATATTATTATATTCTAATTATATAATTTCTTATTATGTATTGTAGTATTCAAATATTTTTAGTTGATATTATAAAATAATTATTTTATTTTATTTTATAGTCCATACTTAGCATGTGATATATATATATATTTTTATAATATTAAGCGGGAGTTGCTAACCGTGCACGCCCCCATATATATATATATATATATTATATATCATATTTATATATATTATATTAAATAATATATACTTAAATAAATAAATAATATATATATATTACATATATATTATTTAGTTAATATAGATTATTTTAATTAATAATAATTAACTGTATATATATATAATATCTTAATTTATTTTAAATATTTTATTTTTAAATATTAAATATTTTTAAATAATTTTTAAAATTTAAAAAAAAATAAATTTTTTTTTTCACACGCATCGCGGGTGATGTTTCCGCTAGTATATATATATATATATAAGAAATAACTTTGTTATATTATTGCATGTGACTTGCAAGGTTTGAATATCAAACCTTCACTATATAAAATAAAATTTCGCCTTCCTCGAGATACACGCGACGTCGATGGCTCTTCATTTGACACAGTGTTGCTGGTGAGCCGTTTACGTGCCACATTAACACAAAATCAATAATTTTGGGATTTGAAAACTGCAAAAACAGCCCAAAAAATTTCTAACTTACTAATTAGTCCTCCTATCTTCTCCCTTATTTTAGCCCATTTCAAACAATTAGCCCTAATAGACGAAAATATCTTTCACACATATTATAATTTCGATACTTTAAAATAATTATTTAAAAATATTTTTAAACAAAAATTTAATATAAAAATTGAATATTTTGAAATAATTATTTCGGGGTGTCAAAGATAATAAAAAAATTGTAAAAATCAAGTAATTTTAGATTCTACTTTTGAAGTCCCAAAATACCTATTTAGAAATATTTTTTGAGAAAAAAATACTTCTAAATAGTTATTTTGAGGCGTGAAACATAAAACATAAGGTATTGTGTCCCAAAAAAGAAATAAAAATGTGGATTGTGAGGCTGATTTGATGATGTTGACATATAGGAGACTGAATTAAGAGAATAGTTTAGGTTGGGGGCTGATATATAGTTATCCCTTTTAGGGTTGTTAGTTTCCATTAGTCGATATAAAAAACATTAATTGTATATCAGTCTTCTATTTTTCAAAACTACACAAATTAATTTTTATAAATAAAAAATATGCTGATATGACGACATATTAGTCGCCGTATAAACAGATTTCTCATTTCTAAGGGTTAATTTGAATATTTCTGAAAAATGAGGATTGGTATGCAATAATCCCAAGAAACATGCTCAAACAATCCTCTATATAAATCCTCCATTCAACAGGATAGGTTGCAGAGAGGAGAGAGCAGAGAAGAGAGCTTCAGTAGGTGCTTTTATCAGGTATTTGTCGCCATATCAAAATTTTAAAAAATTTCTGCTTTTTAAAACTTGTATAAATCAGCTCATACTTTTTCTTAATTATAATTGTTAAATCAATAAAAAAAACATATTATATGTAATTTTTGAAGTAAATTTGAATACAAAAAACAGATAAATTTTGATATACTCAATAACTTTTGTGTTCAAAATTCTTCTAAATAAATGAATCTAGATAGGTGTTTTACGACTCCGAAGTATTTACAGGTTAGAAAAATTTTAGAACCTCAAAATATCTTTTAGAATTTTTTTCTTAAACAAAATTATAGAGCACATATAAATCTATTTTTTAATTCAAAATTTTTTCAGCCAATATTTATAAAGCATGGGCTTTTTCGAAGTAACCCCTATTACCTATATATGTTTATTTTAAATTTTAACTGCTATGTTAGTCAAGACTGCTGTAGAGTTCTTTAAGGGAAGGTAATAGAAAATGATAATTAGGTGCTTTTCTCTCCTGCTCTCCAAATTTTCTGAGTGAAAAAGGTAGGAAAGAAACAGCTTTCTTTCATTTTTCTCGAAATTATTATTACATCAAAATTATTTTTACTTGTATTTAATTTTTTTTTTAAATACTTCTAATAAATATTATGAAGTTTCAAAGTCATATAGGATTAGCGCGTTAGTTTTAAACCCGTTGTGGCTTTGGAACACCAAAATATTTATTTAGAAATATTTTTTGTAAAAATTTTGAATTGAAAAATTGTAATCACATTGAAATCTATTTTTTATATTCGAAACTTCTTTAAAATATATTTATATAGTAATTAAAATACCTCTGAGATAAACTTCAAAATAGAGACTGATCTCTTATCAATTTAAATAAGGACCTGATTTGTTCGATGTCTACAAAATAAGGGCTCAAATGCAATATCCCAATTTAGATAAGCGAGAGTTGCAGAAAATGAAATTTTCTTTTATTATTCCCATTCCATTTTTATGTTCCTTTTCTTTTTACTTAATTTCTATAGAGCAAAAGGGACCAGTGGATTGTATAGTTACCAATCGCAGGTCTAGAAAATTTGTCAATAGGTCCTTAATAGCACATAAAATAAATTATCTTTCTTCAGTTCTATAAAATACACAATTTTTTTTTTTTTTTACAATTGTCGTTTACGACATTTCATATTTTAAAACAATACATACACTTCATTTGTAATAATGGCAAGTATATCATTTTCAAAGATAATTATTATTAATAATCATCACTAAATGCTAATTACTCTCACTTTCCTTCCACTTTCTAACTTTTGATGAGAAAGTCAAAAAAATAAAAATTACGTAGAGATGGAAAGTGAAAGGAATGTCAGTTTCTTACTTTTCTATTTAAAGTAAATAAGGATACTGACTTTCCAATTTTCTACTTTTCACTTTTCTTTTAAAGTAAATAAAGAAACCGAATTTCCAACTTTCTCACTTTCCTACTTTTCCATTTTTCTTCCTAAGTAAACTGGCCTTAAGTAGTCCTTCGTGTAACAAATTGTTTTACACATTATATATAAGATACTATATGTTAATTTTTACAAAATTCAAGAGAGGCCCCTGGATACATATGGATCCACCCCCTTGTAGTCATCAAGAATAAATATAAACTCCCTATTACCAGTATATATGCTTGGTTCTAACATGAGAGTATCCTTTTGGATCTTCCCTCTTTTAGATTGTAGGTTGAAGATCATCATATTTTTGCGAAGATGAGTATAAAATATATTTAATCTCAATTCTATAGTTATATAGAATCCAAGCTTATGGTATAGAATTTAGCTAGCTTGTAATGCTATTCGATATATATGAGTTATAGGCTATTTGCCATGTTCTTTCGAAAAATAATGTTTGTGACTGTAAATCATGCTTTGATACATTTGACTGCATAGCTGATAACAGCAGCCTCCTTTCGGGCATGACTGATGCATCTTATCTTCTCAGATTCCGTCCAAACGGGAATTATCAATGAATTGTTATTGCTGTGTAGTCCATAAGAACATTTTATGTCTATATCATCATAGTGGTAAGGTTTTTTGTGTCGAGCCGAGCCGAGTTTCGGTAAATTCCGATCCCGGTATGTGCCGACCGTGCCGATATATATTTATTTGTTATTTTTAAAAATAAAAAATTAATTTAAAATTTAAATATAAGATTTTTTGACACGTGCCATGTCGGTTCGTGCCATGCCGATAACTACCATAATAGGCACGTGCCACCCGGCACCGAAAACCATGCATAGTGGTAAACTAAGCTTCTCTATTTCTTTTTTTTTAATAGGATCTTGAAATGCAGATGAATATCAGTAATATCTTATCCAAACTCCTCCAAATTGTGGGAGCCTTGCTCAGGAGATGTCTTTTCTACGTGCTCGGGTTCGGACCGATGCCTATTCATATCGCCATAATTTTGGATGGAAATAGGAGATACGCGAAGGCGCATAACTTAGCACATTACAACGCTCAACGATTTGGCTACCCGGCTCTTCTATCAACCCTCCAATACTGCTATGAGATGGGTATAAAGTATATAACAGTTTTCGCCTTCAGTATCGACAACTTCAACAGAAAACCCGAAGAGGTCCAAGCATTGTTGAATTTATTCCTAGAAAAGATCGAGGAATTAGTTCGGGAAGATAGCGTCGTATGGAAATACAATGTGAAGATCAACTTTTGGGGAAATCTTGAGCTATTTAGTGAGCCACTGAGGTTATCAGCTCAGAAGGCAATGGAAATGACATCTAAGAACTCTGGGCCCGTGCTATCGGTATGTATGCCATACACATCTACGGCTGAGATCGCGCGTGCTGTTACCGAGGCGTGTTCGCAGAAATGGAGAATGATTCGTGAGAATTGTAACGATGAAACTGCAGATGATCTAATCTCAGTCAGGGATTTAGAGCAACATTTGTACAGTGCCGGTTACTCCGATCCTGATATCCTTATTAGAACATCAGGGGAGACTCGGCTTAGCAAATTTCTCTTCTGGCAAACGACATTTACGCACTTACAGAATCCTTCTATACTATGGCCCGAGTTTTCGCTGAAGCACTTGGTTTCGGCTATCGTAGCTTACCAGAAAGTTCACCATTACTTCGCCGACAAAAAAACCAAAAATGGGTATTAAATATCTCTTTTGGGATATATCTGCGTACATGTTATCCTCTCTAGACCTTGCTCGGACGAGACTTCACTGGATTGTTCTTGTTGTTGGGTGTTAAACACATCTTCGACGTGCTTACATCCATATAAGAGGTGAAGATGGTGTAGTAGAGCATCTATGTTATGTGTAATATGCATGCATTTGTGTAAGCACAGGCTTTTCATGTGTTTTATGTTGGAAATACTTATAATATTAAAGTTCATGTGTGAATTAAAAAAAAAAAGAAAAAAAAAAGTGTGAATGAATATGATATGACATCCCGTAATGTTAATGACTTTTATATAGGGCGATGCTAGGGGCCGACCTACTTATCTGAAAACGCGGTTGGATCGGTAAGTACCAATCTCGAGGCGCCTGAAAATACGGTCGGACGTATTTTCAGGCATAGGGGTCGGGTCCTAAAACATTTTTCTTTTATATATGACTTTTCTTACCCAAGTAGAGTAATTTTAAATTTAGGAATTCATATATATTAAAATATATAAAATTGGATAAACAAAGTGCCTTGTAATATCTTAAATAATTTTTATTTTACTATATAGCATTTGTTCTTTTTTTAAAAAGCCATATGGCATTTGTATTAATTGATAAGAATATAAATAATCATGTACATAATTTGAAAATTATGAAAGTCTTAAGTTTAACATTTAAATAAAATATAATAAATTAATTTTAAATAATTAATTAATTTTAAGGCTTGCATGTCATACTAAAACAATGTTAAAAGAAACAACGCTGAAAACATGTAGCATCATCTGTGGTTTAATGGTTCCTTCAAATAGACATCTAGAGATTGATATAGCTTGTCCTTGGAAGTGTGCTGTACATTAAGTGAAAGTTTGACGCATTCAGCTTGTCACAACAAACTCACAAATATAATTCAGCAATATATTTAGATACCCTTTAGTAAAAGAGATTTATCATAACAATGCTGGTATATTGATAGGAAGCAAGGTTTTCTGGGCCGAGCAGAGCCGAGTTTCGATAAACTCAGATTTTGGTACGTGCCGATGGCGCAGTGCCGACCTTACCGATATATATTGATTTATTATTTTTTAAAAAATAAAAACAAAAATAAAAAATTAATTTCAAATTTCAAATATAAAATTTTTTAACACATGCCGTGCCAACAACTACCAGAACAAGTACGTGCCAAATAGCTTTGCCGACCAATACCGATAACCATGATAGGAAGAGCAGTTATGCTAGCATCTTATAAGTCAATAATATACATGATCTAATACATGTGTATTGAATTAGAAAGATGCTCTATGACTCAAGAACAAACTATGAAGCCTGATGAAAAACACAACTTTATCTGTAACACAATGTATTTGCAGGAAAAGTAGTGCTGATCAAGAAATAGGATAGCTTAGAAGAGAACAAAACAGATATGATGCTAGTTATGTAAAAATAGAAAGTCAATGGAATAATTAGTAAGAATCATGTTAACATACAACTATGAGAAACCCACGTCGAAGAAATTGGGCAGCTATAAATGAGCAAAATTTGGAAAAAAGAAAGAAATAGGTCAACAAGAATATAAACAAGTTTCATACATAAAAGATCCAACAACTGTACAGCCGACGGATGGAGCAGGTAGACTCCATATACAGAAAAAAAAATGATGAAGGATATATGAACAATTTTTGTGCAACTTGTGTAAATCCAGGCAGACTGAAGAACGGCGAGCTCCGTAATGGGCACCAAAAATATCCTGAAGCCACTTTTACCTAAACAAAGTTTCCACGACATACCGATGAAAGAATGCCGTAAATTTCAAGAACGCAAAATCCTGGCACAAGTATCTTCTGCTAAATCAACGCAAGAAAAATTTCTCTCACGTTTGTCTTCGCTAGCCAACTTGCCTCATTGCGTTAATATATCTTCCACTCCTTCAAATCGGTCAGATTTTTGAGGATAAAGATGATTTTCTCGAAGTTAGTACTGTTAGTGTGCGTCAAAGGCATCTGATAAATAACTTTATCTACTTTCCCATGACAGACTCCTTCTCAACCATTTGAAACATCTCCTTCACGCGAAGAGATGAACCGGATATAACATTCTTTGTTATTTTCTTTTGGTGCTTGGTGCTCTTTAGCCAAGCAATACCTAGCGACACACGTACATCGCATGCTTTTGATGTAGAGGAGATATCTTCCAGCTGGTATCTCAAATGAAGCTGGGAAAAAAAAAAGGAATCAAATAAATAGGCATCCAATGAAAGCAAGACCCAATTAAAAGAATAGGATAATTCCAAGAGAGTATATATACATTGAAGTAGTCACCAAGGAGGACGCCTTGGAGAGCCATGACTTCTTCAACAATCCAACCTTTCCGAGGTGAAGGGGACTTCTGCTGAGTGCTCGTCACTTCACCTCCATAGCGAGACACGTTCTTGGCAAATTTATAGTTAATCTGTCTCTGGAAGACATCCGGCTTAACTGCTTCCCAAGGCGTAATGGCGTAGTCCACACAGCCTACTTTTTCCATTACCTTTCGTTCCAAGGGACCTCCTTCAAATATTTCGATTAATGATTTCATCTGGTAGGACATAACCGATATAATTTTGTTTATAGCTTATTTTCGTTATTCAAGAAATGTATATAAAAAATATTAGAGTACCAAATAAAATGAAACTCACATCAAGCGGAAACATAGATGAGAATATCTCTGACATTTGGGCATCCTCTATACCAAGGAAAGACCCACTATCCTCACTATGGAGACTTTTGTCTTCAGAATCATCCTCAACTAATTGTACTTTCTGCTCAGGGGTCAAGGATCTCGCACGCCATAATGCCATGATTGTCCTATCATTGATAACAAAGCCATTTTTTTTAAAAATCGCATAGTTAAGTTAATTCAGAAAGCGACAACAGGATGAACGGAGATAAATAGATTCCTTACAAGAATATGTACACATGCTTGCAAATTTATAATGATACTTGAAGGAAAGCTGGCCATATGACAACTTATTGGAACAAAGAATAACGCCTCCTAGTAGAACCATCAATCCCCGGCCGCCCCACTGGCTGAGCCCGGAAAAGGGGGTGGATCCAGTTGATGGTAGCTCAGGGCCTTTGGTATTTAAGCCATTCAAGCTTTCCATCATCTTACGATATAGAACTAAACCTAAACTAGCACCCAGCTAGCTCGCTTAATGGGCCAAGGCCCACCTTATATATGCGACGTCCTCGTCGTCCACATGTACAGATAGAGCTATCCCGGTCTCTCCCTAGGCTTGTACTTTTCTAGTTATACACTAAATTACAACATTTGACTTTTATAAATACCAAAGCTTCCACTTGAAAGAAGATATTTGTTAATCTCTAGCAATGTGCGTTAAAAATACCTGTGTGCAGCATTGAAAGATACGAATGATTGGCAATGGAACTTCAGCCTTCCATCCTCAATTGTTTTTGCTCCAATTTTTGCATCCAATCCTCTACCACGGTGAAGGATTATCATCAGTGATGGGCTACCCATGGAAGCAAGAGTTGGAGGAATCACTTGTATGTCTTCAATGTCTTCCCACAGGAAGAAAAACTTAGTTTTGTGACCAAAGAGGTTCGCGTAGAATCCTATTATTCTTGGAGAGAGAAACAAGCGTCCCTAAAACAACATAACTTTCTCGTTAGGTAAGTTAGCCGAATTCCCTAAGGTAATGCAGTAAGATGGAAAGGATAATAACAATATAGATGAAGTACAAACAAAACAAACTGCATTAAGATGGAAAAGTTTTGACACCTGTACAGGCATTTTCCGCTTCAGATGGCAGGTAAAATCATTGATGAGGAACTCTTCTGGAGGTAGACTAAAAAGCTTTTGAAAAGCTGAATTTGTTTGTGGTGATCGCAAGTTTATCTGTAAAACCCCATATGAATTAAGGAATATTGAGAATAACAGAAGATGCTCATACTTTAATAAAGTTAATATTACCTTCTTTCCCACTTCTTTTTCCATTTTTGATAAATATTGCGTAACAACTTCTGCACCACGTGTGTTATGCAGGAAAATCCTGAGGTGCAACCTAGATTGGCATGCTTGGGCCAATTTTCCTTCAAGAGGGATCCATATGTCTGCCAACTCTGAAAGGCTATGTTTAAGAAAATTGACTTCAGCACGACCAAGAGATGTGGCTTCATCAAAAGGACCATCAAAGTCATAAACATCCACGTTTAACATTGATGGAGGATCATCAGTTGCATCAAATTCAAATATCTCTGCCAATAACAAGTATTAAAAGGCAAATATGAGCGACGGAATGTATTTCCGCTAAATACTAATGGAGGTTTGTTGTGCTCGATGGCATACATTCGATTTCTGAAATACAAATGCCCACTGTGTGGAATTTTTAAAAAAAAAAAAAAAAGAAAAAAGAAAAAAGAAATCCTTCCCATATATATCACAAGTGAGTACGTCGGAGAACTGATGTTTTTCATATTTGGACCATACATTGAAGAAGCTAACATCTTGAGAGATAAATTCGGTCTATGTTCGCTAACAGCTCATAACTTGGAACTTTGACTTTGTCTTGCCACAAAAAACAAGAGAAATATAAGTACACTATTATCAAGAATCTTGTATCGCTTACTTATGACGGATTAGGTCTAGAATAACTCCTTATCATGAAAATAGCAGATGATTGCCATGCAATTCCTCTCGGCTTCAATAGGTTACTTAAAACATTTTACACAATGTACTCAATCTTGCCTACACTGTGACTGACGCTGGTCTAGAATAACTCCTTTTCATGCAAATAGCAGATAATTGCCATGCAATTCCTCTCGGCTTCAATAGATTACTTAAAACATTTTACACAATGTACTCAATCTTGCCCACACTGCAGCCGACTGCTGACAAAAGTTATGGACATATTCAACCTTTTATATCAATGATTATTATTCTATCATGACTCCAGCTACTTTCGAGCCCCTCCAAGTTTGAAACATGCACAATAAGGAAAAGTATTAAGGATGATGACTTTAGTAAAAACAAGCTAGGCATCTTTGCGATGCTGCATCCAAAATATTTCTTGTTTAAATCTCAAGTTCAATTTTTTGAAAAAAAAAAACCGTAAGTTGAAACTGTAATGGATATTGGTCAAATATCACTAATTCCGATAACAATAACAACTTATTTTGCAATTGAAATTCCTGATTTTTAGCAATTTTAGCCCGAGATTATGATTTCAAATATCACTTTTTCCTGATAATGGGCTAAACTTTTGCAATATAAGATTACCACTTTCATAAGAATTCTTTTCAATTCAATTTAAAAGATCGAGCATTACTATTCCCATTAACAGAGGCATAACTTCGCAAAATAGTAATGCTTAAAGTTTAAACTATTACCAATACCATTTATTTATAGTGGCCTATATTTGCCAAATAAGATTACTGTCCATTAACAGTGGCTTAACAAAATTTTCAACTCAAACTTTAGATTACATGCTGATGTAGATGCACATAGCATGTTAAGATGCAGTTTTTAAGCAAAAGAAGAGAGTTAAGAGAAGATTGGCAAGGTATTCATTTTCCTTACCGTTCCACTGAGGTTCAAGTGTTTGGAATTTAATCGAACTTGTTTTTGTCCTACTGTTACAGGTGAAAACCACGTAAGGATCAGAGAAACCAGTTGAATCAACTGCTGCAAGGTTTGTGCCTTCCATCAAAGCAACAGTAAGGACCCATCCGTCACCTCGTGCTTTAACTCCATGATCACTGCCTGCACGTGAAAGTCGTGATACGGTGTCAGAAAGTTATGCATGAGGAATTGTTACAATCTGACAGCAAAAGTTACAGATTAGGCAACACGTAATCATTTATAATTGCTATAACATCATTTATGCTGTACTATTCACAAAGATGAGATGCATTTGAAAGCATGGAAGAGAGGCCCTACAAAGTCAGAGATACTGAAGAATATGGGTGCTATGAAAGACACCTCCTGTGATCAATTATTCAACTATACAATAGTTATAGCATTGACAAGTTACGCAATCAACATGAATATCGAAGTCCATGATAGATCAGATACATACTAATGAAATTCGTTTTTCTTCATATTTTATATAAAAGGGAAGGAAAATACAACGTTACACTTTCCAGTTGTGAACTGACTTCTATGGTGATAAGCCTACATTATTACTTGAAGAAAGAGTATCTCAAGAAATGCAGCCGAAGAATCCAGCAAGATACTCAAGCCTTATAACTTTTATACATTTTATAGACGACATACAACAACAACAACAAAAAAAAAGACATTGGTCAATTTGTTACTATGAAACATTAAAAATTGTCATGTAACTAAATGGTGGCACTCATCTGAACTTTGTTGCCTAGACTATAAATTTTGAAAACTAAAGCAACACATAGATTGAAACCAGAAAAATAGATTTGGAAGTAATGCTTACCTCTCTGCTTTTGGGCATGCAGAAAATGACCAATTATTTTAAGGACACGCTTTGCTTGGAGAACCAAAACCCCACAAACCACGACCTCCCCGACGGAATCTGGCAAATCTAACCCCACAAATTCAAGTCCCTGAACTGTGCTAGAGTCGGAGAGCAAAATGTGTGCAAAAACATACAATCCCACAAAGAACGTGGATATAACAGTGAAGTTTCCAAAGAATCTGCAAGCCAGCTTCCAGTCAGACTCTTGATCTCTTTCCAAAGAAGATAAAATCTCCTCTTTGCTGGACCCAGTGCTTTTCAAGTCAGCTTGTTTAAAGTTTTGGAGAAGCAAATCAGCAAATTGCGCAAAATTATCCTTCAGACCTTGCTTTGCACCATTCTCAACCATACTCTTCATCATTGTACTTTGCAGAAAGTTGATCCGCCAAGATGTTACTAGATGGGATGATTGTTCTCCAGTTGGTAAGGTGGGCCCAGGTGTTATACAATAGAGAACTTCTACCCTGAATGAGCTACCGAATGGAACATCAGGAGTGCTGACACTTGCTAAGACAGCATATGAATTACCATCAGCTTTCAGATAAGTCTGCTCCTCCGTAGCTTTGACTGCTTTTATTAATTTAGTTGCACCCTTTGTGTATGTAACTACTCTTTTTAAGTTAGCTCCACCATTCTCTGGTTTCCATAGGTCACGTTTTAGACCCGTACTTCCTTGAATGTCAGCAAGAGATTGCATAAAGTCTGACTTCGGTGAAAATAATAGAGAGTTCAACTCACCCGGTGAGGCCATGTAAAACTGGTCAAGCATTACGCCTCCTGGTAAATTTGCAGGGAGCTCACCACCTTGATCTTTGGACTCCATGGTTTTTAGTAATTCATCAAAGGGAATGGTGGAGCTTGCATCATCAGCTGTGGTATCAGAAGACTCATGCATTGACTCCTCTTCCGCGACTTTGGTGTTATCAAGATTCTCATTTTCCTGTTGCTCAATTTCTATAGATTTTCCAGCGAAAAGCTGGAAGAAACGATCCATAAGTGAAGGTGTGTTTGCTTGGTATTCAACATCTGAATCAGCACTCTGTGAACTAGATGTGTCCGCATTACCAGTTGAAGCAGATACGTGATCTCGTGATAGCTCAAACGACCCATCAGACTTTGATGATTGACTTCGATTATCTGGAGATGATTTTGAAGTGGCAATTGTTTCATCCACTAAGGGGCTCCTTTGACTCAACGATATCATAAGACGAATTTCTCCTGCCATAGAACGATGCACCTTTTATGCATGGTTAACAAAAAGGAACACTGCATGAGTGGTCACAAATATCAGTTACAGAACATAAAAAAATTAAATCTCAGACAAGCATTAGTGTTAGTTCACGAAAAAACTATACAGTAAGAAAAATGTATTAACAGCTTTATCGGCAGGGTCTTTGAATCTTTATATTGACTTTGGTCTTACAATGGAAAGGACAAAACAACAATTGGGATTATTTATTATATACTTGAAATAAAAGACAAAACAATGTACTATTTTTAAGAAAATTTTACCTTTAAAGCCCCAATAGATACTATGTATTCACTATATGTACTATGTATATTACAAGTCAAAGGGCATTCTTCACTTGACCAAGAATACAGGCAATTTCCAATTATTGCTATTAGTGTCCAACCATAACACTAGTGTGATGTTTGGTTGGCAGTTCAAATAGGAATCAGGATCGGAATGGGAATGCACTGGAAGCGGATGGATATCGATGATACCCTTACCACATTTGGTTCAACAACGAATAGAAATGAGAATCAATATCTCTACACATTACCATGGGGGTATTCGGAATAAAAAAATCCATAACTACTGAAATCACATTCCCGATGGACTGAAAATGATTTCCAATCCTGACGGTTATAACATAACTAACCACCATCAATTGGAATGATTTGCATTCATGGTGGTTATTTTCTTAAACACCACATAGATGTTTAGCAAGAAACAATGAGCTCCCCTTCTGCACCAACTATGATGACCTCTCAGATACTTTCCGGCTAACTTTACCTCATTTAAGAAGTGACACTTTGACAAAGTAAACTAGTCTTTAATAATAGTTGTTGCAGTAATGTTAGAATCTAGACCAAATAATAGCTCAATATCACTACTTAATGATGTTTAGAGATTCCAAAAATGGTGGTTATAGGTTGTAGAATCACTGATTCGTCTTCCATATTTGTAAAACTAGATATCAACTACTTTCCTTATATATAACTTCTAGTACAACAAGATCTTGATAAAGCTTATATGTTTTTTTTTATTTTGTGACCTTTAAAGGAACCCGAAACTCCAGGCGGAAGACAAAGGCCACTCTTCCAGATTTTTTTTTTTGATAAAGCTTATATGTTACTCCAACAAACACTTTGCTAGCTGAAACACTTCATTTGTGCCAGCATTGCCACTACGATCAAGAAAATAACTTCCTAAACCACCTAAATTACAACACTAAATCATGCCAATTACATCCACATGCTAAGAACAATACGCAAACCATAGCAGAAAAATCGTATAAGATGATCCTCTTACCACATTCTTTAAACTTCGGCTTCTTGCTCTTAGGTTGCAGAGGATACCAAACGGTTCCTAGCGACAAATTATCCGAGTCCAATACCTTCCACAATGGCACCTTGACCTGCCCCAGGAAATCGTCATTGAAGTATTTGTCTTCATCTAGAACCGATATGCTCAACTCCTCTGTGAGGTCAACAACCCTGAATGTGAACTCTTCATCCCACACAGGATTCAAATTCTTTCTAACTACTTTCGTTTTGGACCGATGATTACCGAGTTGTAATCTCACGTAGGGATCACTTAATCCATTCAAATCCATCGCCAAGAGGCATCGCGCCTCGATTACCCGAACGATTAAAATCATCAGTAATTATTAAAAAAAAATCACAAAATTAACAAGTAAGAACAAGCTGATCAAACAAGGTAATGATCAATATGGATTTTAGAAAAAGAACAAAACACAAAGAAATAAAAAATCAGTATCCTGAATGAATTGAAGAGCAGAAAGTGATGGTCATGAATCTAATTGAGATTGAAGAAATAAATAGTGGAGAATCAAAATTATTCAATTAATCGAAACCGAGTAAGTCGGCAGAAGATGATCAATGGAGCAGAAAAGAAGCAAGATTAAAGTATATTTAATCCTTGTCTTCGTTTATTTAATTATTTGATTCGAATTAGGAAATTATCAATAAATTTTTGAAGTTGCTAGTTCAAAATTAAAGCTGAGAGAGAGAGAGAGAGAGAGGGGTCGAAGACCGCGTCGCAAATGCTGTCTCATACAAACATTCCGAATTTATTTCTTCCGAATTCGGTGCGACACGAAAATATAGCGCTTGCTGTAATTTATCCCTGTTTGCTTTGTATTTTTTAGTGAATTATTTTTAAGCTCGAAACTGGCTTCTGAATTAAAATTATTCCATAAACTTTTAATGCCCCAGTTAAAAATGTACAATTAAGATAATTTCTCTTGATATTATACTATAATTTTATAATTAAAAATTTTCTGAGTTCATAAATTTTTAATGCCCCAGTTAGACGTTGGCATATTAGATAATTTGTAGAATACAATATTATAATTAGAGTTTTATAAACTAAAATATCATATTATATATTTTCAAAATGATGAAGATGTTATACTATAACAAGTTATGTAGTATTATAGTGTTTATTTTTGAATAATGCGAAATCATCTTTATTCAGTATCATTCTTTTTAATAAATTCTATCTTTTATAAATATTCTTTCTAAAAAAAATATTAAAATAAAAAATTTTGTGTTTTCATAATTTTTATATTAAAATGTTTCTAGAAAATGCCAAATTATAGGTGTTTTACAACTGATAATTATTATTAATTATATGTTTTAAGAGTCTAAAAGTATCTAAATATTTTTTTAAAAAATTATAAAATATTTATTTTTAAAAATTTATATCTATCTATTTTGGAATATTTTTTAAGGTTTTCGATAACTTATTGAGGTATTTTTTCATCAAGATATTAAATTTTTATACAATTTTTAATACAGCCTTAGAGATTGAAATATTGCTTAAATTTAATGTTTTATCTTATCGGAACAAAATCGGAAAGCAAAATGGTCGGAATGTTGCCATTATTTTCCATCTCGGTCGTCTCTCCAGCCCGCGCGTTTGTATGTTGACTTGGGTTACTAATTTGGACTAATCTAATAACAACCCAATGCACCTAATCATGTAATTACATGATATACACATCAGCTAATATACCCAATGATAACATGCCACGTTGTTCACTTGTAAACGTGTTTATCAATGGTTTGTGGTATATGTTCCCTGCTTTTTGAGGCTCCACTGGTGATGATACTGGAAACATGTGCAACGCTGCAACTTTTGGGTTCAATCGTTGTTAATTATTAACTCATCCGGTGGGGCCACCCTTGTTATAGCATTTTGATGTAAAATCGGTGGGGCCCCCTAGTCAATCGTTTGTTGTTAAGTATTAACTCATTTGTTGGGGCCACCATAGTTAATCGCGGCCCAATCCAGCTCATTATATAAATTTTGTAAAAATGTAATAGGACTTGACCAAATATTTTTTTCTTCCATTCGGTCATAGCATTTTGATGTAATTAATTTTACGGATAATTGCTCTGCAGTCCCTCCATATTGTTTCAATATTATTTAAATTTTCTTCAAAAAATTTTTTGCACTTTAGTCATTTTGATATCTTCCGATGAATTTTTAACACCTTCCGATAAATTTTTGACACCTCCAACATGCATTTAATATTTTGTATTTTAACACCTTTTGGTAAATTTTTAATACTCTCTTGATAAAAATAACACATTGACATATTTCTGATAATTTTTAACACCTTCTTGATAATTTTTGACACCCTCTGCGGAAGAATTTAACTGCAATTAAAACTTAGCCTAGGACCTAAGTGCAATAGAACTTATAACTTTGGATCCAAACGTAACTTTCCTTAATTTTATATATAAAACCATCCGGAAAGATTTGTGTTTACCTTTTGTTCGGATTTTTTTTTAAAAAAAAAAGAAAAAAAAAAAGAAAAAAAAGAAAAAAAATATTAACTCATCCATGTCCTATAGCGAAACAGAGAATTGTCAACCGTCAGACACTTATTGAGTGGATGCTAGCGGTCAATGGAGATAATTCATTGACGTGGAGTGCTGACATTGAGCTAAACGGATGTGCGGTGATCCACACTTAACAGCCACATGTACAGTTAAGGTACAGCTACCTTGAAAAGAACTAACAAGGAATTGTATTGATCGGATTCCTTATAGTTTATACCGCATAATTCTGTGTGATACGATTCGGATCGTCTGCACCGAACTAGATGCATCGAGCGGTGCAGATTAACGACACGTGGTCAAGTTAGTTTCTGATTTCAGCGATTGTGGAGCGGTTTTACTGTTCGTTTCCGCGTCAAAGCTGTAAAACAAATTCATAAGGCATTTTTAGCAAACCGGACACCCCTTAACCTATTTTTCATAAACAGCACCTTCCTCTTCAATTTTTAGTGAATTGTATCCCTTTATACTGTAAAATGACCAAATAGTTCCCGACTTCTTAACGTTTATCTATTCTAATTTTGTTATAATTTTCTTGATGCAGATTTCGCCAAACAATTTAATTGTGGATTGCTTAATAGTCTACAAATTCAACATGCTTCAAAAAATTATATGTATGAATAGAACTATATTCTAATTTGTAAATTAAAAATTGTTAGTGAAATGGATAGAATAGACTATACCACATATGATCTTCAAACTAAACTAAATAAAGTATTTCAATATTTACTTGAATAAGCTTACCATGATAAGTTTTTCACTTCTGATTAATACTACATGAGGGAATAATTAAACTAAACTTATATGCATGTCAATGGAATATATTTGATTTTTGAATCTGTATATATGTGGTAAGTTTTAAATTTTTTAGTATTAATTACAATGAGTAAGTTTTAAATTTTATTTTGAGGAAATTGTTTTTAAATTTATTAGTATTTACAATGAGTAAGTTTTCAAGTTTATTTGAGGAAATTGTAAATTAGTCCTTATTTTCAAATATTTTACAAATCTACTGATTTTAAATTATGTATAAATCAGTCACTAAGTTAAAATTCGTATCAGTATTTTGACTATTATATAAATATTTTTTATAAAAATTTTGAATATAAAAAATAATTCAATGTGATCTAAATTTTTATATTCAATATTTTTCTAAAAAATACTTCTAATAGGTGGTTTACAATTTCAAAATTTTAGTAGGTTTTAAAATTGGGCCATTGGATGGAATAATTGGGCTTGTCGGCAGCTACTCAAATAGTGGACTCCAGAGTTGGGCTACAAATTAGGCCATCCTGGATGTGCAGCACAAATAAAGGAATTAAGTTGACCACATCTATTTAAAAAAAAAAAAAAAGAAAAAGAAAAAGGAGAAAAAATCCAGTATAGTTCACATTGTCTTATTTTCTTTTTTTTTTTCCTCTTTTTTTAAGGTAACGGCACAAAATCTTTTCTATAAAAATATCAAATTATTTTAGTAAATATAATTTTTTAACCATATTTTTTGGACAGTAGTTGATAGTAAAATTTCGATAATCATTACAATTCTATATGTGATTAAGTGCATCTCCACATATTGCAGTAACTTCTTTTTCTTTAGACATCTACCCGGTATATTCATATTTTTGGAAGAATAAGTCATAACTGATATTAGTTGATATTAAGATACGGTTTGTTTGGATAAAGTGTGTATTACGTTGAGATCACCTTAATTAACATAGGAAACGAATAGAAGAACCTCATAAATAGTAGGTTAGAAATTCGAGATTAAGTAAGTATTGGATGGAAGGAATTTTTATTTTGTTTACTTTTTTTTTTATCGAGATATATGATATAAATCGAATTAAAAAAAAAAAAATGGCCCACGAGATACATAGCCCAATGACAAAATGATTGTCCTGTAGTATTATAGGGGTATTCTCGTTGGAAATGTTCTTAGGTCTGATGTTGGTAAAAATAAAATCTTGTAAGTTCAAACTTTTTTACTCTTTTTTTTATTAAATAATAAATTAGAAAATTATTAATTTGTCCCTAATTTTACTGAACTCTACAATTTATAGTTATTTTTGAAAAAAATAAGGGTCAAATAGATGTTCCAAAATTTTAGAATTTTTAGCTCGGAGATCCAATTCTTATTTTTTAAGGCAATTTTCAAAATTTTGAACTATTAATTATAGAGAATTCTTTGGAACACTCTCTTTCTTTTCTACTTGTTTGACGACAGTTTGAAGAAAAAAAATTCGACAATATTTCTATGAAAGTAAATAATAGATTTTTCAAAGAAAGAAATATATTCATGAATTTTTTTTTGTTTCATGTTATTACGGTGGAATCCGTAATATGAGTGTATGCTCCTACAAAGATCACAAATTCGGAAGAAAATTCTTACGTCTAGCTTTGACCAATACTTTGGAATCCAAAACAGACAATCCATAAATGGAAGTTTCTACTACGGAGTACAGAAGATTTTTTTTCGAAAATTATACGAAAAATTTCACACTATACAGTCTCAAATCGTAATAACTACGTTTCTGGAGATGCTCCCATCCGGTCGAGCTAACCATTCTGGGTTATATTTATAAGTTTAAAACCCGGCCTGGTGAACTGGTTAAATTATTATTAACTGAATTTAGAAAATTTCGCTCACTATTTATCCAATTAAGTTACACGTCTACGTATACTGTAAAGATTTGGTGCTAATGAGAGGGTGAGAATTGAGAATTTAAGTTATAACTTGTTACTATGGAATTGTAATAGCGGATGTGATTAAAAAACAGTGAATGAATTGGATAAATGGTGCGGAAAAGTTTTTTTTTCACCATATAATAGATAAATCTACGGGTAAAAAAATAATTTTATTTTTGAGGAAATTGTAAATTAGTCCTTATTTTCAAATATTTTATATATCAGCTACTGATTTTAAATTATGTATAAATCAGTCACTATGTTAAAATTCGTGTCAGTACTTTGACTACTATATAAATATTTTTTAAAAATATTTTGAATATAAAAAATAATTCAATGTGATCTAAATTTTTATATTCAATATGTTTCTAAAAAATATTACTGAATAGATGTTTTACAATTTCAAAATTTTAGTAGGCTTTACAATTGGGCCATTGGATAGAATAATTGGGCTTGTCGGCAGCTACTCACGTAGTGGACTCCAGAGTTGGGCTACAAATTGGGCCATCCTGGATATGCACAACAAAATAAGGAAATAAATTGACCACATCTATAGCTCGGACCAAAAAAAAAAAAAAAAAAAAAAAAAAAAAAAAAAAAAAAGAAAAAGAAAAAAGAAAAAAGAAAAAGAAAATTCAATATAGTTCACATTGTCTTAATTTTCTTTTTTTTCCTCTTTTTATTTAAGGTAATGACACAAAATCTTTCCTGCAAAAATATCAAACTATTTTAGTAAACATAATTTTTTAACCATTTTTCTTGGCTAGTAGTTGGTAGTAAAATCTCCGAACATTTATTACAATTCCATATGTTGCTTAAGCGCATATCCAGACATCACGTAATTTTTTTCTTTTTAGACTTCTACCTGGTATATTCATATTTTTGTTAGAAATAAGTCATAATTGATATTAGTTGATGTTAAGATACGTTTTGTTTGGATAAAGTGTGTATTACGCCGAGATCATCTTAATTAACATAGGATACCAATAGGAGACCCACATAAATAGTAGGTTAGAAATTTGAGATTAAGTAAGTAATTGATAGGAGGAATTTGTATTTTGTTTACTTTTTTATCGAGATATAAAATCAAATTCAAAAAACTAAAAAGTTAAGAAGGCCCACGAGATACATAGCCCAATGACAAAGTGATTGCCCTGAAGCATTAGAGGGGTATTCTATTGTCGTTGGAAATGTTTTTAGGTCTGATGTTGGTATAAATAAAATCTTGTAAGTTCAAACTTTTTTAATCTTTTTTTTTATTAAATAATAAACTAGAAAATTATTATTTGTCCCTAATTTTAATGAACTCTACAATTTATAGTTTATATATTGAAAAAAATAAAGGTCAAATAGATCTTCAAAAATTTTGAATTTTTTGCCGCTTTCGGGGATCCAATTCGTTTTTAAAAGGCAATTTTCAAAATTTTGAACTATTAATTATAGAGAATTGTTAGGAACACCATCTTTCTTTTCTACTTGTTTGAAGACAGTTTGAAGAAATAAAATTCGATAATATTTCTATGAAAGTAAATAATAGATTTTTCAAAGAGAGAAATGTATTCATAATTTTTTTTGTTTGATATTATCACAGTAAAATTCGTGCTACAAGTGCATACTCCCATAGAGATCTCAAAATTCGGAGAAAATTCTCACTTTCAGCTCTGATCGATGCTTTGGAATCCAAAACAGACATTCTATGAACGGAAGTTTCTATTATGGAGCAAAAAGGATTTTCTTTCGAAAAATTATGCGAAAGATTTTACTCCATGCAGTCTCGAATCGGTGCTTCTATCCGGTCGAGCTAACCACTCTGGATTATATTCATAGTTTAAAGCCCGGCCCCGTGAACTGGTTAAATTATTATTAACTGAATTTAGAAAATTGCGCTCACTATTTGTCCCATTAGTTTACCCCTCTACGTATACTGTAAAGATTTGGTGCTAATATCATAGGGTGAGACTTGAGAATTGAATTTGTATCTTGCAACTATTGAATTGTAATAGCGGATATGATTAAAAACAGTGAATGAGTTGGACAATTGGCGCCGAAAAGAAATTTTTTTTTTATATCTCTGTATAATAGATAAATCTACGGGTGTGGAAAATAGTTTTATATTTTAGGAAATTATAAATTAGTCCTTAGTTTCAAACATTTTACAAATTAGCTACTGCTTTTAAATTATGTATAAATCAGTCCAAATCTTAAAATTCGTGTAAGGAGTACTTTGACTACTATATACATATTTTTTTTAAAAAAAATTTGAATATAAAAAATAATTCAATGTGATCGAAATTTTTATTTTAATATTTTTCTAAAAATTATTTATAAATAAGTATTTTACAGCTTCAAAATCTTAGTAGGTTCTAAAACTGGGCCATGAAGGAATAAGTGGGCTTGTAGGCTGCTACTCACATAGTGGACTCGAGAATTGGGCTAGAAATTGGGCCATCCTGGACGTGCACAACAAATAAAAGGAATTAAGTTGACCGCATCAATAGCTTGGCCAAATAAATAGAAAAAAAAAAAAATACAATACAGTTCACATATTATCTTATTTTCTTTTTTTTTTCCTCTTTTTTAAGTTAATAATACAAAATCTTTCCTGCAAAAAATATCAAATAATTTTACTATACATTTTTCAATCATATTTCTTGGACAGTAGTTGGTAGTAAAATCTTGAACATTCATTACAATTCAATATGTTGTTAAGTGCATGTCCACACATTGCGGTAACTTTCTTTTTTTTTTAACTTTAAAACTATTCCTATCATGCATTGCAATGACTGGAATTCGAACTCGTAAGTGATTGTTCATGAACTATCCTTGATTGAGGTTCGGGTGAGATATTTGTTGTTAGGTAGACGATAAGAATAGTAAGGAAAAAAAAAACTAAGAACCGTTCCTTTGGCCGGCTATAGCAACCATTTTGGGTGAAAGTTAGGGAAGGAAGAGAGATACTTACCATTATCTCTGTCAATTTGTTATTATGATTCCTTTTTTTTATTTAAGAAGTTGATTGAGTGATTCTAATATCTAACATATCAAGTAGGTATGTCATTTTATATGAAAATGGCTAGGCAATCTAAAAGTTGAAACTAAATGTTGGATATAGTTACAACAAGGTTTTGAATCGCTAACGAGATCATGAATCTAAAAAGAAGACAAGAAATACAAAAAAGCATTCACTCGGAAATCTAGCTCTTAAAGATTATAGATTCCAGTCCTCGTAGACATCATGCCATCTTGATCTCTTCGCCAACTTTTGTCGATCATATTTTTCATTCCAACGATGGCAAAAGAATTCAACCATGCATCAAGTTAAAAATCTTCGTGTTGTCGATTTCACTAGCAAATGTTTTAGCTTAAATCCAAGAGATATCACTAAAAAGCAAAAGCTTTTCTTTCCCTAGACAGCCCAATGGTTGGCATTGTAGATTTTTTTTTTTTAAATTTTATTTATTATTTCTTCTTGTCTTAACCGCCGAGCTCGGTCTCTATCCTACATTTCGACTTTGAATAATGCACATTAAGATAAATTTTCTTCCAACCAAATATTAATAGAATTCAAACACCTGATCTGTTCTTTATGAGGAGCAGACTATGATCTCATATCAACATCCAGCTGTATTGATCAACTGCGTCAACACTGATTAGTTCCATCAATCGAGCTATTTGCGAAGGGTCTTCTACCGAGATATTTAAGTTGTTAGCTAAACGATAAGAATAGACCAAACAACAACTTCCAATAATCCTTTTTGGGTGAAGTTAGGAATGAAGAGAGATAGCTACCTCTTTGTCAATTTGTTATTATTCTTATCTTTTGTATGAAAAGTTCATTAAATAATTTTAAAATCAAACAGAACAAGGCAAATACTCATGTGGTTGAGTATTAAAATGGCTAGGCAATCTAAAAGTTCAAACTAAATGTTGATATAGTTACATCAAAAGTTTCAAATCTCTAAAAATATCATAAATCTAGAAAAAGAAGACAAAAAATGTAGGATCATATACAGGAAAGCATTCACTCGAAACCTAACTCTTAAAGGTTATAGATTCGAGTTCTTATAGATATTATCCCTAATAACGCCTCATTTCTTCGCTATCTTTTTGGATCATGTTTTCATCGCAAAGATGGTGAAAGAATTCAATCATGAATCAAGAAAAATATCCACATGTTGTTGGATATTACTACTAGAGGTTAAGAATAGGGAAAAAAAAACACCAAGAACCGTTCCTTTAGTCGGCCACAGCAACCATTTTTGGGTGAAAGTTAGGGAATGAAGAGAGATGCTTATTATTATCAATATCAATTTGTTATTATGATTTCCATCTTTTATTTGAGTTGTTCATTGAATGATTTCATAAATCAAACATATCAAGGCAAGTAAAGTACTCATGTGCTTTTGTATGGAAGTGGCTAGGCACAATAAAAGTTCAAACTAATTGTTGAAAAAGTATCAAATATCTAGCAATATCATCAATTTAGAAAAGCAAGTAAAAAAATGAACATTTTATTTTTATGTTTTTTTAGGTAAGAGCTAAAATCTCCCCTGAAATATATATCAGATTATTTTATTGTGTAGGGTTTTCTAACCAATTCCTTAAGACCATGGTAGGATAAAATTTCGAGCATGGGTCACCTTTAATAAAAATACATGTTAAATACTGACAAACACTTACAACAACCTCATAAAGTTCTCTGAAAGTTCAAAAAAATAAATCTATATATGTATAGAAAACTCGGTATCAAAATAGTTGAGTGCCATGTGGCATTTCTTATAACTCATAATATACCACATGGCGTCTCTATCATCTTAGCATTTGACATGTGTCACTTAAATATAATAAATATTTAATTAATCACATATTGAATGAGATATTGAATACAATGCACATTTAATGTATTATTAATAATTTTATTAAATATAAAAAATAAGTATAATTTATAATATTTTATTTTTTATATTAAATAAATTATAATAATTTGAAATATCATTATCAAATTTTTTATAATATATATATAATTATATACGATATATACAAATGGGTGATCAAAGTCGTAATTTTTGGTATTTAATGAAAAATTTTAAAAGTCATTATTAAATTCTTAAAAATCTATTATATATAACTATATACAATATATACAAATTGGTGATCAAAGTCGTAACTTTAGGCATATAATTTGGTATTTTTTTCTCTAATTTGGTATTTTTTTAATACAAAAAGTTAAATAATATAAAACTAATATATATATATATATATATATATATATATAAAATAAAAAATTTATAAATATTACAATATGTAAAATTGGCTGGTCAATATGTTCCAGCATATGGCATCTTAATAACTCTCGGTAAGTCATGTCATATTTATTCTTTTTCTTAAAAAACTATATGGCATCTGTATTATTTGATAAGAGTTTAAAATTTATTATTAAATAATTTAAAATATAAATATCTAAAATAGATTATAATAAAATATACAAAGTTTATTAAATAACAATTACTTTATAAAAAATTTATCTATACACATATGTAACTATTAATATAAAAATAATAATATTGTATCTTTTATAATAATTAAAAAAAATAGGCCATTATCCAAAAAAAATTATATATTAGTATATAACTGGATTATCATCATAAATTATATATCGTCTACTAAAAAATTAAAACTTTTTTTATATTTTTTGGTAATTTATTAACCATTTATTTAATTTTAATTTGCTCTAATAATATGAAAAATAAAATATAATATTTTAATAAAAATAATTATTAATTTATATATTAAATTATAAGAAGTTTTTAATATTATTATTTTATATTGGTGACAAATAACCGTGCATCGGGTTCAAAACTAGTTTATATTTAATTTGCAGTAAACGAGACTCGATCTTCTGAGTATGGTTTATGAGCTACCTACCCACAAGTCAAACTACCTCACCAAGAGCAAAAATATGATTATATATATGAAAGAATTCATTGGAAATCTCAGTCTTAAAGGTCATAGATTTGAGTCCCAATAGACATAATGCAATCGATAGCAAGGCCTTATTTCTTTGCCATCTTTTTGATAATATTTTCCATCCCAAAATGGTGAATTAATTCAATCATGCATCAAGTAAAAAAAAATAGACTTCTTTCACTAACAAATGTTTTAGCTTAAATCCAAGATGTATTGCTAATGCAAAAGCTTTTCATTCCCTTAAATGTCCCAAGATGTTTTAGCTTAAATCCAATGTGGCATTGTAGATCTTTAATCTAGCAAAGTCAGCATCTACACAACTTATCTCATATGGATGCAGGACACGAAGGTTCAAATGCTGTCTGCCTTCGGTTTAATCTCAAAAAAAAAAAAAAAAAAAAAAAAAAAAAAAAAAAAAAAAAAAAAAAAAAAAAAAAAAAAAAAAAAAAAAAAGAAAAAAAAAAAAAAAAAAAAAAAAAAAAAAAAAAAAAAAAAAAAAAAAAAAAAAAAAAAAAAAAAAAAAAAAAAAAAAAAAAAAAAAAAAAAAAAAAAAAAAAAAAAAAAAAAAAAAAAAAAAAAAAAAAAAAAAAAAAAAAAAGAAAAAGAAAAAGAAAAAAGAAGAAGAAACTTTTAACTCTTATATTTGTGTTGAAAAGTCCCCATTGCACAGGCGATTATGTTACATTATTTACAAAACGGTATTTGTGTCCATATGGAAAGTCGGAATAAGAAAAGTTAGAGATCCTGAATTTGGCGTGGATTAACCGATTAGCGTGTCCATAGTCCGAGATATACCTAATCTGATATAGATCAGGAATAACCGCTCAACGCATCTATAATTTGTCACGTGTCGTTCCGTGATTATTCTTGACTAGTTCTTACTCTGGGATCGTTTAATGATCGCTTCCTGATCTCGGCCTAAGCCGAGGTCCGCATGCGTCCTTTCTCACGCCATGTGATAGACCGAATCGTGCGTCTTATCAACAAGCATCTTTGGATGATCTGAAAACTTTTTAAATCAGCATCAAAACCTTTTTTTTTTAAAAAAAAATGAGAGCAGTTAATCGAAAAGAGGAAACTTGAACTTGAACTTGTTTTTATTTTTCTCCTTTTACATGAATGCAGAAATTCATGGGATAAAGAATGGTATTTGTGCTTTCATGATAGCATTTAGTATAGTTGGTTATTGCACATAGCAAGACTGGCTTGTTTAAAAGAAAAGAAAACATATCTAAGAGAAGAAACATCTGTTTAATTTTTTTTTGTTGGTCAAGATAAAAAACATCGGTTTATTAGTAAAAAGAAAATATTTCCAAGGAAGAAATACCTTAAAATATAGAATTATTTTAAAGTTTTGTAAGGTTTTTCGGCTCCTGAGGTGCCGATTCTTGCTATGTCTATAACTATCAGAATACGACGTACCATCCCGCTCAAGCCGTGCCTACTGGGTTATTAAAATCATGATTTTTACTACTATCTTGGTACATTCAGTTCTTTGAATTGAATGCTACATGGCCAGAACAATTAAAACATCAAAGCATAGAATACAAACTCTATATGTGTGAAAGGATAATGTTAAAAATCTGTGGCTTTTCAAAGCTCGTACAAAAGTCCTATCTTTTCTTCTTTCTTTTTTTTTTTCAAACAAACCTTAGTTGGAGTAAAGTACTTCATTCGACTAGTTTAGTATTTCAGACGACTAGTATAATTTATCAATTATATCGTAGTATTCTGACTGAAGTGTTTCAGATGAGATTAAAAAAAGTGTTCCGGACAAAGTAAAATAGTATTTGGGATGAGATAAAAAGTGTTTTGGGTGAGCTAAAAAAGTATTAAAGCCAATTATTGTAGGGTTTGATTTGTTGAAGTTTTGTAAAACAATTTTTTTTTACAAAACACCATATGTTTTTCCTCTTTTTTTTTGTTTAGTTTGTGGTTCTAACTGGATGAACCTCTGGTAATGAGCACGTGCGCTCTCACCCGTACGATAGAAAATTTCATATGGATATCGAGCCTATTGTACTTTCCTTCTGATAGAGCCGGATTTGAACTGAGACCAGTACCACCATTCTCAACCAAAAAAAAAAAAAACAAAAAAAAAAGCCTCTTTCAAGTCACTATGATGTACTGAGCATCAATCGTTACCAAAAATTTCTAAAACATTGCTGTATATTAGCGACACCATTATCTAGTTAATTAGGGTATGAGTTTTGTCTCTATGGCATTCTGGTGCCTTTTTTTATACTTGCTTTGTGCACTTTCTTTTGCTTGTTTCGGACATGTCTAGTTTGAAATCTTACTCTGAACTTTTTGTGGTGTTTTTTGACGTTTTGGATATTACTTTTTCAGATAAAATATCCTATAAAAATAGTCTTCTCGGCAAAAATAGCTGTGTTCATCTTACTTTTTACGTACCCCGTTCATGCCCTATAAAAATAGTCTTCTCGGCAAAAATAGTTGCGTTCATCCTATTTTTGTTGTATTGCTGTATAATTTAAAGTAAAAATTCATTTGGGAGGGATTTAATTTGCAAGTATTCACCATGAAACTCTACATAATACATTCTATAATACTGAAATAAACACAAAAATATATACTTAATACAGGAGAAGGGGTTCTTCTTATTGATATCAATGAACTTCATCAAAAATTCCATAACAGATCACAACAGTAAAGCTGACCATAAAGTACAAAATACAACCGGACAGAATTTTTAACGATAATTTTTTAAAAAAAGTCACAGCCATTAAACAGCAAGGTAGAATGGAAACCCTCCTCCTATTTGCAGAGATCATGATCATGGCGGCGAAGGTTCACTAGCCTTCAAGGCCGACACGAGATCACAGCACTCGAGGTCACGGGGGCAACATGAAACTGCTTCTGTGAACACCAGAGCTCCTAAACAGAGCAGGAAGACGAGGAGAAAAGACAGCAGATGGCCTCATGTTTCTTTTTTTCTCTCAGCTTCTCTCTTGCAAACTCCCTGCTTTCATCCTTTTTTATAGCCATTGGAGCTGACTAACCAAATCTTGTGTTTGTATCAAGGTTTTCAGTGCCGAGCCGAGTTTCAATAAACTCAAATTCCGGCATGTGCCGACCGTGCGTTGATCGCCGATATATATTTATTTGTTATTTTTTTTAAAAAATAAAAATAAAATAAAAAATTAATTCAAAAATTCAAAAATAAAATTTTTTGACACGTGCCGTGCCGACAACTACTAGAATAGGTATGTGCCGCCCGGAACGGACTGTGCCAACAGGCACCAAAAACAGTAATTTGTATATATATATATATATATATATACATGTATTCACACATATATACATACATAAATACATACGAGAGCAGACCATACTACAATATACCAGGTTAGTCCTAAGCTTTGTTGTCATGGTTCATTCTTTTTTTAACCATAGTTTAATACACACATGAAAAAATAAAAGAATTTCCATTACATATAAATAGGATTACATACATTGTGAACCAGTGCTACAATACACAAAGTCATGTAAGCTTTTCCCATGGTTCAATTCTTCTTTGCACTTTAGTTCAATACACAAATGAAAAATAAAAGAATTTTCCATTTACATAAATTGGATTACGTAACATTGCGACCAGCGTATACGAAGTTAGTCCTGAAGCTTTTACCTTGGTTCGTTCTTTTTTTTTTTTTTTTAAACCGTCGTTTAGTACAACAAATGAACAATAAAAGATTTCCATAAACTGGATTACACACATTCTGGACCAGTGCTACGGTACAGGAAGTTAGTCCCCAAGCTTTTTGTCATGGTTATTTCTTTTTTTATTTTTATTTTTGTTATTTTTATTTTATTTTATTTTTTTGTTTTGTAGTTCAGTATGCAAATGAAGAACAGGCGCTCCGGGGCTAACTTCATGACCATCTTTGCAGTCCAAAACATTTCTGTACACAGTGAAACTCAATGGAAGACTGGACAACCTGCTACCTCTATTCCAGGTGCAGTAGGACATTTAGCCAGGGGGCAATGGTCACTCACTTCCTGCCCCCACCATGAAATTCCATATATACCCTGGAACTGCAAGAAACTCAAGAGTAGAGCCATGAAAGCAACTCCGGCATCTAATCCGCTCGACAATACGTAATTATACTTGCTCCACCATCCTCTGTACCTATTGTAAATGAAAATGTTGAACACAATCCCCACCGCGAACCATGTCACGTAGTTCACCGGTTGTATTGCCGGTATAGTAGCTACACCGATGAAGAGAAGGGGAATGTTGATGCTTTTGATCCAATGATTTTGTGGAGCCGTTCGGGAGATCATCCATGTGAGTGTTGTTAGCAGTGCACCGACGAGGAAGAAGTAGTACATGTGTGAATAAAGTCCATGAGGAGCAAAGACGTGAGACGGACCTATGAGGCCCCACATGTTGATGTTGCTGTGTACAGTATTTTGGCGTGGGCACGTCCAGGGGCTGCCAGGTGGCAGCTTGTCGGGATCACAAACGTTCTTGATAGTTGAGAATATCCACCAAGCTGTGCCAAAGCTCACAGAGCTGGAGATCATAGTAGCAAATACCTGTGTAGTCAAAAGCAGCACTTCAGATTATATAGTGATCATGAACGACATCAAAGATGGTGACTACTATCAGATTATACATCTACTTGGATTCTTTAAGACGTAATTAGCTTTCTTTCATGACAATTACTGAAGCTAGTATAATAAAATTAATATATTTGGAAATTATGCTCTTGTAAAAAAATTTTTATTTATTATGTTTTTAGATTATTAATTTGACACTCCTGTCTGAAAATCATGGATTCGGCACTGCCTCCCTTAAAATACCATAATTATATTTGCGGAAGCAATCAAAAGTATGCTCCTTTTTTTTTTTTTTTAAATCTTTTTCGACAGCCCGAGCTATTACCTGGACTAAGAACATCGACCTTGGGGAGATCTTCATGTAGTGACCTAGCTTGAAATCAGAGAGAAACGCCAGTGCATGATTCATGCAACTGAGTCCATAGGATTTGAAAGCTATCGTTGCAATGGGCTTTCCATGGAATACATATCCGCTAATCATCTCAGATACGAGGCTTAGATCCATTTGCTGCACCAGAAACATGATGAGGAAATTCACAAGATCCGCTAGCATCATATCATTATATTGTGCATAAGATAGAAAATTAAAAAATTTGTTGCAAGGCAGCCCTATACCTATAATTATTCTTAAAATATGTTTAGCATTTTTACAGTAGGATATCGTAATAATTAACTGAATGTTGTTGATTTTTATATTTAGTAATTTAATTTCTAGTTAGTGTCTTATCAACCTCTATCTAAGAGGCTAGCATGTTATCATGATAATTGAGCAACTCAACAAATGTAGTGTTATCTGGTGTTTCACCATATTTATATTTCCCAAAAGGAAAAAACTACTCACCCCCAACAAATTACCCAACAAACTACACACAACCAATCTCTACCACACACGCCTCGTGATCCGCAAAAAATATCAAAATTACAGATATACTCATCGTGATGTGTGGTTCTGATTGTATCACGTCAACATGTGTGATTTTTTGGGAGTGCATAGCAAAGCCATTCCAAAAATGGTAAGCGAGGCAAGTATAGGGAGAATCAATTTTGCTAGTCACCACTGCTCAATGACCTATAACTTTTGCGATAGAGATACCAACTTGTCTCTCATTGATCACAGTGTGTCATCTCGCACGCCCAACGAATTCATTTGGATGTCTCCGTTATGGTTCATCCTCACAAGTTTTCCAAACTCAAGTTTTAGAATTTGAGTTGAAGGGTGATATTAAATACGTTTAGCGTTATTACATAATAATATTGTTATAGGAATGTTATAGATCTTATCTAATTATTTGTTTCCTAGTTAGAGTGTTAGCAGTCTCTGTACAAGAGACTAGCATGTAACATATTTGCTATTGTTCGACATATCTATATGGTAGATAAAATCATTAAAAAATTAAATCAACAAAAGTTTATGCATTTGAACTAAGGTGATCACATGTTGTGCATCACATAAATAAAGAAAGTTATCTAAGATACCTTTAACCAAACCATTATTTGGTGTTCTTCATTACAATTGCATATGAGATAAAACGAACAGTTACAAAACAATTCACATGTAACTAAACAATACTTTGAATTGTTCAATAAAGTTCACATGTCAACTTACCTCTTTTGGAGTTGGTAAGGCATTATGACTCGGACCAAAAGTTTAGTGGTCCAAACACATGTATGGGCATATGTGGTGGGTGCTTCCTAACTAAACATCTCCTTAAAAGATAATAAGAAAAAAAAAGAAAACAAAGTTTAGGAATTAGCTGGTCTTTTTTCTTTTTTGTATAAAATTGTTTTTTTTATAGCTGAGCCTGGGATACAAAATCATCCTCCTAACAAAGATGCACAGCGATCCAACCGCCTGGCAAGTGGGCTTTGCCAAGTAAAGACTACATTCATAAGGCAGGCGACACATGTAACTTTGAGATATTTATTAGATAGTTTAAGGGTACATCAACGCATTTAAAGAATACTAATGTCATGGATGAGAAACACATGATTTCACAAAAAATGAGAAATCTGAATACTCTCAAAAGAAAGACCATTAAACACCAATAATATAGGTGTTACAATTAATTTAGTGTTTCGGAACACTGGCTCACACATGTAACATGTAACAACTCAAATCATCTTCTTTTTTAAAATATACCACCTTATTGGGCGGCGCTATAAATTGGAAAGATTTCTATAGTTTGTGAACAAACTTACCGCACCAGAGGTAGCACTGATGACACCAAATGGCAAAATGAGGAGAAGAGTCAGTGCACAAACAAGAAGTACTCCCCAATAAGGAAGTTGAAGTTCTCCCCCAAATCCCTCCATTGCAAAAATTGCCACTGCAATCATGGTGAATAATATTATATAAAACCACCATTGGGGAACAGCAGCATAATTCTTTCTCATTAAAATTGTATGGACATCAGCACTGCCATCCTTTCTAGCACTCTTAAATTGGCGCCAAATTGACCTGTTTATATTATTACAATAAGAAATGAATAAGTGATCAGGTAATTAAGAAAATAAAGATTTAAAAAAGTTGAAAATCCTTACTTTCCATCATAGAGGAGAACATGAATTACTAATGCACTCACACCAGCAAAATGAAATCCATACGCATATGCATGCACTACACTCATATACATCTTTGAATAGCTGTCATATGCCTGCTGGTTGAACGTGAAAGTCGCACTATCGATAACGCGGGAGACATTGTACCTCTTCCCGGCATCATCAAATATATGCTGACTAAAAATGGGGAATCTCTTTCCTTCATATGCATTAGTCCAGTATGCGATTGGTACTATGATGTACATGAGTATAATAAATCCAGCAAGCATATTCAGAATTGCATGCGCAGGATATACCAAGGGACTTCCATTGAAGGTTATACTCGACCAGTCCAAACTGAAAGATCCAATTCCGATGCCATTTAAACCAGCACCAATTTGTTGAGCTGTTATTGAAGATTTCCAGAACCAACAAATGAAAGAGAGGGCAAGTGCAGATTGGAAAATATAGCCTGGGATGAAGTAGTATGCAAAGCTTGAGATAGCAACCACGGAAAAGAATTGAAATCTGCTCAAGCCTCCCTTTGGCCTCTTATCCACGTCATGCAATGCTCTGCGTCAAAAAGCAGTCAGTTTTCTGCAATTTTTGAGTGCTCTTAGCATTTGTAAGATAACAAAAGGTTATACCTGTATGAAGCGACGTTGGCTAAGCATTGAGGCCACCACATATATGGTGAATCTACTAAAAACTTCATGAGTAAGCCGGCAAATCCGTATCCCATCAACTGTACAATACCATTAAAAACATTTGTAACAATTAGTAGCTTCCGCATGTGTCACAACCTCATTAAGACATATGCAGTCACCACGCCACAAATATATTATATATATTTTTCTGTGAGCATATATCTAGTGCTAAATGAAATTAAATTTATGTTTGGTTTGCAACATCAGATTAAAAACTGAATACATAATTCTATACACAGATTAGTATAGGACTTGTTGTGATCCTTGTTGCAACAACATGAACTTTAATAATTTCTCTTCAAATTGTGTACAGCCAAAGATCTGCCAATGAAGAATACTAGATATTCTCCATATAAGTTACTAAAACTGCAGCTATTTTTAACCAAATGCTAGCATGTTAAGAAGATTGCGTAACATGAACACAAGGGAAACTTCCACCTGTGTTGTCTGTATCAACAGGAAGGCAGCCACTGGATTGAAATCCCTTTTGTAGAATGCTTTCATTTGTGGAATCAAAATCGATGCATACGGATTATCATTTCCTCCTGAAGCGAATACGTTAATCAATACATGTTCTTTTATGTTAAACGGCCCTGGATTGAGGCACAGACTCAATGTAGTCCATGGGATAGTGATTGGTTTGGTTGGGAGGACAGCAGCCATCAACTTTCCCGAAACCAGGATGGCCAGCTGCACGCATGCACCGCCTATGTTAATCTGGTTTTGTCGGTATTGGAACAGCTGCGTTGTGAAAGCTAAGAAAGCACAAGCAATGGGTCCCAATATCCACGTTCTGAAGGTCAAAACAGGCAAATCTTTATCATCAGTTGTTGGTACCGTCAACCTCACCTCCTCAATAGGAGAACTTTCCTTCTCACCTGCCAAGTACCAAAGTTATAAGAAATAATTTATTTTTTTGTTCTTAAGGGCTTAATACATCCATGGTTTTCGGTGCCGGGCGGCACAGCCTGTGCCGGCAATTATAGGCACCGCACGAACCGGCACTGTACGTATCAAAAAATCTTATATTTGAATTTTCAAATTAATTTTTTATTTTTTATTTTTTTAAAAAATTAAAAATAAAAATATATCGCGGTACAGGTCGGTAAGGGCAAAACCAATCGGCAGAGACAGGGTCAGGCACGTGCCGGGATCTGAGTTTACCGAAACTCGGCTCGGCTCGGCACAGAAAACCTTGAATACATCACTATAATTCTTTTTTGCTACTGAAGTAGTGACAATGCAGTATGTTAGTCCATCAGAGAGAAACCTGTTCTGCTCATACAATTCATTTACGTGCCCAAACATTATAGTAAAAAAATGATAAACCAACGTAGCATCGAAGCATATAGCATGCCAGGATAGAAAGAAACAACGTTATGTCCTTCTATATGCTTCTATCATGGGTATGAAAGGGCTAGGTATACTTCATTACTTCCCCTGCTTTTCCTTTGGGTTGGTGCTAAGAAGCATTGTAGAGAGCTTCATCGACCTCATGGAAATTAATCTGCAGATCGAATGACTCCGGGGGATGGGATATCTTAGATTTATGCATGATAAGGCATGCTGCTGCTCGTAAAATGGTTATGGAAGTTAGTGTGATGAGGCCCGGGCTTGGAGAGAGTCGCCATCCCTAACAATGAGCAGCTTTACAAGATTTTAGCAGGCCATGTTCCATCCAGATATTCATATTTTTTGGTAGGGATGCTTCAAGCTAGTCTATATCCTTAGTGGTCTATCTTGGAAAGTGATGATGGTTGCAACATTTCCTTTCTGCTAGACTGTTGGTACACTACTAGGAAATCTTTATTGTTCTAATCTACGCCTGGTAGTTCCAAACTCAATTTGTTCAGTTCCATCTGAGATATGTATGGCAGCTGGACCCTGGAAGTTGATCCCACACGGGGTATCTGGGAACTTGCAATTCTATTGAGCTAGAACCGGAGAGAGATTTTGGGTGTAACGGTTACACCACGTCATTCCGTAAACGGTCTTAAAAATCCTATTTAGAAGTATTTTTTGAAAAAAAAATCAAAATCAAAGTTGTACATTTTGACGAGATCTACAACTTTAATGTTCAAAAGTTTTCTGAAAAAATACTTCTAAAAATATGTTTTGGACTCCAAAGTTTAACAAGTTTGAAGTGGGTTTAAAAACTGTTTTAAAACTCGTTGAACTCGTTAAACTTTGGAGTCCCAAAATACCTATTTAGAAGTTTTTTTTTTTAAAACTTTTGAATATAAAATTTGTAGATCTCATCAAAATCTATAAGTTTTATTTAGAAAGTCTTCCTAAAAAATGATCGTAATTTTTTTATGTTTTTTTTAACACGAGGGGATATATTATGACGTTGCATGAATGTTTAATTGTAGAATTTTTCCTAGAATAGTTAAAAGGTATACTACAAGGATTCACTTTAACTGACACGTTAGATCAGCCTATCTGGAGTGATTATTCTAATAGGAGGTAACAGTTTGATTGTTGCAGCAGTTATACCTTTGGTGGGTGCTCTCTCTCTCTCTCTCTCTCTCTCTCTCTCTTCTTATTGCCTTTGACGGTAAAAGTTAAACTATTCAGTTGTTGGCGGGACACAAGCGCCTCAAGACCAAATATGTTTCTCGCAGCCAAGGAGATTGATATTCATGATTTCTCATGTCTCCTCTTTTGTGCTGTGACTGAAACAATGAATCATCAATTATTACAGTGCAGTTTGGTAAAACAATATGCTAGAACTCCATGCAGATGATGCAACTATCAGAGGCGCCTATGACAGTAAGAATCTTTGGGGATAAGCACTTATATAGGTCCGCCATACAGGGTGATATCGGATTGCGTTGTTATTGCTACTGTCTATTGAGCGCAACAAATGACTTTTCTTTTTTTCAAAGCATTCTCTTCCAATTAACGTACTCATCCAATAAGCTAATTCTAATACCTCGCTTCGGAGAAAGAAACAACTTCAAGTGATGGATCTATGTCACCTAGGGGAGTGAGTAACGCAATCAACCATACCCTAATTTTGCATGGTTTTCCTTGAGGAGATGTTAATTTTACTCATGTAATTTTCAGATTTTTTGTTGCTTGAGTTGGTTGTAACTAGTGGTAGGCTTTATATGTGGCAGATCCAGTAGCAGTTGAATGAGATTCTGATGTATTTTCCAACTCCTTAACTTTTCAATCTTGATAAATCTCAAAAAAAAAAAAAAAAAAAAAAAGAACTTTTCAACCTTGAGAGAAATTGATCTAATATAAACAAGGGCACTTGCGCATATATGTGCAGGCTTTGGAAAGGAGTTGGTAATTGCTTATCTAATATTCGCCATCATACCATGCTTTTGCACAAGATGATTTTCACACGGCCATCCCTCAAACCCATGAAATTTTCAACACAAGATTAGGAGTTTTTACCACTCCTGGTTCTGCTCAATTGATCTTGGTTGAATTACATAACAATATTATATGATATAACGATTTTCTTAATTTTCATATAAAAGCTGATAAGCTAAATTTTTGTTGATGGTTTATTTATCATATGATATAGCGGTTTTCTTAACTTTCATATAAAAGTGACAAACCGAGCAAGGTTGGTTTATTTCGAATGCCAAATGACGAGTCCTCTACGATCAATAACGACAAATCTAAACCTCCTAACAACATTTTCTCATGGATAATACAAGCTAAATTTAAGAGAGAATTTCACGAGCATATTCCATTTGGGAATGTTCTAGACGATGATTGACAAAATGAGAAGAACAAAATACAAATGTATAGGAGACGTGAAACATTAAATGGTGATTACGCCTGAATAAAACAGTAAAAATCTCCAATCTAATTAAAAAAAAAAAAGAATTCACGAAGAATTATAGGCGGGCACATACCGGAAAGAAGTTTGTCCTCCATTAGAGGCGACGGTCCCAGTCAAGGATAAGAATTATAATCGATTAAAGTAGAAAGCTCAAATCTTCTTCGCATTCTGTAGAAAAATGAACGGAATATGTTTTTGGAATAATAAGAATATAAGAAGAAATAAAATAAGAGCATTTGCCCGGAAAAGAGGGAACGTATTTCCTTTGGGGCCCCACATATGATTTAATAACACGTGTCTAAGAATTACTATTATGTTGATATGCTATGGTGCGAGAAATACTAGTTCGACTTAAATTTGATTACTATGTTTAGAAATAAAGTTATATATTGAATGTTTATAAAATATATATGAATAAATTATAACAAATTTAAATTTATTGAATATTTTTTGTTGTAAAAAAAGGAACTACTAATGACGGGATCCATATCCTTAATTCTAATAGGTAAAAGGGATAATGATACAAATCAGCCCCTTGACCGGAAACCTCTACCGATTCAGCCCCTGGTTACTCGTTTATTGCACCATCTCTCGTAAAATATGTATTTCCGTTTTGACCTTTATATTAGTATTTTTTTGAAAAACTTTCAACATAAAAGTTGTAGATTTTGACGAGATCTACAACTTTCATGTTGAAAGTTTTTCCAAAACATACGCTTCTAAATAGGTGTTTTGAAAAGTTCCCCAAAGCTTAACGGATTTTTGACGGGGTGACGATTTCAGAACCCAGTTTAAACTTCCGACCTCCAAAAACATATATTTATGAAGTATTTTTGAAAAAACTTTTCAACATAAAGTTGTAGATCTCGTCAAAAATCTAAACTTTCATGTTGAAGATTTTTTGTCCAAAAAATAGACCGAACCCGAGGCTGTTGGGTCGTCTCGGTTTTTGAGGCCTCTGCGGATCGGATACAGGGGCTTGGCAATTTGTTGTAATATCATTGCCCCTAGGTAAAATGATTATTAATTGAATATTTTTTGAGACAATTATTCAGACAACTGGGACTGGAAAGAAATTGATTCCTTTAGCAGTGGAGGCACAAAAAATGAAAAGGAAAAAAAAATCATGAAACTATTGAGACAAACGGAAAAAAAAAAAAAAAAAACTTTCTAGGACTATAGCCGGTATGGACACTGACTTAAGACTTGACTATTTGTTAAGAAATGAAATAACAAACATAATAGGTATTGAATGCGAATAAAAAAATTGAGGTAAAAAAATAAATAAATAAAATACAGAAAAAAGATAGCTTGAGTTTATATAACTGTTGAAATAAATAAAGGCCCAAAAGTCAGCAGTTCTTCTGCGCCGTGGAGCGCCTGGCTGGAAGCCGGGTGTGTGCATAAAAAAAGAAAAGAAAATTACTATCCACCCCCCCTCAAATTATAAAACTTACTAATCAATCCCTCTCCCATCACATCTCCATCACATCAACCATCATTACCAATTTCAACTGCATTCGGATAAAAATACCCCTAGCTATTTGATATCGAGGTCAACATTTGAAGCATTTTTTGAAAAAATTTTGAACATAAACAGTTGTAGACTCACGGCGAGAACTAAAATTTTATGTTCAAAAATTTTTCAAAAATATAGCTGATCTAAAGTAGGTGTTTTTTGATGTCGACTTGTTTTTCAGCTGATTTCGGACCGAGGTCTTAACAATTCGGAACCCAACAAATACTCAGCTCGCAAGTTATTTATTCGTTAGAGAGATCGGAAAGCCACCCACGCCGGGTTGCTCACAGCGATCGGCCGGCTTGTATTGATATTCTTACACTTTGGGATGTGCGGCCCACAACAGTGGTGTGTTTTAATTATTATTATATAAATGAGAGGTGATATTCATCCCATTGGATCTCGACGCATACGAGTATTGTATTATTCTCTTGCCTCCGAAGACGTATTGTGATAGACGAGAAGGAGGAGGAGATAGTGAGAGGGTATTTGCGGAGAGTATGAGTTCGATAAGTCGCGAGGGTGAGTAGTCACGCGCGCGCTCGCATTCAAGAGTATAACCTTACTTCGCCCACCACCCCCCCAGCATTAATGGCCACTCACGCTCTCCACGCACAGGAGAGGAGAGAGAAGACTTCTTAGTTTGTCGCGCACACAGGAGCCGAGAGAGAGCTCTCTACCAATAAGCCACTTACGTGAGAGATTAGAAGAGTGATGAGATCTAGCTCGTATCGAAGCTAACACTCGCTCTGATTGAGCGCGTGTGAGAAACAGAGTTCAACGGAGAGAGGCAGCGAGAAACATAAGACAAGGCGGGATGGTTGAAAATATAACGGTTTCGTGAGAGAGTACAAGCACATCTGGACGGAACATAGTGACATGTGTGTGGTAGCCCGGAATCGTGGAGGGAGTGAGAAAGAATAGTGGTGAGTTCTATATTTTTGGGAAATTCCCTCTAGCGGAAGGTAAGTTTAGTGACGTGTGGGCATAGACAATACGAATGTCTCTTGGAGGAGATGGTGTGACGGGTGATCGAGCTTCACCTTTGAGACTGTATGGAGTTTACATTTATCAGTGGAAATTGAAATGGAGATGCATGTGACACTTAATATGTATCTGTATGGATGCGTTGAATTTATGTATCTGAGGAGCGAATTAGCATTAATAGGCGGTGTAGGTCTGTAGACTACGCTCTTTTGTTTGCTCTTTTCTCAGATCAAGCTGATTGTGGGAAGGCACCAGTCGAATGTGCTTAGGCAGCTAGCTCGAGAGCAGGGACTTTATACTTTCTTTAAGGTATAACATTGGGCTAACTGTTGGATCACTTGTGGCCAAGCATGTAAACCTAGTTGTATAGTTACATTGTTGCTCATAGTTGAACATGTAGGATAAAGGATATATAAAGGAAGCACTAACTCGCATTTTGTATTTTGAGCTTGTTTGTATCGATGTATATGTCGTTATGCACATTTTAGAACGTGGTTATTTAGTTCTAAATGGAAAATGGATTCTTAAATAAACATTTTTCCGTATTTTTTATATAAATACATTTCATTGTATAAGTGGTGATTTTGGGATTCAAAATCACTTTATGAAGCTTGTGCATGTGTATGTAGCCTTGTATATAGTGTGCATGTTTGAAATCCAAATTTGACGAAAATTATGAAATTTTGATACTTGGGTAATTCCTAGTTCAAATATGTTTATGAAGGTTTCTGAACTGTCAGTCGACCGAAAGTATTCTACGGTCAACCAAAAATGCCGGTTAACCGGCATTACTCTATTTTCGTATAAATTATCAGCCGACCAATAATTTCGGTTGGTCGGCCAGTGCTATAGAATGAGATTTTAAAATTGATTTAAATTGTTTTAAATCTTGCTTTGAAGCTTTCGGAAAGTTAAAAAGGACATATCTAAGAAATGAGACACTTCCAAAAGTTTGAAAAATATTACTTCTTTATATGTTTGTGAAAATGGATTTTCACCGGGAAGTGTTTCATGCACCTCATATTGTTATAGATTCTTAAGTATTATGGCGTCCCTCGGACCGGGGCCGCCATGTATATTGACTCCAAACCTCATATTTATGCGGAAACTTATAAAATGTAAAGTACGGTTTGGAAATCTCCGAAATACGTTTAGTATTTCAAATTAAAACATAATAACACTTGAGCCGCGTTTTAGACTACCGGCACGTGACGAACTCCTTCGAGGTAGGCAGGTCCCACCACATTGCCAACTTAGCCTGCTAAAGATTATAATATATCAATCTCCCCTATTGATGCTCAAGGGTTCTTATTAATCTAAGGTCCAAAACTTTAAAACAATTTTTAAATACTGTTTTGAAACATTTTCTCATATTACTTCTTTATATGTTTGTGAAAATGGATTTGCACCGAGAGTGGTTCATAGACCTCATATTGTTCTAGATTCTTAAGTATTGTGGCGTCCCTCGGGGCTGCCACGTGTATTGACACCAAACCTCATATTTATGCGGAAGCTTATAAAATGTAAACTACGGTTTGGAAATCTCCGAAATACGTTTAGTATTCAAAGTAAAACACAATAACACTTGAGCCGAGTTTTAGACTACCGACACGTGACGAACTCCCACAAGGGAGGCGGTCTCACCACATTGCCAACTTAGCCTGCTAAAGATCATAATGTATCAATCTTCCTCATTGACGCTCAAGGGTTCTTATCAATCTAAAGTCAAAAACTTTAAAACAATTTTTAAATACCATTTTGAAACATTTACACAAATTTTGGCTCAAATAATATTTTTTTTTTAAAACATTTAGAAGAGCCACATCTTAGATATATGTCTTTTAACCATAAAAAAACTCAGAAACCAAATTCAAAATCAATTAAAAAAAAATTAAAATTATTGACGACCTTCCTCGCAACGAGGCGGGAAAGAATTAATGTTTTGGAGTCGCCACTTAATTTTTATGGAAAATTAGGAAACTGGGATAAGACTCATTTGAGATTTTTAGGTTCGTTGTCGATTACGTGCAGGGAAGAGGGGACACCAATACAATGCCCTCGAAAGAGGGTACTCTCAATTAAATGGCTTATATTTCAAATTTGGGGATTTATCATTTTATGCACGAGATAATTTAATTATAACTAATATATGCATGTATGTGATAAATGTTAAGAAATTGTAAGAAAAATAAACGTTATCAACTACGTGTGTTTACACTTATTCTTCGTCATTTAATTTTTACATGTGAAAATATTTTGGAGATATAGAGTTCGAATAATCATCTCTCTCTAATCTCATTTTTGGATTTTGACTTTTGTTAGATAGGGTATAGAGTTCGGGTAACCGTCTCACCTTAACCCAAAAGGTGTTGACGAATTATGATTTATTAATTTTTTTATATTTTTGAAAATTATTAAGGTATAGAGATCGGTTAACTGTCTCACTTTAACCTTATTTTTATGATGAGATTTTAAGATTTATTAATTAATTAATTTTTTACATTTTTTTTTAAATTTATTAAGGTGTAGATATCGTTTAAACGCATCACTCTAACCTTAAATTTATAATGTTTATGATGTTTTGAGTCTTCTTTTATTACTAAAAATGTGATTAAAATTGATTAAGTATCTAGATTATGGCCTAAAACCCAAGTAAAAGTGATTAAAAATAATTAGAAATAGATTTTGGGTCACTAAATAGGTTCTTAGAACCAAAATGGGTCAGCTAAAATTGAAATGGCTCGGTCGGATTTAATTTTGAGCTCGACCGGATGCAAAATATTTAGGATCGTTTTGAATTTGGCTTGGTCGGATTGAGACCAACCAAACTAGAAGCACGTTAACGGCGCGGGGGCTAAACCCAGCGCCCGAATCGTTTTATTAAATGACGACCGGCTCAGGCAATTGCGACCGGCTGAGCCAGTCGTCGTCTACATTTTTAATATCGGCCACGAGAGCTCGCGGCCGCGCGAGCTCGAGGCCGATGTTGATGGCCGGCGGCGGAATGCCGCCGGCCATCTCGACGTATATACGTGTACTAGGGTTATCGACGGTCCCGGGTTTAATGGCGGGGTCAAATTTTGGTTTCGGCGCTTGTACACCGAGATATTTAAGGGTGCTTGTTTCGGAATTAAAATATTTTTATTATTTAGCCGCCGTGGCTCGATGCCGGCGAAGCCACGGCGGTGTCATGTCACCTACACTATGTAGAGATCGTAATGCGATGATAGGGAGTCTGGACGTGTACCTCGAATACTTTGGTTTTGGTATTTAAGCTTTTCCGGTGGCGACGACAGCGTCTAAACCGTGCGGCGGCGGTGACATCGTTGTAGATGGTCGGCGGAGCTGTGGTGGGTTGTGGTCGTGGTCTCTTTCTCTCTCTCTCTCTCTCTCGGAATTTTTTTTGTATCTCTCACCGTCGGTTCTCTCTTTCCGTCGCACCGAGCCTCCCCTCTCGCTGTTGGTCCGCGCTGGAGTTATATAGGGTGATAAACAACGGTTACGAAGGTGAGGGGTCGTGAGATCGTGGTGAAGGGTTACGAGATAAATCAATACATCAACATGCACAGCGAAAATTTAAAATTGTTATAACATTGCCCGTAAAACCTGAAACAGGATCCCATTGGTGTGCTAAATATCGTACTCACATGTATATCGAATATACATAACAAAACACATAATAAATCGCATGATAAAATAAATTAATTTAATTAATTTATTTGGTTCTATCATGTTGCTAATCGCGTTTTGCGAATTTATCGGAATACATTAAATCCGTGAAGTGAGAACTCCAGAATAAAATCAAGCAGTCTTCGTCACGAGTAGATTAGGTTCCGATAAATTAGGCAGCGAACGTACCTGACCTCTAACAGTAATCCACCCTTAGACGATCGCGAAATCGAAATTAACTTAATCGGATTAAATCGAATAAAAGCTAATTGGGCCGTGAGCCTGCTAATCAGACCAGCAAGTCCAGCCCGTCGTGCCTTTCTTCTTCACCGATCCGCAACAGCTGACGCTGAGCTCGCCACCGCCGACCTCGTCTTGCTGTCAAGAACTCAGTTATCTACCCCGGCTAGCCGTCGTCAAGGACGCCGTCAACAGCCGCTGAAACTTATGAAGATAACCGGGAGTTCTCGGTGCAAACCTTTGCAGTCGAGAATTGTCGAAGCAGCCGATGAGCTCTCTGTCGTTCACACCTTGTTCGAGCCTCGTTGCCTAGACGTTCTGAGAAGACGCTGCTGGATGTGCCATCGAGCTCCGTCTTGCGAACGACTAATCGTCGCAAAAAAGTTCGCCGACGCAAAACGACGCTGTCACGGACGAGGATGATCAGAGAAGAAGAGGAATACGCGCACGCACGATGGCCGACGAGGAGAGGTTATATAGCCGTGCTAGCGGCGGTCCACCTTCTTCAACGCTCCTGCGCCCAAGCGAACGCCCAACCGATTCGCCTGCTGCGAACCGTCGAGCCTCGAGAAAAATCAAAAACTTTGCGTATTACGCAAAAAAGCCATCTAAATGAACATTTTGGAAAAATCAGAAACCCTCGTGATTTTGCAAAACCTTCGGCCACCAAAACAGTTTTAGCAAATTTAGCCCCTGGCGATATAAAAATTTGATTTTCCGCGATCGCGTTCTCAATTTTGCGTGTGACCCTCATTAGCGTTCAGTACCACGTCAAGCAGTGATAAATAGTTAATTCAAACACAATAACACAAATAATTAGTTCAACAACTAATTATATTTATCCATAGATCATGTTAACGTCTAGCAACATGGCCATACCACTGTTGGTATGAATTTCAAATTCATCATCAACCTCTTTGCTGAATAGTTACCAATGCCCTATATCCTTCTATTCTTTTCTTAAACTCCCGAATCGAGCTAGAGTATGGATATCAGCAAACTCTAAAATCAACTTAATCATATATATCAGTCTTAATAGATTAGCTCTGTGTAACATTAAGAACTCTTCTTAATTCATCATCGTACCTCGGCCAAGGATCTTTCTGAGCTAGCTCATATTAAAGAAACATAATGTTCTCCTCCCTTACTAGAAGGTGACAGATTTTTTATTGGTTCTCATCTTATCTTCATGTGCAGAATATCTATACCGAGATGGCACAGTGACAGCTACACATAAGATAATATGGCAATCTCAAAGTCAAAGATCAAGGCACAACTATCACAGAAAAAGAATCACATTGCTAATTCATTGTGTTCTTTTCAAGTGAGTCATTCAGCTGAACTCAATTCTCTAATGAGCACCTACACACTTACTTAGTGTCACTACACTTGTAGTAATGAGATCACTACTCTCATCATATGCAGATAGTAAGCACTGTGTATTAGTCCTTTGCGGTGCCATTGAGCCCCTACTCAATGCACCTATGACTAAGAATATTTTGGACTTAGGTTTATAAGATGTTAGGTCTCATTATCATGATCTACTATCATGATCCTAAATCCATTGCCCTTAGCCATAGGGTTTATCACATGCATTTATAAACACACACAAAAATATGACGATGCGATAAATAGGAATAACCATAATTAAAAACAAATAAACAAAACATGTTTATAATAAAGTGTGTGTTCGACAATATATCAAATATAATTGGCTTTTAGGGCATCTACTCTTTCACGTGAGCGGTTACGCGAGCGAGGGCGGCAGTGGCAACGGCTGTTAACGCATTTTTATGATATTACACGAAAAATCCTCATGTTTGCTATATTGCAAATATGGCCCACATGGATTTTGCAAAACCTTGGGCTTCTATCTTCTATTTTGGCAAAAATGGCCCCTCTCGTATAAATATTTAATTGCTGCAAAAATTTCTTATTCGTGCGCGGCCTCGTTAGAATTCTAAACAATCCTATACGTCCAAATAGTCCCAATTTAAGCCAAAATAAATTTAATTTGTCTAAATTGAGATTTTAAGCTTAATCGAGTTTATCGAGTAAAATCGGGATGATAGCTCGGACAAAATGGGGTGTCTATAGTTGCCCCTCTTTGTGTGATCCATCAGAGAATGATCGAACAAAGATAAGGAGATAACACATTTTGTCCGGAGAGAGAGAAAATTTGGTATAGCTGCCTTGATTCCCAAAAGCATCGTCGACACGAAAACTACGCTTCGTAATGTGAAAGAGTCTTCTTGAGAACTACGCATTATTAATAAGATAAGTTGACACGAGAACTACGCCTCGCGATGAGAAAATGTCTTCATGAAAACTACACTTCACGAAGAAAAGAATCAACACGAGAACTACGCCTCGTGACTAGAAAGAATTTTATGAGAACTACACCTCAAAAGATTTTTTTTATGTGAACTATGTCTCATGGATAAAAAGATTTTTTTATGAAAACGGCGCCTCAAAAGATTTTTTATGAGAACTACGCTCAAGCATAAAAAGATTTTTATGAGAACTACGCCTCAAAATATTTTTGATAAGAACTATGTCCCATTGATAAAAAGATTTGTATGAGAACTATGCCTCGAAAGATTTTTGATGAGAACTACATCTCATAGATAAAAAGATTTTTATAAGATCTACGCCTCAAAGGATTTTTATGAGAACTGCATTTCATGGATACAATTTTTCTTTGAGAACTACGCCTCATAAGAGTTTTGATGAGAACCACGCTTCAGATAAAAGGATTTTTATGAGAACTATGCCTCATAATAGTTTTTTATGAGAACTACGTTTTATGGATAAAAAGATTTTTATAAGAACTACGCCTCAAAAGATTTTTTATGAAAACTACGTCTCATAGTTAAAAAGATTTTATGAGAATTATTCCTCAAAAGATTTTTACGAGAAGTACGTCTCAAAGATAAAAAGATTTTTATGAGAACTATGCATTAAAAGATTTTTTTTATGAGAACTACGTCTTAAGGATAAGAAGATTTTTATGAGAACTACGCCTCAAAAGATTTTGATGAGAACTCATGGATAAAAAGATTTTATGAGAACTATGCCTCAAAAGATTTTTGATAAGAACTACGTCTCATGGATAAAAAGATTTTTATAAGAACTAAGCCTCAGAAGATTTTTTATAAGAACTACGTCTCATGGGTAAAAAAATTTTTATGAGAACTACGGCTCAAAAGATTTTTTTTAAAAAAATTTTATTTTATGAGAACTACATCTCATAGATAAAAGAACTTTTATGCAAATTTGTGATATTTTATTAAATGATTTGTTAAATAAGGTGAGAAAAATTCATTTTGCTGGACGTTGATGTTTGTCAAATATTTATTACAAAAAGCAACATGCCCCGATCATGTTTATTTTCTTCTATCCCGTCTCTTCATTTTTCGTTTCCTTTGTAGACCGGCATCTTTCAAAACTACCATGGTTTGTAAGCTTGTCAGTTTTTGATGTTGGAGATCAGTTTCATTCTATCAAATTTTTATGAGAAAAATTTGCCCCAGTAAGATTGATTCGTCCAAATTTTGATCAAAATATGCTTCATTTGGTGAAAGAGTGTTTGTGTAGTTTCTTTTCTTTTGCGGATTTGGTTTTTTAAAATTGCCTCAGTTTATAAATTTTGTCAGCTATCGATGTGGATTCTGTTCTAGATTTTTTTTTTTATTGTCCTCTGTGCCTGCCTGCTTTGCTTTGATCAGTCTCAAATTTTCGTACGAAAATTTTACCCCAGTTTTTGACGTATGGATCAACTTTCTTAAATTTGCCACAATTTGAGTTTGACTATTAGTTTTTTTTTTTCCTTTCAAGCAAGTCATGTTGAACATCTGTTTATTTCATAGTTGGTCATAATATGTATCTTGTATTCTCTTCTCATGACATGTTTATATTTTTCTTGATCCTGTAAGTTGAAATAATACAATTCCGGAGTGAATTTCGTTTAAAAATAAAATTGCCCATTTCAAGATTTAGTGTGTGGTAACTTGGTTCTTGAAATTTTATTTTTCAAATACTTAGGCCACCTTTTCAGGTTTGCAATCTAACTGATTTTTCCTTTTTCCTTTTTTTTTTCTATTTTTTTTTTGACGCTTATACCGACATTGGTAATGAAGGAATCCGGTTACTCAATAAAATATAGTTTTGAAGCTCTTTACATGAATACATTAAGAAGTCATCGTTTGACGTAAAAGTAAATATGGATCACATGAATACTTCTAGTTGTTAAATAACTCAAGATAGCAGAGTAAATGTTTACACATTTTCCTTTATTTTCTTTTTGTTTTTTTTTTTGTTCCTTATGTTGTATTTTATCTTTTTACGTGATAAATACAGACTTAAGGTGCTTTGCATACTCATAACTTAAGTTATCGTTTTTGACGTAAAAATAAACATGGATCATATGAATACTTCTAGTTACTATATAACTTTAGGCAGTGGAGTAAATGTTTACGCATTTTCTTCTTTTCTTTTTTTTTTTCTTTTTCTTTTTTTTTTTTAAAGACTAGTTGCTAATTGTCAAGGTAAATCAAGAATATGCATATTCTTTACATTCTGCAAAACTTGGTGAAACAGTAAAATTTCATGGTAAACTACCAAAAAAGGCAACTTTATGATTAAATAAAACTCATTTCGAGTTGCATCACAAAAACTTCATTCCAAAAAGAGTAGTCTATTGAAAATATCAGATATAACATAAGGAGAATTCATATACATAAAACGACTGTTGACAAACAAAACATAGCCTTAGTATGACTTAATTGAAAAGAAATCAAGCTTAGATAGCCATTCATCCTGGAATAAATTTGCATTGATCTCGTTGATCCCTCCGTCAGGAGTACTGGTAGAAGCAATATTATTTGCAGTAGCTATCGGTGTTGTGTCCACAGGATTAAGTTATATCTTTTTAGCGTCAAACAGTTCGTATATTTTATTTCGCAGAATGTAGGAATTGTTTTTTGTGGAGCGATGATCAAGGAGGCTCTTGGGTCAAGGCGAACGTACTGGACATTACAGGGTGCACGGCAAAGGCACAGCCAAGGCGCGGCATAGGCGTGGCCAAGGCTCGGCATAGGCGGCGACAAAGGTGCGGCCAGTGCGTAGCATGGGCGTGGCTTTGGTCGCATCACAGCACGGCACTAAGGCGGCGGGAGAGCGAAAGTCCAACACAGACGTAGGTGCGCGTAACGGCCAAGAGGCGCAGGCGTGCGCGTAAGGTCATAGGGCGCGAAAGCTGCGTGGTGGCGTATGTGACAGGCCAGCGGGCGCGGGCGGACAGCACGAGGCCAGCGTTAGCATGCGGAAAGCTGGCGCGGAAAGCTGGCGGGTCGCAGGTAAGCAAAGGGATATCCAGAAGGAGCACGGGAGATCCAAGGACCATAAGTTACATGACCATTTGTCTTCCTACTACTTGTATTCATTGCTATCAATTAAATGCCTTTGACCGGTCGCGATAAAGGGGGAAGCTTGGGGTTTGTCCAAGCCTATTTATAGACTACTTGGCCAATTGTGGCCAAATAGGTGTGGATTCTGTTGTAACCGAGCATTGTAAGCGTTGGTATAGGCAACATGAGGGAGTGGGCGGTATTGGCCAACTCATACCACAAAAGAACTGTCTCTCTTTCACTCTCAGCTTCCTTAAATCCTAAAGAATATCCTAGGCATTCTCTTGACTTGTGAGCGACCGAGGACACATACAGATCAAGTGGTATCAGAGCTTAGGAACGAGGAAAGTGAGGGTGGCTGTAACGAGTCTTGGCACGGTCACGGCACCGCAAGGAGGTGAAGAGGAAGATATTTAGTGCCGGAGGACTCGGTGCGCGTTCAAGGGCAATCCAGCCGAGAAGGAGTCAACAAGTGGAAAAAATCGGATGGGAATGCTTGAAGGAGGCGGTTTGGACCGATTGGTGGGGGTCATAGAGAGGATGCCGAAGCGCAACGTCCAAGGAGGGCCATCAACCTCGGCCTAATCGTAGCACCTATGGTGCGACAGAGGCCGGTTCGAGCAACGTGGGGATAGCCCATGGGGAATCTCTTAACAAATGCGCGCGCGGAGTAAGGTCAGTACCGAATGAGAAGGTTGCTCCGGAGGGAGCCTGAAACGTCCATAGGGGCCATGGTCCGAGCAAGATGGGCGAATAGTCTCAGCACCATTCGGATCGTTGCAAAGTTGGAGCTTCCGGTGTATGACGGCGAAATTAACGGAGAGAAGTTAGATGGATGGATTGACCAGCTAGAGTTGTACTTCCATTTGTACGGCTATAATGACGCGCAACGCCATAGGCCTTCGCAAGACTCAAACTTGCGTCGCATGCGTTGATTTGGTGGAACTCACACCTAAGGAACGCGGGGGAGTGGGAGGAGTCATTTGACCGCCTTCAAGGTGGACTCTTGAAGGAACAATTCTATCCGGTTGGGAATAGATGAAAGAACGGTGGAGGAACTGGCATTATTTGAAGCAAAAACCGATTGAACAGAGCGAGCAGGGATTACACTACGGAGTTTCGGAGACGTGCGCTGGCCCTAGGCGTACCATTAGAGGATCGTGAGGTTCTACACAACTACCTCGCGGGGCTGCATGAGGAGCTTCGTGCAGAGGTAGATTTTAACCCTATTTTTGATGTACGGGATGCTTGAAAGAAGGCGATGGCGTTCGAGAAGCTCAACCGAGCACGCGGCGAAGCTAGGGCAAGCAGGCCCACTGGCGGGAAGCCGCAGGCCAGGGCAACGGGCAGAATGCCTCAGCCGAACGATAGCGCAAGTGACGGGACAACGAGAAGTCCAAAAAGGAATGACATCGAGTGCTGCCACTGTGGGAAGAAAGGCCACATTAAGAAAGAATTTGTTGGAAATTGCCCTAAGTTGGCTCCAGAAAAAGAAGGGCCCGGAGGTATGGACCATGGGCAATAGAAGTGTGATCGCGGCAACCACTCCGAGGCGGTCAATTGTTTGGTAGGGAAATAGCACACTCTGCCTTTTCTCCATGCAAGAGCGCGCCGGATAATAGTTGATCCACTCTGCACTAGATCTATCTGATGGTTCGGGCCCAAAGAGTCCCCAGTTGCGGAGGCAACAAACAGCAAAGGGCAAGGGCAACAAAAGGATAGACTATTCCGCGATAGTCTGGGGTTGCTAGCATGAACTATTTGCGGAGCGCCAATGGTGACGAACCTTAATAGTGTACAGGGTTCTCGGCTCCAGGAGCCGAGATAGTCTTCGTTTATGTGGCGACGTGTTTCGTGTCGCATTAGGATTTGCGGCGATACGGTCCGTCGCTAAAGTTTTCTGGCGATATTGCAAGTTGGAGCTTCGGTGTATCGACGGTGATAGGAGACGAATTTGTAGTGGAGTCTTTTAGAGGGTTTGCGGTTTTGCGCACTTCGACCCAGATTATCTTGTGCTTGCGCCGTCAACGTTTGGTGCCTCCACCTCTCTACTGGGTATTGTCATGATGTCGCCTATTGTTGCGCAATAGCCTCTCACAAGTACTCTCAAGAGCTTGCGGTTCCGCATACTCGCTGTTCACTGTGTTGTTGGTGGATACTCAACTACTTATATGACCGTCGGGGAAGTGGGGGCTATTCTTAGGAGGTCCCACTTTGGACCGCCTTCAAGGTGCTCTTGAAGGAACAATTTTATCTGGTTGGATACGATGAATAACGGTGGAGGAAGTGACTCTATTTGAAGCAAACCGATGACCAGAGCATGCAAGACTACATTACGGCGTTCTGGAGATGCTCGTTGGCCCTAGGCATATCATTGGAGGATCGTGAGGTTCTACGCAAGTTCCTTGCGGGGCTGCATTAGGAGTTTCGTGCGGAGGTAGATCTTTACTTTCTATTTTATGTCTGTTATCCGTAGGGGCGACTGTTCTACAAAGGAGATGGCGCGACTGAACCTGCTTTCACCGAGTCCGCGCTGTGCACTTTGACAAGCAAGGGGGCAAAGACCAGGCGTCTGGCGGGATGCAGCAGCATGGAGCGAAGGTGTCAATAGGGCAAGAAGAATGCTACCCTCTTCAGACCCGCGGATAGACGCGAACGCTTGACGGGACATTAACCACGTTAGGAGTCCAAAAGGAATCGCAAGGGCTTGGATAGTGCCGCGTTCGCGAACTTGACCTACGATTCTATGGTTCGGTAATGGGAAAGAAAGGCCGACATACAACGCAAGCAAAGTGGGGTCTTGGACAGAGTTTGCTCTAGCAACAAAGTATGGCTTCAAAAGGTATGGTGGCTAGGACGGAGGTTTGGATGCTCCCGACAAGCGCAAGAAGGGCACGTTGATGACAATCCATCGTCTAACGGCAGTGTCGACTTTGCCTTCATATGCCAGTTCTCACCGTTCTTTCATGGAAGAACCACCATTATACTCTAATGCACGAGAGTAGCGGAGGGATAATCTGAGCTTCCTTCAGACTCATACCTCTGTTGGTTTCGGTGAGCGGCGCTAACAGGAGTTTCTTACGTGCTACGCACGGCCAAACAAGCACGTAAGCGGCACAGGGCAAGGGGAGTTGTCTCACGTGATTGCTTGGGGTTCTATCCGCTGCTAACACCACTTGGCCGGAGTCATCTGGTTCTCGTGACCACGTTTGGATGGCGTTGTCGCGGTCTGACTCTGAGCCGGGTCTTACAGGTGAGAGCTATCTTGGATCAAAGGCGGCACTAGCTAGGTTGCGGACATGATCTCCTGGTCATGCTTAACAACTTCTTGTCTCGCTAAAGTTTGCCGGTCAGTCCAAAGGTGCCGGCAAAATAGGCCACCGGAACGACTCACAAGCCTTAGGACACAGGGATCGCTGGCACATTATAGGTGCAAAGACCTAATTCCCCATGGCCCTAGGTGGCGGGACCCGCGCGTTAGCTGCGTGCTCACCAACATGAGCCCGCCAGGTGCGGTCAGGGGAAAGTATGTGTCACGGACATCGCAGTCCGGGAGCGGGAGCCCTTCTCAGCTTTGCGCGGTGACTTGAAAGGTCCAATTATTGGAAGCGGCAACACGCGCGCAACGGAACGGCCAGACGGGACGCGGGCGTATGGCCAGTGGCAGTTGGGTTTAAGAAGCGCGAGTGTTGCGGCCCGACCGCGGATATGAGGTTCCCAGCGGGCGCGGGGTGCGCGTGGAAGGCCAGCGGGCCCGCGGGAAGCTGCATGGAAGGCTGGCAGGCGCACGGTAAATGCACAAGGAATGCCAGCAGGAGCACGGGAGATTCCTAAAGAGGTGCCGGCGCACAAGTTTATCATGAAACCACTCTAATATAGAGTACTTTGGTGCTCCCACTACTTGACATAATTGGCGTTGTGTCTGCCTAATTTGGGCTAGTCCTATACATGCTCTTTGAACCGCGCCTTTGTTTGTGCAAAGGGGGCGAAGCGATGGGGTTGGATTCCTTCCTACTAAGTCTAAAAATTTGAAGACTACCACCTTTGGACCCCGGTATATGTGACGAGAGTAGATGTGGATTGGTTTGTACTCTCCAGAGTCCCTTTCGATAGCTATTCCCGAGCTACATTTCATTAGTGTAGGCAAATCCAACCACATAATGGGAGGAGCGTGCCTCTCGGCTGGGATTGCCCTTGAAAGCGCAGACCGAGTCCTCCGAGCACCGGTTTATATTATTCTTGCGCCACAATTCACCTCTCATCTAATGCGAGTGCAACCACACAGCACAGTGACATGTGCGCAGACTCGTTACTGCACCTACATTTCCTCAAAGGATTACTACTATCTCTCTTCACTCTCAACGTCTTCTTTCGTGATACCCACTTAGGATTCTAAAATCCTGAATATCCTAGGCATTCCCCCGGCTTGTGAGCGACCGAGGACACCTACGGATCAAGTGACCCTGGGCACCACTATGAAATTTACAATAAGCATTTACGCGTACACTAGGGAATGGAGGTGCGAATTGTCGAGCCGGCATAGGCGTCAACATGCCTTCCTTAGCCAAATGACGATACACCTCCGTTTAAGAGACAGACAAAGTAGGTTGATACTGACGAGCCCTCGGAATTTGTTGTGGAACTGGGGCTTGTGGCTGCTGGATTTGCTGAGCTGGGATCTGTTGATGCTGAACTTGATATGTTTGATTGACTTGCTGAGATTGGAATCCATGGTGCTGAAGTTGCTGATAGGGGCGGTTCTGGTGGTACTAATTGTTGTATGGTGGAGCCTGATATTGTATAACTGTTTGATATTGTGCAGGAACTCGATATAGTGACTGTTTGAAATTAACTGCCTCGCTGATATTATTTACTTCTTTCTCTTTATTCTTGGTCTTTACTTGTTGTTCGAGTGATTTGAAAATATTATCATGTGCCAGCTCGATTCTTAGATCGGCAATAATCAGTCGAGTGAAGGTAGAGGCAATGGCACATACAATCTTAACTTTATCATCCAGACAGCTCAAAGTAATAAATTCGTCAATTAGTTATTTTTCAGTTATTGGAGGGGTGATCTGAGCAGCAACATTCCTACATCTCTGAGCGAAAGCACATAATTTTTCATCCTTTTTGGGATTCAGAAGCTTCAGTGAGGATTTATCAGGTGCCAAATCCTAGTTATGTTGATAGTGGTTGAGAAAGGCATTTGCTAGATCCTTCCAGTTTTTTATCTCCTTTTTATCTAAGTTCACATACAACCGAATTGCTGGACCTTGAAGGCTCTCCTGAAAATAGTAAATCAATATCTTCTCATTCTTGAGATGTGCCCTCATCTTGCTACAGTACATTGAGATATGCACTTGGAGGTCGTTAGTTCCGACATATTTCTAAAAATCCGGGACTTTAAAATCTTTTGGAATCTCCAAATCAATGATAATGCAAAACTGGGCGTGATCCATTGTTCCTCTGGCACATTCCAGGGTATTCAGACGATTCAGGATAGTTTCAACTTTGTCTTCAATTTGCTGATTTTCCGGTGGGATAGACCCATGTTTTTCTTTTATACTGATGGTGGCTGGTATGACCGGCGGATTGGGAGGCAGTACCCTTTGAGTTTTTGGTTGAATTATTGGAATGTATTGGTGCCGTTCAGGTAAGGCATAAGGATCATATATATTTTGTTGTGCAGCTTGATGTTCTTGGAGTTGTACAGATGACGACAATTTAACGATTAAGCAAGAGTCATCCAAAGTTGCATTACAAAGGCTTTCTTCCAACCAGAGTAGTAGTTTATTGAAAAGATAAAATATAATACTGGAAGAAGTTTAAACACATACGGCAACCAAATATAAACTAAATATTTTTTCTAGCATGACTTGGAGAAAACAAACAATTTATCAAACTGGCAAGCAAACGTGGTGTGTCTTTTTCAATTTTTCATTCACTTCAGTATCAGCCATGGATGTAGAGTTATGACGTCTCAGTAGGAGCAAATAAGGGCTTCGTTTAGTGAAAGTCGTGTTGAACGTCTTGCAGAAGAATGTGTGTTAGTGATGTGTGCGTGGTATGCATATACCCTTCTTTTAAAAAAATGTGAATTTTCAAAAGATTTTTCTACGTGGTATTGTTGAGAAAATTTTCAAAGGAAATTCAAAAAGTTTGTGAACAATCATTTATATTTTTTTGAAATGAAGAATGATTTTTTTAAAAAAAATGTAGGAAAAGAAATTCAAAACATTTTTGATTTTTTTTTTTGTTTGAAATATAAAAGAGGCTTTTGAAAAAAAGTACGAAAACTCTTTTTTCTATATTGAAATATTTGAAAATCGATTATACAAAGAAAGCAAAATTTTATTCTACGTGCTTGTCTTATTTATATAATGTATGTCACTCTATGAGGGTATGCAATCTATGGGTTCACCAAATTGACTGATTTCTAATGGGCCATCATTGCTGAGTTTCCACAGGTTGCCAAATACATAGTATATCAGTCTTGGTACTACTCAGATAACATATAGACTAGGCCAAAGGCTGGGTTTTACGACTACCGGTATACATTGCACACGAGTTTTGATATTATCCTAGAGCTAAGGCCGGTCAAGACCTGAGGTTATATGTATGCTAGTGATATGTATGCAAGTTAATTGCTAAATGTTATCCGATGCTTATAAAACAAATATACACACGAATATATATGCAACAATAAAATGATTAAAACAAGAATAAATATGCAGCAATAATAAATGATATTTTATTTTAATGATAATTCTAAATTCAGAAATTTTAGCCACTTAATTGTAACGAGTCTGGCATTTTTCCAGCAGAGCAGCCATATGTTGACGACCTTCCTCGCAGAGAGGCACGGAAAGAAAATATGAGTCGCCATCTAATTTTATGGAAAATTAGGAAACCGGGTAAGCCACGTTGAGATCTTGGGTTTGTTGTCGGTTACGTGTGGGGAAAACGGAACACCCCCACAGCACCTCTCATAAGAGGGTACTCTTAATTAAATGGCTTATAATTTAAAATTTGGGATTTATTATTTTATAAACAAGATGATTTAATTGCAACTACTTTATGTAGGTATGTGATAATGCTACGAAATTGTAAAAATAAATGTTATGGACATCGTATGTTTATGCTTATTCATTATCATTTAATTTTTGCATGTGATATTTGAAGATGTCAGAATTGTGGCTTGTCATATTCGATTTGGCTTGGGCTAAGTGAAATAGGCTCGGTCAATATGAATTTGGCTTGGTTAGTTCGAAAACTGACCGAGCCCGAGAATCAAATTGAGCCACGCGGGCTGAACCCCTCGCGAGTTAATTTGATTAAATGACGACCGCCTCAGCCCGTCGCGCCGGCTGAGTCGGTCATTATCTTCTTCTTCTGTTATTGATTGGCCGTGAGCTCGCGGCCAATAGGACGATCCGCCGGGCGGCCGCATCGAAATATATATGTAGCTAAGGTATATCGTGGGTCCTGGATTCAATGACGGTGTCAAAATTTGATTTCGACGTGTGTAAAATGCTGCCGGCCACATTAAAGTATATATGTAGCTAAGGTATATCGTGGGTCATGGATTCAATAACGGTGTCAAAATTTGATTTGGACGTGTGTATGCCAAAATATTTAAGGTGTAGTTTCGGTTATCAAAAATAATTTTTAATTTTCGCGCCTGTGTTCTATAACAAGTTAGATGCTAATGAGAGGTGTTTGAGAGTATTACCTCGGGTTTTGGATGTGAGTTGAATATGTTAGTTTCGGCAGTGAAATTGGGGTCGTCGGCGGTGCAGCGGTGCGGTGGCGTTGTTTGGAGATGCTTGTCGTCGCAACGTTCAGTCGCCTCTTCTTCGATCATTTTCTTCTTCTTTTTCTTTATTATCCGATTGTTTTCTCCTCCCGAGTTCGGGCCTGTCGATCTTCTCCTACTCTTCCGGCCATTCCTCGCCATTTATACCCAACTCAAGGTAGTCGAAGCGGCATCTCTTGGCGGAGATGAAGCGGCAGAGTGCGACAGTCGTGAATGATTGGCCGGCGGTTGAAACCCGGCGGTTCTTCTCCTTCTCCACTGCTTCTTCTTCTTCTTCCTCCATTTAAATGGCTTTTACATACATTACAAAAAAATCCATTTCTTTGTGAATTTGCGTAGCTGCTATAAATTTTGCAAAACCTTGGTCCTCAATCTCAGAAGTTGGCAAAAATAGCCCATCTAAGCACAAAATTTTGGTTTTCGCAAATATTTCTCGTTTGTACGTGATGCATTAGAGTTTAACCAATCATATACGTCCAAATAACTTCAATTAAGCCAAAATAAATTTAATCTTGTAAATCGAGATTTTAAGCTTAATCAAGGTTATCGAATAAAATCGGGCCCACAGCCTGGACAAAATAGGGTGTCTATAGTGGGAAATGCTTTTTTATATCATGCTATTGTTTGGTACTGTACATTGAATGAGCATGTAAGTGGGTGACTCCGGAAATTACTCATGGTACAATGGTAGTTGTGGTGAGTTATGAAGCACTGATATTATGACTTTGAGTATGTGAGCTCTCTTGCGATACTTGTTATGTTTTATGACCTTGAATTTTAATTCACTTGGAGGTTGTGTTTGCCATTCTAAGTGTTGGGGTTACTATAGCGGGGCAGTTGGGTGAATAGATTGCAACTAGAGTGCTAAAGATAATAATTATGATATGTTGTCTCTAAGGAGGTAGATGGGCATAGTTCAGATCACCCTTTGGCCCAGTTGGTTGATACGATGTGCGAGGCTCGATATCGCCCCATCCGAAGGGGGCGCAGATTATCGAGTATCTCCTACGGGACGCTGTAGGATCGCCTCTGCTGTTAGGTGTTGGCGCCGTAGAATGTGCACTATAACGGCAGATTGCTATGGCCTTGGTACCGGACAAATTATCCAAGACGGAGCTATCCTAGGGTTTTGGACAAGGTACTCTCTTGGGTGCCTTGGATGCCTAAACAAAACTCAGAGGACTAATTGGCATAGATTAGTCTAGATCATGCTGACATAACAAAGACATGAGCATAATGGATGTAGTTGGGTGATCGATTACTTTAATACTTGTCAGGTTGTTGATGTTGGCTTACGGGATAAATCAATACATCAAATGCACAACGAAAATTTAAAATTTTACAAAATTACCAGTAAAACCCGAAACAGGATACCATTTGTATGCTAATTCATAACCACACGTATATCATATATACATGAAAAAACACATGATAGTATAAATTAATCTAATTATTTTATTCTATTCTAACATGATGCTATTCGCGTCTACGAGTTTATCTGAATACCTTGAATTCGCAGATTGTGATTTTCATAAGCAAATCAGGTTCTGATGAATCAAGCCGTGAACGTACCCGGCCTCTAACGGTAATCCACGTGGAGACGATCGCGAAACCGAAATTGATTTAATTGGATTAAATCGAATCAATGAACGAGTTTTAATGGGCTTGTGATCCAACATGAATCAAATCCAAACAGCACGCGAAGCCCATCTGCGCGTTAATCTTCTTCTTCTTCTTCTTCAATCAACCGGCCGACAGCCAATCGAGCTCGCCGGCGACTCGCCGTCCAGTACTAGGTTATTAACCACAAAGCAGCCGTCGTCGCGGTCACCGTGATGACACGTCGAAGCTGTCGAAGATCACCGGCATTTTCGGTGCAACGTTTGTAGCCGAGAATCTAGTCGGAGCAACCGAGAGTTTGCCTCCATCAACACCTTCTTGAACGTGGTCGTGGCTGAGATGTCACGGATGAGACACAGTCGCTGTCGTCACCGAGCTATCCTTGCAAAACTGCGATGAGCGTCGCTGATGAAGCTCGTGTCAAGTCCGGTTCCACGTCGCCGGCGAGGAAGAACGAAGGAGAGATAGCTCGCTGACGCGGGCCGACAAGGAGGTCTTATAGCCGTTCTAGTGGGCGTTCGCCTCCTTAATGTACGCCAGTCGCCGGTGAAACGTCGTGTAACGCTGGTGGTTACGCGAGAGAAAATTAATGGTTTTCTCGTATTACATGAAAAATCTCCTAAGTTTCTATTTTGCAATTTCGTACCCTCACGAATTAGTAAAACTCCGGACCACCAAAATTATTTTAGCAATTCAACCCCTGTATGTACAAAAATTTCCCGATCGTGTCTCATTTGCATGTGACCTATTAGGATCAATACCACGCCAGTAGTAAATAAATAGTTAATCGACCAATTAACAAATAATTAGTTTAACCAACTAAATATATTTATCCACAGAGCATGGTTGACGTCTAGCAATATGCCATGACAACCTATGTGGCATAATATTCAACTAATCATGAAAACGTCTTATTTGAATAGCTACCATGGCCTATAATCTTTCTGTTCCTTTCTAATATCCCGATGAGCTTAGAGTATGGATATAAGACAAACTCTAAATCTGCGGAAACATATGTTTCTTTCTTAATAGAGTATCTTTATTGTGACATTAAGAATTCTTCTTAATTCACATTGTACCTCAACCAAGGATTTTTTGAGCTAGTTCTATATGAAAGACATATAGGATGTTCTCCTTATTACTAGGAGATGACGGATTCTTTATCGGTTCTCATCTATCTTCATGTACGAAGACCTATACCCAGATGATACCCGTGCACAGCTGAGCCGTACTTGGATACACACTAAAGTATAGATGCACATAATATATAATGGCAACCTCAAGTCAAATATCAAGGCACAATTATCATAGCAATGAATCACCATTGACTAACTCTATTGATATTTTTTTAGCAACCCAATTCAGTGAACTCATTCATCCAATGAGCACCTAAACTCTTACTTCAGTGTCAACTACTCTTATAGTAATGAGATCACTATTCTCATCATATGAAACAGTAAGCTGTGTATTAGTCTTTGCGGTGCCATTGAGCCCCCATTAGCACCTATGACAAAGAATATTTTGGACTTAGGTTTATAAGATATTAGGTCTCATTATCATGATCTACTATTATGATCCTAAATCTATTGCCCTTATCCAAGGGGTTTATCACATGCATTCATAAACAAACACAAAATATGATGATGCGCTAAATACAAATAACCACAATTAATCAAATAAATAAATAAAATATGTTATAATAAAGTGTGTGTTTGCTTGTAATTTCCATGCTAAACCGCTTTAGCACATTTTCAATATATTTGGATTGGGATAATCCTATCATCATCTTCGATCTATCTCTATAGATCTTGATGATTAGGATTGATGGTTTGGGGTTATTTAGGTTTAGGAATCAGACGATGATGGACTAAGAACAATCACAAAACACCGGATTTACGTGGTTCGGCGAAGATGCCTATGTCCACGGGAAGGGAGAACGCTCTTTTCTTATTAGGGTTGAGGGGAGATAGCCAAGTACGAGATCTGTCATTTAGGACTAGATTCTCAGTATTTATACATTAATGAATCCGCCGCCCTAAACCCTAAATACTTTCCTCTTAATTAGATAACTAATTTCTCTCCCTATGGTATACTAAGTCTTCGCGTTCAATTGCATAGACGGTCGGGTGACGCCTTGCGCTCGAACAGTTTGAGACTCCATCAAGGATATAGGAAGCTTCTCCTAAATCTTTTATGGAAAACTATTGCAATAACCAAACTTTTGTTGATTGCATGATTGGAATGTCATTTCAATCAGTAGTATGTCATCCTTATACAGTACCAAGAAAGTGATAGCATTCCCGCTAACTTTCTTATACACACATGGCTCATCCTCATTTTTTATAAAGTCAAACAATTTGACTGTCTCATCAAAATAGATGTTTCAATTTCAAGAAGCTTGCTTAAGTCCATAAATGGACTTTTATAGCTTGCACACGTTGCTTTCACTTGTACTAGAGATAAAGTCCTTAGGTTGTGTCATTTACACATCTCTTTAAGGCTTCCATTAAGGAATGCTGTCTTGACATCCATTTGTCAAATCTCATAGTCATGGTATGCAGCTATTGCAAGTAATATCCGAATGGATTTGAGCATTGCACTGGTGAGAAGGTCTCGTCATAATCGATACCTTGCTTCTGTCTAAAAGCCTTTAGCCCCAGAGTGGCTTATAGGTGTCTACCTTGCCATCTGCTACGATCTTCTTGAAGACCCATTTATACCCAATGGGACTTACTCCCTCAAGAGCTTCTACTAAGTCCCAAACCTTATTGGTACTCATGTAATCTATCTCGTAAATCATGGCCAGCCACTTTCCGCTATCACTACTATGTGTTGCTTCGTATAGGAGGTTGGGTTGTCATCTTCTATGACTTGCACTTCTTAGTTTTCTTTTGCTATGTAAACCAACATTTCAGGTTGCTGTTACTTCCTGGAAGATCTCCTAACAGATTGTGGTATATCTGATTGCACTATTATTTCGGATTCAGGGGCAAGATCAATGTTATTTTTTGATTTTTGAGTTTCCTACTACTTCATTTCCACAACTTTCATCTATAAATAAAAAAAAAAAATTCCTTCTAAAAAAATATTGCATTTCTGGCAACAAACACATTTTATTCTTGTGGATGCCAGAAGTAGTATCTAAGACCCTCTCTTGGATAACCAATAAAATAATATTTTTCTGATTTTGTTTCCAACTTATCAGGATTCTGCTTCTTTACGTAAGCAGGACATAGCAGATCTTAACAAATTAAGATTAGGTTTCTTTTATCTCCATATCTCATATGGGGTTGAATCAACAGATTTGCTGGGAATTTGATTTAGTATATGTGCTGCTGTCTCTAGAGCATAGGCCCAGAATGAAACTGAAAGGGTAGTGTCATCATTGAACGAACTATGTCCAATAATGTTCTGTTCCTCCTCTCTGACACTCCATTTGACTGAATTTTATAAGGGGGAGTTCACTGTGAGAGAATCCCATTCTCCTAGAGATATTCTGTGAACTCTGCGCTTAAGTATTCTCTACCACGATCTAATCGTAATATCGTAATACTTTTGCCTGTGTGCTACTCTACTTCATTCTTATATTATTTGAATTTGTCAAACGATTCAGATTTGTATTTCATTAAATACACATATCCATTGATGGAATCGGAAACCGTTCAAGCGCGAGGCTTCACCCGGCCATTTATTGCAATTTAACGCAAAGACTTAGTATTCCATATGGAGATCAATCAGTTACCTAATTAGGAGGAGAGCATTTAGGGTTTAGGGCGGTAGATCCACTAATGTATAAATACTTAGAATCTAGCTCTAAACGACAGATCTTGTACTCGGCTATCTCCTCTCAACCCTAATAACAAAGAGCGTTCTCTCTTCCCGTTTACATAGGCATCTTCAGCGAACCACGTAAACTCTGGATTTTGTGATTGTTTTTCGTCCATCATCGTCTGATTCCTAAATCTAATCTACACTGAACCATCATTTGGCGCCGTCTAAGGGGAAGAAGATATTCGAGTGATGGCCAATCGGAGACTTGTAAAATAAAATGGCTCGCAAGAACGATATTCGGGAGTGATGTTGGGCGAACTCAGAACCTAGCTAGAGGAAGCCGTGGTTGCAACCGCAACCGCAATGACAATCTTCATAAGCAGCAAGCCAGTTCGAACGGGCCAACGATCGCGCAACCAGCGCCGGTGCCTCTCACCCGGGACGATCTCAATCACTTCCGTAGCGAGATCCTGGACGAATGCATCACCGCGGCCCTAACAATCCCGACTGCACCACGATCGAGCACAGGGGATAACGGGCAATCACCATAATGTATGTGATAGGCTGGGAGTCTGCAGAGGCTCGCCTCTCCCAGGGCAAAGCACGGAAAGTGGAGAGCACACACACCGGATGCGTCGCAGGAGCAATATGCAGGAAGATCCCCCGTGCGCAGTCTGGCCAGACAGAAAATAAGAAGCCCCGGCCATAGCTGCTGGACTCCCGGCGGAAGAAACATAATCAAATAGGCCAACGAATCGAAGTGGTAGAACGTTGCCATTCGTGCCCTACGTATTTTACAGCGAGACGAGCGTTTCTTCCTTTTACCAAGAAAGTCCTGGAGATATTGGTACCATCTGATTTCGAACTTCCAAAACTCAAAGATTTTGATGGTATAGGAGACCTTGAGCCCCATTTAGAGAAATATCGAGCGACGAAGCGATTCAAATGGGGCAATTCAGACGAACTATGCAGTAGGCTTCGACAATAATTTTGATTGAATCAGTCAAATCCTGGTGGAAGAATCTTCCGCAAACTTCGGTGGATAATTTTTCTCAATTGGAGAAGGCGTTCATCGCCAACTTCTACTCCAATTCAATGATTTACCAAGAGAACCGAATTTTACTGTCAGTGATCCAAGAAGAAAACGAAAGCTCGGCGGACTACTTCAAGCGATTCAATGAAGAAAGAGGAAAGGTCCGTAATGCCGACCCGGCTGTCATCATGGCGGTCCTTCAGGTGGGGATCCGACATCCAAAACTGCAGGAACGGATCTTTGAGAACCCTCCCACAAATTTGCAAGACATGTATGCAGGAATCAATGCGAGAATCAAGTTAGATCGCGCCTTATCTGCTACAGATAAGGACAAGAAGAAGGAGACGAAGAAGACTGCTGAAACAAGGGGAGTGAACACAACCAAAGTAGACAAGAGCGGCAACACGCCACGATTCACTTTTAAGTCTCCTCAAGCTAACACCCCGATGGATGTATTAACTCTCGGTCAGGGGGTCAAGGCGAAACCAGGAGCGAAATCTAGAGTAGACAGCCAAGTCTCTTGCAAAATCCATAATTCCAATACTCATTCCACTTTGGAGTGCACAACTGCAACACCATCTCAAAACGGCGGAAGGTGGAGCTAAGGAGACCGCTTGGAGACGGCGAAGATCGTTGAGTCAACATCACTCAAGGGGAAGGATACGGAGCCCTTAGAGACGGAGGACACACAGCCAGAGAGACAGCGATCGAGGAGCCCAAAGAGACTGCCTAAGCGAGTAGAAGAGGTCAAGAGATAGTGTTCTCCCGATTGAGAAGAGCCCAGGCAAGTGGTGAAGGAGCGTTCTCCCCAATCATTGATGATGATACGGAGAGTTCACTGCATCCTAGGTGGACCCTCCTATGCAAACATGAATAAAAGGGAAAAGAAAGCGGTCGGCAAGAAAATTTGCCAAATTCGAACAAAAAAGAAATGGATGGAGGACCTTGCAGAAGCCAGAAGCTCCTTCTGCCCTGAAGACTTAGTAGGCGTTTCCTTACCTCATGACGACACACTTCTTATTTCAATAATTATGTCGGATGCGCAAGTGGAACGAATACTAGTAGAGAATACAATAGATGTCTTATTATGGGAGGCATTCTTGGCCATGAGCCTGATAACCGATTTCTTAGAAGCTTACAACATGCCATTGATAGGCTTCTCCGGCAAATCATTAACTTCAAAAGGGGTCCTGCTGCTGTGGGTCACTGTTGGAGAGTTCCCTAAGCAACGGACCATCCCAATAATATTTGTTGTGGTAGAGGCCAATTCTCCTTACAATGTGATCTTAGACCGACCAGCAATTCACGACCTAAAGCGGTGGTATCCACATACCACTAGAAGATGAATTTCCCAACGTAGAGCAGGATTGGAGAGGTTAGAGGCAACCAGCAGGCAGCGAGAAGATGCTTTGTCTTAGGAATGAAGAACAAATCTATTCAAATAAAGGACAATATGGAGATCGATCCCAGAGACCGAACCGATTAGAGCGCACCAGTAGAAGAAATGTTGAAGCTGTCTCTAAAAAAGACAGAAACCCTGACGGGTCGCTCAGCTAGGATCCACGCTACACAGAAGAAGAGCGGGAGAAGTGTTTGGCAATCTGCTTGCAGAAGAATGCCAAAGTGTTCACCTTGGAGCCTTCAGATATAGTTGGCGTGGACTCAAAGATCCCCATCCACCAGCTGCATCTTTCGACTAGCGTTCGGCCTGTCAAAAAACCACTCCGGAGCTTTTCGGAAGAGAAGAGGATAGCAGCAAGGATTGAAAAAAAAAAAAAAAAAAAAAAAAAAAAAAAAAAAAAAACAAAAAAAAAAACAAAAAAAAAAACAAAAAAAAAAAAAAAAAAAAAAAAAAAACAAAAAAAAAAAAAATAAAATGGATGAGGTGCAGAAGCTGAATAACGCAGACTTCGTTGACGCAAGCCTCAATTTAGTTCATGGTTAGCGTGAATCGACTTTTGTTTTCAAGCAGGAATTGAAAAATGCTCTTTCTTTACTATTCTTTCTTTTCCTTTCTTTTTCTTTCAAGTTGTTAACTATTCCTCTTATTATGTTAAAGATTAGAACATCATTTTCGAATTATTCTCTGCAGAATCGTATGTTCATGAGAAAAATGGTTGTGAGAGGTCATGTACTCTGGAAAAGAGATCCTTTTAAAATTTGAAAAGAAATTATTCAAAGCACATTGCTAAAACTTTGCTTCCAATGTAGAGTAATCTTGAAAAAAAAAGTAGCTGAGCATGCATAGAAAAGGCATATTAAGACATGTAGTAAGCTAAACCAAATATCTCGCGTGCTTTTGCAAAAGAGAAAAGAATTCAATGGCCTTCCACTCATCTTCTATTCTTTAGATTACAATCGCCCTGGTACCCGGCCATCATTTTCCTCCTGATGATAATCCTCTTTGTTGTTGTTCAGCTTAACACTTTGATCTTGAAGATGTCTTCTATCTTATATCCGCTCTATTAGTCTTTGAAATTGCTAGCACTGCTTTGGGACCTTGTTCAACCAGGGTTGACTTTGATTTATCATGCGTTTGATGAGCTCATTTATCTTGTTATCCTTCAATGCTATGTTCTAAGACTCTACCAGGCCGGATTGTTTAGCAAGTACTTAAGACATTAATTCTTTCTTGACTAGATGCTTGAAGATTTCTGTTTGGAATATTACTTATTGACTCAGCAAGATTGTCCTTACTGTTGGTGATGTGGGGGTGCATGCTGCTGTAAGCTAATGATTGTTACTGATAATTTCCTGCCTGATAGTTATTCTTGCTAGCAGTCTTGCAGAGCAATTGTGTAAATTGTATAGTAGATGAGTCTGCGGTAGCAATGTGATGTACGATGCTTTCTCTTCGGCCTTCTCGTTCTAGCTAGTAAATTTGAGAGCAGATTCGATATTTACACATGTATGTACTAGATGAGCGAACTCCATAGGATTAGTGGGCCCCGTATTCCTAAACGTCTTCATTTTCTTTGGTTCCAGTTTCTCGTTAGCGTCAAATTATTTCTCATCCGTTTGCACTTTTTGGACAAGCTGATGTCTTAGCATGAGTGCCTCTTTTGTTGACTTTGTCCTTGAGTTACTTTTCACAGATGTTGTGTCGTTCCATCAGTATGACTACTTCCGTATTGGTGATCTCCTCATTTAGTGCGGGTATGAAGATGTTCTTCGAAATATTCCTCGGCAGTTGTTTTGAACTTTGTGCGGATAGTTCTGATGCTGTCTTAACAGTTGGATATCTTCTTCCGAAGCCAGATTAAGGAACATGTTTTGTACGTCTGATTTGTAATATCTCCGTAGCTTATCATGATTTTGCCTCTTGAACTTGTGAAATAAGTCTTCTACTGGAGGCTTTCCAATGATGAATGATCTCGCATTTTGAAAGAAAGAAAATCGAGTCAAAAATTTGGAGAAAAAGAATTACAATGAAAAGATTATGAAAAAAAAGAAGATAAAATTATGTTTTATTTCTTTAAAACCCATGTTTATATAAGAGAACAAACTTATCAACTTTGCCTTTTCCTAACAATACGTATCCACCACAAATTTTGGGATCAAAACGGATACTTTATTTATAGCAGGTCATTGTTACATCAGAGATTTCAGCAAAAATGTTTACAAGATGACCCTGTTTCTATAGCTGACTTCTTCACTTTGGAGCTTCTTGATCACAAGTCTGACGGATTTCCCATAATGCTTAAGGCTGGCACGCGCCTTCTTGATTTCTGCCACAGTTCCTCCATTAGCCAATGGATGTATTGTGTCTTCTATACCCTTCATTATGTCGTCAACTTCTTTTACTGTATCCAACAACTTGATATTTTCCCTCTTCAAGATTAACATATTCTGAGATGTTGGCCCTTTTATTTTCTAAATCATCGAATTCTTTCTTTATATATAACTTGTTCCTTTTCTTGTATAACTTCTTCCACCATTTGATCGACATTCAGCTTCCTTTTGAGAGTTCTTGACTGCTTATTGCCAGAATTATTATTGCTGCTTGTTCCCGACATTGATATACATAAGAGTTGGTTCTTCCCAGCTTCCATTTCCTTTGTTTGAGTCCATTAGCAGGTAATCGGGACATTTCCAGCTTTTCTTTATCAAATTGGCATCTTTATTTAGTTTTCTATTCTGATCTTTCTTTGTCCAGATTTTAAATTCTATATCTCCCAGCCCTTCGTATTCAAAATGCTCCGGTTTATATTGAAATTGCCTTAGAACTGTAGCCGAAGTATAGCTGACACGTGTCCACGGGCCAAAAGGGACCCAAGTATAAGGAGAACATCTTATTAGGACTTTTGAAGGTTTGTGCCCCAGTATGAACTACCCAAACCACCTTGGCCTAGTCAAACGTCGAAAATATTCCTTCCACTTTTCGATGCTTCTGTCTTCTTTTACCGTAATAACGTCTTGTATAGGTGCCTTGATACGCAAATAGAGGTTGTGCACGAATAACTCAATAGGATGGTAGTAAGCCCAAACCTGTAGTAATGGTGCACAACAATTGAAGCCTCCTTTTTTATTGCTGGCTACCTTATTTTGTGTAGCTATAGTCTCTACCAAGATGCTTGGAACTGGATTTACTTGGCGATGGAACATAGAAAAAAATCAGATAATATAGCTCACTGTCAATAGTATTCGCCTTCTTCGGAAAAATAATCAGACAATACATCGCCAATACAAAAGTTCGTATCCTATAATCTGCTGCTTCGTCCTTAGCCAGAAGATCATCTATGAGTGCGATCAATATCTTTACACGAATACTAGCGTCCTGCTGTATAAATAGCGATATTGCGGAAAATTGCTTACCCATAAGCCTGGCAAGCTGTCTTGGTGGTTTTTCTTCTGCATTAGAAAAATGAATAGCAGGAGATTTTACAACTGTGCTATTCAACAGGATATTGTCCTCTTCAATGGTGGGGCAGAAATCAGATTCGTTTAGTACAAAACACCTACTACGATAGTCTCAAAACCATACAAATGCCTTGATGAAATTTCAATCAACTTTGAAATTTATTAGATCATCCCATAACTGCTTAAGTACCCTAGTATTCACGGTGGTATGGTAGATATGATTTGTTATGACCTCTTGTGCCATTGATTTTTCTAGCTTGAGAATAAGCATGGTTTTTTAAAATGATATTTTTATTTAAAAGAGAAGAAATTTAAATGAAAAAATATTTAAAACAATCTTATGCTGAATGCTTATCTTATTTACATGATGTATGCCTTATTTGCATGATATATGTTGCTATATGAGGGTATGCAATCATGGGTTCCCTACATTGACTGGTTTCTAATAGTCCGTCATTGCTGAGTTTTCATAGGTTACTAACATACATAGTACGCCAGGCCTGGTACTACTCAGATAACATATTGGCTAGGCTAGGGCTGGGTTTTACGACTACTCGTATGCATTGCACACGAGCTTCGATATTGTCCGAGATCTTAAGGCGGGTCGAAGCCTGAGGGTATGCATATGCTTGACAAGAAAATAAACATGCTCATAATAACTATGTGCTAGAAAGCGTAAAGAACATAATAAAATGATATAACTGACATAAAAGAAATTAAAAAAAAACCTTTATTCCTTAAATAAGTCCTAAGCTTAAAAAATCATATATTTAAACAATTATAAATCACTTAGTTACACGAGCATGACGGTCCCCAGTGGAGTCGCCATCTGTTGACGACCTTCCTCCGGATGTGGGAGGGAGGTTTGGAGTCGCCAACTAATTTTTACGGAAAATTAGAAAATCGGGATAAGGCACGTTAGAAATTCTTTGGGTTCGTCGTCGGTTATGTGTGGGGAAGACGGAACACCCCCACAGCGCCCCTCCGAAGAGGGTACTCTTAACTAAGTGATTTAAACTTATTTAAGGTAAGATCCTTTCCTTATTCCTACTTAAAAATGTTATAAAATATCACTAAAGTGCAATAATCGGTTAAGCCGCCTTATCCTGACTTTAATGATAATGTCTTCATCCTAAGTGTCGAAATCCTATGTCACATCCTTATTTTTATTCTTTGGTGTGTGAAAATCTTATTTTTGTTAAGTGGGGCTCAGCGCGTTTACATTTCCTCTTCATCGCCCCCTTTTTAGATATTTAGAGATATAAATTTTGGATAAACCATCTCACTTTAATCTTAGAGCTTAGTTAATCACCTTTCCCTACTTTAATTTTTTAGAGAAATTTTAGATAAGGCGTAAAGATCGGTCAAACCGCCTCACTCTAGCCTTGGCTTTTGTTTAAACTTTAACAAAAACTTTATTCTTGAAAATATTTAGAATTTGAAAAAAGCCCAGCTTAGGCGTAAAGATCGGTTAAATCGCCTCACTCTAGCCTTAACTTTTGTTTAAATTTTAACAAAAATTTTTATTCTTGAAAATGTTTAGAATTTGTAAATGTGAGGTCCCTGGGTTCGATTAGTTAGAATCGAATTTATTTTCGGATTAATTACCTTCGATCGAGAGTTTAGTTGATTATTTGGGTGCTTGATTTGCATTTGGATTGACATGTATTTGATGTGAAATTGATTTGGTTGTGTTTTGGGCCAATTTGGGCCCGATTTGAGTTAGACCCGGCAGACCGAGCATAAGGGCCTCGCCCGCGTCCGCAGCTCGTCGCGCGCCGTCGGCCGCCGTTCGTCTCGCGCTGGCGTGCACGTCATCGCCGTCGCTGCCTCCCCTCTCCTCTCCTCGCGCGCTCGCGTTCCTCGGCTGAAACCCTAATCCTTGTCGTCGTTGATTCCGGTGTCTTCCGTCGCTCGCCAGTCGACCATCCGCTGCCTCCCGACGTCGCCTGAGCCAACCACCTAACTCGCTGCTCGATTGTGCCGCCGATCCCTGGATCTCCGCCTCCTCATTTAGGCTCTTGGTTTTGTCCTACCGCCGCCGCCATGCCTGCCCGCTCCCCGCCATCACCGACGCTCCGCCCTATTTTCTTCGCCTCTCGCCGTCACTGGCAGCGCTGAATCCAGTTCGCCAGCCCGCACTGTAAGCCGGCCCGCGGTTTCTCCGGCGAATTTGACCACTCCGTCGTTTCGTCTCGTCATCGTGGATTCATTCGTAGGATCATCTCCGGAAATCTTCGACGTTTTACGGCGCCGATCGTAACCTAGAAGGTTTACGTTCGGGTTAAGGTGAGTTGCCCCTTGCGTCTCAACTTTGGTTGTTAGTAATTTTGCTTGAAATCATGCTAGGACTATATACTATGATGTAGTAGTGTGTCTAGATATATCGACATGATGCGAATTATTGATTGCGATAGCATATCCTAGATAATAATATTCATGCTAGCTACACTGATCGTTTTGTGTGACATTATTGGATATCACAATATATGTGCTTGTGTTTGAATTCATGATCGATATGCTAAGTGTTTGGATCATGTATGTCTGGCAGAATGTAACTAGTGTGACAATTTACATGCTAGATGTAATATTTATGTTCCGTATTGTGTGGGCAACAGGCCTTGCGTTTATGTTACTTGCTGTAGCAATTAGGGCTATACGCTAGCTTATGCTCGGATGTGTTTACGAATATTGCAGTGTGCATGAACTTGACAAAGTCTAGCTATGCTTGTGAGTGAATGTTATAGGAAAGCGCACATTTGAAATGTTGATAGCCTTGTATCTATGAAAATCACAAAGTCGTATGATTGGCATGCTATAGATGTGTGTGCTTGCATGGTTGATAATTTGACCAGAGTGCTTGAATGATATTATGTTTGAATTTGACCTACCTTACGATGCATTTGAGTTGATCATTTGATGCAAGTGGTAGTGTAAAGATTTGTGTTATATATTAACACTTGAATGCATTACTTTATCTTGTAATGTGTGTGAGCGGTTCGTGCTTTTGTTTGGTAACATGCCTGTATGCTTCTATCATGGATTTGAGATAGATTGTCATGCGATTTACAAGCTAGGATGGTGTAAACACTGTTTAGGTAAATATGTTTATAAGATTTGTGCTTGTGAATATCTGTTTGAAATGCTCGTATGCTCCATGTTGTGTGATTGGCATGTTATATATGTTGTTATCCGCCGGGATGAGGATTTAGGGCTTTGTGTTAGCTTAAGCTCTCGGCGATGTTGCGAATGCTATGTGATGTGTGGATGGCATGTTACGGATATATATGCCCGCGTGAGTGAATATCAATGTATGTGCCTTAGATGATATTCAAGACGGGAATTAATATAATCCAACATGTTTATGTTTGATCTATCTTGCGATGTATGTGAGTTATTTACTCTAGATATACATGTGGTAGATGTTATGATGTGTTTATATGATAACACTATGATGGATAATTTTACCTTGATATGTATGTGGGTTGATGCCTTTGCTATACATATGGTAGAAGTAATTTTATATGGCCTATATAGGCTTGCTTGTTCTATCTTACTGGGTATGTGGGTGTTAGCTTTTGCGATACTAGTGTTAGTATGTGAGCTAACGACCTGTGGGTATGTGAGTTGGTGCTCTAGCGATACCCGATTTTAAAAATCCCGACATGGACTTGAGTTAAACCAGCAGGCGTAGGGTGATCATCCTTGGCCAGGGTCGTTCCTGCGGTGTGCGAGGCTCAGGGTTGTGCCGTTCGGAGGGTGCATCGCTACTGAGTAGCTCCTAACGGACACTAATGGATCGGCCCTTGCTGAGGTTGTGGTGCCTTTAAAGTGCGCGCAATAGGGGCTTAGAGACTATGACCTTGGTATTGGGGTGTAGACTATAGTTTCTTGGTGTCGTCATGTGTGTGTGGACGGTGTAACCTCTCTGAGTTGTCCCATTACCTAAATTTAGTCGGGTGGACTTTTGGGTTGGGCCGGGCTGTAAACTAAAGTTGGTGTCTTCCCCGAGGGTTTGAGGGCGGTGTAACCTCTTTGAGTTATCTTGGTACCGACGGTGTTGAAAGGACTAACTATGGGTTAGATCACACTGGTATAAGAAAGATAACAGCATAACCTATTGGTTTGGTGTGTAATTATCTTTGTGTGATGTTATGTTGCATCTTGTGGCTATTTTTGTTTGATGCTTCACTACTTGTGATAGCGTATGGATATATGGTTTATCGTTTGTCCTTTTTGGCAACATATTCAGTTTGGTTATGTATTGTTATGTGGTCGTTTTTGTGCAAGTCCACTATTGGTGGCAATACTTGTCTGTTGTGATGTGCATGATAGTGTTATGCTATGATGTGAAGGCATGTATTATTTTGTTTGCATGCTAATTTATGGACTTGTGAGATCATGCTTGTAGTGAGTTGTTTACTCCAGCATGTTGTGATAACTTGTTGTATATTCATCTATTGCTAGAAGATGATTAAATACAACTCGTGTGCTTGGATTTATGATACGCGTGCATATTGCATTGGCATATAGAAGTTTAATATGCCAGACTTCTATTTATATGCATAGTCGCATCTGCATGTATGCCTTCTGTGCTTGCATGTGTTTGGTGTGTGGCCGCAGCCCTGGCAGCTGCCTTTGCCAGGGTGGGTCACTCACTGAGTATATTTTATATACTCACTACCTTCTTCCCCTCAGTTATTTGCAGGGTCTGTCGTCGATAGTAGAGCGAGCACGGGGTTCAGAAGATGGTTTTGGGTTAAAAATGTAAATTAATTTATCTTCCGCTGTGTAACTTAATTAACTTGTAAAACTAATGTATTATATTGAGAATTGGTAGTATTAGCTCATAACGTCTTGTCTTTTAGTTTATATATTAATATAATATAATATATTATATATATATATAATATATATATATATATTTATATATATTATATCGACTCTGTTTTCGTGACCCCCGGTTTACGGGCGTCATAGTAAAAATCGTAGTTTAGGCGTAAAGATCTGTTAAACTGCCTCATTTTAGCCTTAACTTTTGTTTAAACTTTAAAAATATTTTATGCTTTAAAAATATTTAGATTTAGAAAATATTCAGTTGAGGTGTAAAGATCGGTTAAACTGCCTCACTCTAACCCCCAATATATTAAGCTTAACATCTTATATTTTTTTGTTCTTGAAAAGAACTTAATCCTTAATTTATTGACTTAAAATTTGATAAAAATGGTAAAAATCCAAAATTGGTTGTTTAGGACGTAAATAACTCAGTTTGTAGCAAGTTGTCTCGTTCAAAAGTGAATGTGGCTTGGCTCAGTTTTAGTCAATTGGGCTCGGTCTGAATTGATTGGGCTCGGTCAGATTTGAAAACGGCTTGGTCGGATTCGAAAATGGCTCGGTTAGATTGAAATGGACTCAGCCGCGACCGAAACTGGCTTGGTCGCGACCGAGTCCTATGTAAATGCTGCGACCAGATTTATCTGGGCACGAGTCCGATGCGAATATGGTTCTGTAGTTTGAATCGGACTCGACTAGGCGCGCTCATTCTGAAACGGACTCTATCCGTTCGAATCTGGCTCGGGCGAAACCCGGGTCCTTAAAACGACTCGACCTAGAATGACTCGTCATCTACCTCCAGCCGGTCTCACTCGAACACCTGGCAGCGAAATCGCCGCGGCGACACACCGGCCGTCGCCCAGCCGAAGCTCACCCCGGGGGTTTTTCCGATGGTCCTGACAACGATGTGCCCTGTTTTAATTTGATTTGGATCCTCACCGCGAGTTTTCGATAGATATGATATTTCGGCTGTAAAAAATGTGGCTTTAATTTTTGGCCGCCGTGGCTCTTCGCCGCGAGGGCACGACGGTGAAGCGTGATGAGCGTTGCGAGAAGACTTTCGAAAAATCAGTTTTAGAGGATCCTTACTTAGGTTGCAAGTCGCGGCCGAAATTGAAGTCAACTTACCCGGTGAGCGGCAGGCGGCTATCGCGAAGCCTTCTCTGATCACCTTGGAACGTCTCTGGAGATCGGGTGGTGAGGTTTTTTGCATGGTCTTCCAGCGAGTTTGGCAACTGACTCCCAAATTCTTCTCCCGAGTTTCCCTTTTTAGTCTCAAATTTCTTCCTGCGGGTTAGTCCTCCTCCTCACCAGGAATCCTCTCGTTCGCAGGACAGCGTCTCTAGCAGTATATCGGGTGTTTACCTGGTTTCATGAGCTCGCAAAGCCTCGATCTTCTCCTCTCCGAGCCTCCTCCCTTTTGTGAGCTTTTCCGGCGACTTTTATAGGCTGCCGCGGCCAGCGAAGTGGCGACGCTTCGCAGAGCAGCGGCATCAATGCGGTCGTGGGTGACGTTTCGGTGGAGGCGAATGGTCGGCGACCGCAAATATGCGGCGCTCACGCTTCCTCTCGGCCGAAAATTCAATTTTTGCTCGTATTACACGAAAAATCCGCTTCTTTCTAAAATTGAAAAAATTGGCCTTTAAAAGAATTTACAATCTTCGTTCGTACATTATGAAATTTGGCAAATCTAGCCCCTCGCAGTACAAAATTTAATAACAAAAATTCGTTTCTTTTGCGCACTTCCTACGTTCCATAAAAATCTTAAGCCTAAATACTTATCCATTGTCTCAAACGGAGCCGAAAAACAAAACTTGAACGAGTTTAGAATTTTTAGAAATTTTTAAATTTAAACCTTTTCTTAACAAAGCTTATTGATTCGGACAAAATGAGGTGACAACAGTCTGGAATGAAGAATGTCAAAACGCTTTTGACAACATAAAATTTTTTTTCACAACACTCCATTGCTCTCCAGTTCTGAAACTAGGGAGAATCTATACTTATGCCTGGCGGTCTCACCAGCAGCAGTGAGCTCAGTTCTAGTTAGGCGGTCAAATGGGGCAGAACTACCAGTGTATTATGTCAGCAAGATCATTCGAGACACAGAGACGAGATATTCGGAAAGCGAGAAACTAGCGTTAGCTCTAGTGTTCTCCGCCCGAAGACTCCGACCGTACTTCCAAGGCTACACCATTCAGGTACTAATAAACCACCTGCTAAAACATATCTTGTCAAGATTAGAGGCTTCTGGCAAACTGGTCAAATGGGCAGTAGAGTTATCCGAGCATAATATCTAATATCTACCCAGACCAACCGTCAAAGCCCAAGTGCTAGTGGATTTCCTAGTGGAAATCACTACGCCATACCCCGACCCTTCACAGGCAGGGGAAGCGGAGTTGAGTCAACAAGCGAACAGCCTCCGGGAGAACGTTGGGGCCAGCTACGTGATTTTTATATATTGACGGATCCTCTACAGACACAACGAGTGGAGCGGGTTCGATCTTAACTAGCCTAGAATGAGCCCGCCAAGATTATGCCATACGATTCAAATTTCCTGCGACAAACAATGCAGCCGAATACGAAGTATTACTCGCAGGAATCAAGCTAGCATAGGTACTGGGCGTTAGGACCCTAGAAGCAAGAACAGATTTCGAGTTAGTAGTGAATCAAGTAGACGGCATCTACGAAGCAAAAGACCGTGGTATGGCGAAATAGCTGGACATGGCTCGTGTTTTGTGGGAAAAAAAATTTAATTTAATTTTGAGATATTGTTCCATTGGATTAAATAACCCAATGTTAATTACGCGCATATGCGAAACCTCCGATTAAGGGAAAATATGCATTTTATATTTTTTCAACAAGTAATACATGCCAATAAAATTTAATGCAATACTAAAGGTAAACAAATAATATGTGAAGACTTTTCTCCGATTGAGTGAATTCCACCGGAACTTCGAAACAATTTCAGCTACCCCTTTTTTATCAGAGTTGTGCCTTGATTTATAGGCTTGTGAGCGTATACATCCTTCTCGCGGCTTGAACAAATAGACTTCTAGCCTCTGGACCTTTTTTTTTAATTGTTTTTTATTTCCTCCTTTCTGGAGATGAATTTCTTCATATATTTACTTTATTGCTGGAGATGAATTTCAGATATTCGTTTTGTAGATTTGATCTCCGCTGCTTAGTGTCTATTAGCCACCTTCGGGTTCCATTGGTACATTATCATTTCTTCACCGAACTTCGGCAGTTTTCTAAGACTATCGAGAGTTTTCGATATAATACAGTCCTCAAGATTTATTCGAAAGACCTCAAAAGCATGGATTCACGTTGTGAAACCCATTCGTACTTTGAGATGATTTTCGCCGACTTGTATATTGCGACTTATTGAAAGCACGGTTTCACATTATGAAACCCATTCGTACTTTGGAAATGCTTTTCGTCGCCAATCTCTAGAGAGGTAATTACCTGTATAAATTTCTATTCCTTGATTTCCGTGCTAAGATTTTTCTCTCTGCCGGTTCTATCGTGGTGGCGCTTCTCTGGTCTCATTCTCCAAGCTTCTTTTCCTTTTTTTTAAGCTTCTGCCGCCCTCCCCTTTTTCTTGATTTTCGTGTGAAGCTAAATAGTTTTGTTTCTTTTTCTTTTGCCTCTCTTCCTGCCGCGGCACTCTATGCTTTCTCTAGGGTTTTTGTACCACTTTATATAAGCCATCATCCAAATATAACATCCTCGATTTAAGGAATCCATCATTCAAATTTTGTAAGACCAATTCTAACATTAAAAGCTTCTAGATGCCTCGTTTGATTTTTTTCGACCGTTAATTGGGCTTCAATATGCATGTGATAGGCCTTGCACTCGGTCTCCAAATAAATTTGTGAGTCTATTTAGGTTGCAATTTTGAGCCCAACAAAAAACCCCCCCCCCCCGATTAAGTGTACGCACATATCTTATTTGCGTGCATTTAATCGGACCACCGTAATTTCTCTTAAAATTCTGTTCATTTCAAGATTTTCGGCATGTAGAATCGTAAGCAAAGAGTTTTCAGTTCTTGTTGTAGTTGAATTTAGTTTTAAACGTTTAGATTGTAACCCACCGTCTTCTGTTCAGATTGTACCCCACCATTTTAAAATTGCGTCTTTATGGATAGTCTAAAATTTCATCTTGAATTTTGCTCAAGACCAAAATATGTTCAATCATGAATTTGGTACAAAGTCTGGAAAGAATGATCTTAGATTTCGCCCTCGACCAAAATTTGGTTAGTCTCAGATTTGGCCCAAGATTAACTTGTACTTATAGAGATCATGAATTTGATATAAGATTTTGAAAATTTGAATGGTCTAGAATTTTACTCGAGACCAATGTGAGATTTTGAGTGGTCTAGAATTTCGGCTAGATAAATTTTGAGGATTTGAATTGTCTAAAATTTGGCTAGACGGAATTTTATATTTTGGTAGTCCAGGTTTTGGCTAGATTAATTTGAAAATTTGAATAATCTAGGATTTGGGCTAGACTAACTGGAGTTATTGAGTGATTCTAGATATGAGCTAGAATTTGGCTCTAGTCTTGATTTGGAGATATGTATGCGTTGAATATGACTCAATGCCATATTCAAACAACGGTTATAATAAAAAAATTTGGCCCTTGGCTCACTTTGGATGGTCTAAATTTTGATTAAAGATCAACTTCAGAAGTATGAGCAACATGGGACATAATTTGAAGATATGTTTGGTCTTGAATTCGCTTCAAAGCCAGATTTGAAAGATAGCGTTGATCAAGAATTTGGCTCAAAATCAATACGAAATTTGGCTTGTGCTTTCAGCTAATCTAGAAAAGAAAATTTTAATCGACCAAGCAATTTGACAGTGCATCTAATTTAGAGACTCGTGGTCTTGAATTTGTCTCAAAACGAGTTTTGGTTTTGCTTCAATCAGAAAAGTCTTTTCTTTTTGTGCCAATACGACGCCTCTTTTTGAGGTTTTCGCCAATATTAGCTCCCCTTCTTTTTGCCTTCGGGACCTTTTGCAGGTTTTCTCCATAGCAGGGTTTTCCATTTTTGCATGCAGCGCCCTTTTGGGTTTTCACTGCATCCGAATTTTGCATTATTACCCCTAGCTTTTGAATGTTTGCTAGGTCCGTTTGGTATCTCATATTTTACCCGTGCTATTGATATATAACGCGTCCTACACGTTTTTTTAGAAGCATTGAAAAATTGTCTTGACTCAAGAACACTTATATGTTGATCCTCGAAAGATGTTCTCCTAGACAGTGATGACTAGATCTTGGGGAAAGGATATTTTTTGAACTAAGAACACTTGCGTATTGAACCTGAAGGGACATTCCATCCTAAAATCAATAATTAAAGTGGTTGTGATGGATCTATTATGTCAGTCGAAGGAATACACTTTAGTGACAGTTGACACACAATAGAACGGAGTCACACACAAGCATGGTCACTAGTGTTCCCAGTGTCTCATGAATAAGCGAAAAAATCGAGTAATGCCGTCGTTGCGGCATGACACCAACAAGAACCGATTCTTCATCTTTAGTATGATATCGACTGGACATCGATACACCGTGAGGGTGCTGATACTAGTGATCTTATTCACCGTTTGTCTTTGTTTATTGGAGCTGCTAATGATGCACCGCAGCTCTAATTAGAAGGTATTTACGTTGCAATTTAAAGTGAATGGATCCAGCTCTCCCTTCTAGCGTTCAGCACTACTGGCCACCAGTTCTATGTGTTCAATGATACAGAGGAGATAATCTTCTATCCATCTCTAAGCTATGAGTCAGCCTCACTGTGGTTCAGGTTTTCACTACAACCGAATTTTTGCTTTTTTTACCCCTAGCATTTTATTGTTTTCGCTAGGTCCGCTGGGTGTCTCATATTTTACCCGTGCTGATATATAGTACACCCCCTTTTTTTGAAATATATAATTAATGATTAAATTTATTATCAGCTAGGAGAATATTGGAGGCCCCAGCATTACGTTAATTTCCATGTAGCCCATCCTTCACCGTTATCAGACGATGAGATTTACTTCATTATTTGTTTGATCCTTGAGAACATTTTTTTGAAAAGGTTATCTTCTTTTCTTCGTACAATTTCATCAGTTGATCCAAAAATATCCAACAGTCTTCAATCCTGTGGCCCAGACAACGGTTATATACACAGTAGTTGAAATTATCAATTTTATCAACTTCGTTAGGCCTCTTCGGGGTGGGAAGCTGGATTACCCCTTTCTCCAGAGCGTGTTTGAACAATTTTTCAATTTTGTCTTTTCGAAACGGATATTCCTTTTTTCTCCTTTCTTCTAAGGTTATAATTTTTCTAACGGGGTTTGAATTGTCATTATGGTTGCTTGTTGCACTATCGATCATGTAGACGTTTTTAGTTTGGACTTCGGTGACTGATGAACCTTTTAGTCTAGCCAGCATGTCAGGATTTTGTTGAAGATGAACCTCAGCGTTTGTAGCTGTTGTGGATAGCATTTCAAAAGTAGCCGGGGCTCCGCCATGTAAGCAAAGTGCCAACCATGGATGCAAGTTGTTCATGCACAATTTAACTGCTTCATGTTGGTCAAGTACCTGGGAACAATGGATGCTAATATTTCTCCATCTTGTGATGAAATCAGCAGCACGTTCGTCAGTATTTTGCTTTGTTGTAAGTAGCTCGGAAACACTAATGATCCTCCTGGTGTTGTAGAATCTTGACATGAATTGGGACTTCATGGTATCCCAATCGTGTATTGAATTTGGGGCCAGCTTAGAATACCATTCGAATGCCGCGCCTTTCAGCGTTTGGACAAATTGCCTCAGCAGTAGAGAGTTGCTTCGTGCTGTATCTCCACAGGCTGATAAGAAATGTGCTATATGCTCATGAGGACATCCTGTACCATCAAATTCTTTGAACTTGGGCTGATGATAGATGAGCTTCATGGTAAACGGTCGGTAATTTTCATCGGTGGGGCCATGATGCATGTGGTAGTGAAGGCTTGACATAGATTTGCGAGGCTTCTTGATACAATGGCGGCCATGAGCCTACCAGCTCTTCTCGGCGAATAGTCTTGGCTCACTATAGTTGTTTTTAATTGCTTGTAACAAAGACTTCTTGTAGACACTGCTATGTTTGGCACTTGCGCTCTAGAAGAACTCTATGCTTGTGCTTGATTATGTACTGATGCGCGACCAACCCATTTAGGTGCTCGTGTTGTGCCTTGTAAGACGTGTCCTTAGCTGAAGCTAGGTTATTAGCTGCTGTGATGATTCTAATGTATCCATGTTAGAGAGTATAGCGTGCGGAGGGCACTCGTCAATTTTCTTGTAGCAATTATGTGGAGTTCAATCCTTTTCACCTATCATATTCGACTACTGCTCTTTAGTATTTGTGTCTCTTAATTTTTTTGCGAGCTCTATGGTTGTTTCGGGGTGTTCCGGATTACGGCATAATTATCACCATCATTGCAACTAGGTAGGAATTTTCTTCAGAAGGAGGCATTGGTCTTGATACCGGTGCGATCGGCCTGATGGCGTTTTTGTTGTTGTGCTTCAAAGCATTTCTCTTTACTTTTGTAAAGGGCTAGTTCCTTCTGGTGTTTTGCAAGCTTTTCTAATATTTCGCAAGTTGTTCTATGTTTTTTCTCTTGCTCTCAGATGAATCTTGTGTAACCTCTGAATGCCTCGAGAGTAGTCAAAGGTAAATTGTTTGGGGTCGCTTTACTTGACTAGTCATTATTGTCAGGCTTTCTAAGCTGGTGAAGCTAAGATTATCGGCATCTTTGTGTGTATTTGCACTGTAAGTTCTGAACATTTGAAGGAGCCTCCGATGTTCTTTAGTCTGCATTCTATCAGCCCGATTTGAGTCTGAGGGTTGTGACGCCGAGAGGACGATGCAAATACAGAATAGCTATCCATGGTTAAGTAGTCGAGGTATGTTGGTGTGAGGGCATGAACCGGATATTGCTTTGAGGCCGAATGGCGAACAGTCCTAAAGCCTCGGTGACAGTTGAGGCTTTCTTATGGTTCCCCTTAGAAGCCGTTACATGGGTAGAGGCCGACTTTTATAACATATGGGAAATGGTTTCTATGGCTGGCTTTTGAGGTGCGTACGTTGCGAGGGATCTTCTTTGAATGCGACTTCGTAAAATTGAATTAGAAGATGGTGAGCGCAGTGAGAAAATTTTTTGATTATACTGGTTGTGATTTGTGTATGGTTGGAGCAACTCTCCTTTTGTCATCTTTCCATTATTGACTGTAAGTTAGTCTAATGTCCGCTTGGCGATAATTTTTGTCATTACCTTTTGGTAAAGAGTTCTTCGTGGATTAACTATTTTCTTTGTTTCTTTTTCTTTCCTCACATCTGCAAATATAATGGGTTTGTTTGGACGAGGCATACCATTATTCGGACGCTAGTCATTTTTTTACCAGGGAAGAGCCATCCTTGTAGGTTTAAGGTGCCGATGGTATAGAGGTTATTGAAGTGGTTCCTAAAGGTAATCTGATATTGATGGCAGGGTTTGCTAGTGGGCACAGTTTTGGTTTATTCACTTTGCTCTGATCATTGTTCCATTCCTTTGTCATGTGCATGGACAGTGTTTATTTTTGTGTCCGCAAAAGATTATTGCATTGGGTGATCTTTTGGCGACAGAAATGAGAGAATCTTAAAGCTGAAATTCGATCTGTATTGGCTTGACATAGTCGGTGAGAGATATGTCTCGCGCGATCATTTATAGTTAATGTTCTTGGATGTGTGATAGCGAGTCGTAGGGATAATGTTATTATCTCCAGCATCATAGTTCTTTTCTAGCCGCCCTTAAAAGTCGAGACATATATAGGCAGGATGCTTGCAAATGGGTTAACAACATCATTCCGTGTCTTCAGAGCGACATTTTTACAGGTCTTCAGCGCAACATCGTTACGGGTCTTTAGGTTCGTGACTTGTCTCGCGGGTCTTCCATGTAGCAACATCGTTGTTGGTCTTCATCGTGACATTGGCACATATCTTCATTTTAGCGACGTCGTCGCAAGTCTTCAGGGTAACTTTGTCACAATGAATTTGGACCCAATAAGTCCTTGCAGCAAAACTTCCGAATTGGATGGTGCCTGTTGTGAATGCCATTCCTGCATAAACATAAAGTCACAAACATAAATATTTTAATAAAATAAAATCCCCAAAGATGGGAGGAGAACAAGGTCTCACCGGGCGTGCCATTTTGTTTTGTGGGAAAAAAATTTAATTTAATTTTGAGATCTTGTTCCATTGGATTAAATAACCCAATGTTAACTACACACATATGTGAAACCTCCAATTAAGGGAAATTGTGCATTTTATATTTTTTCAACAAGTAATACATGCCAATAAAACTTAATGCAATACAAAAGGTAAACAAATAATATATGAATACTTTTTTCTGATTGAGTGAATTCCACTGGAACTTCGAAACAATTTCAGTTACCCCCTTTTCATCAGAGCTCTGCCTTGATGTATTATGAGCGTATACATCCTTCTCGCGGCTTGAACAAATTGACTTCTAGTCTCTGGACCTTTTTTTTTTAATTGTTTTTTATTTCCTCCTTTCTAGAGATGAATTTCTTTATATATTTATTTTATTGCTGGAGATGAATTTCAGATATTCCTTTTGTAGATTTGATCTCCACTGCTTGCTGTCCATTAGCCACCGTCGGGTTCCATTGGTACATTATCATTTCTTCACCGAACTTCGGCAATTTTCTAAGACTATCGAGAGTTTTTGATATAATAAAGTCCTCAATATTTATTCGAGAGACTTCAAAAGCACAATTCACGTTGTGAAACCCATTCGTACTTTGAGATGATTTTCACCGACTTGTATATTGCGTCTTATCGAAAGCACGATTTCACATTGTTAAACCCATTCGTACTTTCGAAATGCTTTCCGTCGCCAATCTCCGAAGAGGTAATTACCTCAATAAATTTCTATTCCTTGATTTCGTGCTAAGCTTTTTCTTTCTGCCGATTCTGCCGTGGTGGAACTTCTCTATTCTTTTTCTCCAAGCTTCTTTTTTTTTTTTTTTTAAAGCTTCTGCCGCCCTCCCCTTTTTCTTGATTTTCGTGTGAAGCTAAATAGGTTTTGTTTCTTTTTCTTTTGCCTCTCTTCCTGCGGCGGCACTCTATGCCTTCTGTAGGGTTTTTGTACCACTTTATATAAGCCATCATCCAAATATAACATCCTTGATTTAAGGAATCCATCATTCAAATTTAGTAAGACCAATTCTAACATTAAAAGCTGCTAGATGCCTCGATTGATTTTTTTTCTTTTTTGACTGTTAATTGTGCTTCAATATGTGTGAGGTCCGTGATTTCCGTTTCTTTGTTTTTGTTTTGTTTGATGCGTACTTGGTTGCGTGTCGGATAGAAATTCTCGGTTAGAGATTGCTAGACGCGTGTGTGCGTGTGTCGGTACGTGAGGTTGTTTCGCGTTAGAGTTTAAATGTGTTTGTGCTGTGCATAGAGGTTTTCGGTTCGACTGAAAACCTATACGGTCGACCGGAAAAGTGTGCGGCGAACGGGTATTAAGTCAGGTCGGGCGCGCGCGGGCGAGCTCATTCCCTCATTTTCCCACCGAGCCAGCTTGAGAGGTGGAGCTCCATCCTTGGGTTCCTTGCTCGTTCTTGGTTGATTGGTGCGCGTGGAGTTGGATTGATCGCAGATTCGAGCTCCCGGAGTCAAGAGCTATGCGGACACCAAAACTCGTACGGATTTTGATCGAGGTTTGGAGCGTAGGAGGTTTTCTAGGGTTTCGGGATTCAGCGTGAGCGGTGCATGCTTTCTATGTGTATGCCTTTATTAAGCGTGTACATGTGTAATCATGCTTGGTATATGGTTTATGGCGTGTGTGGATGAGTAGAAATCTTGTTAGGGCTTAACAATGATTTTGGATACTCATGGTTAGATTGATTTTGCCATTACATGGTTGATTAGCATGATTGATGTGATTTAGCATGTGAGTATTCTTTAAATCTACTATAGATAGTGTTTGAGTATGTTTATACTTGGTGGACACTTTGGTAGATTGTAATGAATTGTATAACATGCTTGACATGATTAGTTCTACCTTGTGATGTATGGTTTATAATACATGTGGTAGGGCTGATTTTGTGTGTTTGGCATATCGGTTAGCTATGTGGTTTGTTTACGTGGATAGGTGCGAGAGGGGACCTTAGCTCGAGCGGCACTTTAGTAAACATAGTTGTGACATACGCTTGTGTGCCTAACGATTATTTCTACCTGGTTGAGTGCGTAAGCGGATTAGCTCTTGTAATACTATTGGTAGGTTGATGTTAAGATTAGAGCGGATTAGTTGTATGTTCATCTAGTAACCGGTAGTCGAGTGATTTACCGACTTAGGGTGGCGGTAAGATGAGCTGTTTACAATGTGAGCGTCTAATCTTAATTAATGATGTCTCTATTGAGGCCGGTAGGCGTAGGGTGATCACTCTTAGCCAGAGTGGTTCCTACGGTGTGCGAGGCTCAAGGGTGTGCCTTCCGGAGGGCTACGGCTACTGAGTATTCTCTTACGGGACGCTATGAGATCGCCCCTATCGAGGTTTGCTTGCTTCGATGTGCACTAAGGAAGCGGGTAACCAAGCCTTGGTACTGTGGGTCAATTTGGTTACCTAAACTAAACATGAGAGGACTAACTGGGTTGGGTTAGTGGTTTTCACCCTAATATAATCCATGGACATCAATGGCATAATTGATTTGGTGGGGTGACGGACTTGGCATATTGACATGGTAGCTCGAATGCGTTTATTAGCTTATGTCTCTATGTGTGCTGCCTTAAGTGGCTTTGTGTTTTTATGCATGTTTACATATATGAGATTATACATGTGGTCTCTTGTTTGAGATGTTGTGCTAGTGGAGCGTTTGGTTTGGAAATGCAACGGCGCCGTTCACTGAGACGGTTTGTCTCATACTTTCTTTTCCTCTCTTTTCAGATCCAGGTAGTCGCGGTAAGGCACCGGCCGAGGGTGCTTTGGCGGCTAAAGTGAGCTAGAGGGGATTATAGCGGTATAGCTTTTTGGGTTTAAGTGTTTGATGTAAACACTTAGGAAATCCTTTTCTGTATACCTAGTTGTATAGGTGGAAAATTGTATAAAAGTGTAGAAAGGAAGTACTAACACACATGTATATGTTCATGTTTAGAATCATGTATAGGGTGTTATACATGTTTCGGTTTTTGGTTAGGGCAAATGTAGATTTTGATCCCTTATGTAAATACTTTTTCGTATTTTGGTATAGATACATTTCTTTGCTTAAGTTAGGATTTGGGGATTCAAAATTCGGTTTGAAAACTTTGAGCATGTGTTTTTATGAATAATGTATGTGTATACATGATTGTTTTTCATTTTGGTTGAAAAATGTGGATTTTCGGGGTTTAAGTAAATGCATTTCTGAAATATGTTTTTGCAGTTTACTGACATTTTGGTCGACGGAAATGTTCATCCAGTCGACCGATAATGCCCGTAAGACTAAAAAACCTGTATTCTGGTTTTTCGGTCGACCAGAACCCGTAACGGTCGACCGAAAATATGCTCTGGAATGAGTTTTTAAAAATCGATTTAAATGATATTTATTTTGATTTTTAAGCTTTTGGGAGGATTGTTGGGACATATCTAAGATATGTGGCAATTTTCAAAGTTTTAGAAAAATATTATTTTCGTGTTTTATGTCGAAAATAGTTTTATGCCGAGAATGAATTGAGAACCTTAGATTGCTCTTGATCCTTATGTATCAATGAGGGAGATTGATGCATTTCGATCAAAAGCAAGCTATGACGGGTTCATGTGGAGAGAACTGCCTCCCTCGCGGATACTCGACACGTGCTCGGGGTTCCTTTTAAAGGAATTTGAAATGTGATTTGCAAATGAGTTGGTAACCATACCACGGTTTATTTCAAAGTTTCCGCATGTGTGTGTGTTTTGCGTGGATACGCGGGGCGGTCCCGGGACACGGGCCGTCACAATATGCATGTGATAGGCCTTGCACTCGGTATCCAAATAAATTTGTGAGTCTAATTAGGTTGCAATTTCGAGCCCAACAGCTAGGAAAAGTATTACAAAGTTCGATGTCTTTTCCATACAACGCTGTTGAGGACCTTCCTCAAGGGGAAAGAATTTTGGAGTCGCCACCTAATTTTTCTGAAAAATTAGGAAACCTGTGGATAAGGCACGTTTTGAGATCTTTGGGTTCGTTCGTCGGTTATGTGTGGGAAAGACAAGACACCCCCACAGCGCCCATTCGAAGAGGGTACTCTTAATTAAATGGTTTAACTTTATTTAAAATCAGACTCGTACTGACTAACCAATCAGTATAAGACTTTTTAGAAATCAGGTAGCCGCCTCATTTTTGTCTTATACTGATTAATAGCATATTTGGATATTACACGAGCAATAATATTACGTACAAACATAAATTAGTTATAAGGTGTAGGAGTCGGATAACCATCTTGTTCTAACCTTAAAAGGTATTATGATTTTTATTTGTTATAAGTTTTGTGTTTTTTTGTCGGGGCTCAGCCCTTTTCCGTTTCCTCTTCATCGCCGGTTCTAATATATATTAATATAAGAATTTAGAAATCGGCTAAACATCTCATTCTTTTCTTATATTAATAAATATTCAAATTATATTTTTTAGCGTAATTTAAGGGGTGGAATGGCAGCTGTTAAGTAATGCGTATAGTCATGTTAGTTCATGAAGTTGATTGATTAAGACATAGGATTTGGATAACCGCCTCATCCTATTACTATATTATTTAAACATTCCAATTATTAGAACTTAGTCTGTGTCGGAAAGTATGTCCAGTAGTAGTTTAATGGTGAAATAAATCGATTAAGGAGTAGGATTCGGATAAACAACCTCCTCCTACCTTTTTATTTACGTAAATGTAATTTTGACATTTTTATAACAGTTTGTGGGTGAGATATCCTGAAAATGTGCGTTAAGACTGAGGTGTAGGATTCGGGTAAACCGCTTCATCCTAACCTATTTATTTTATTTACGCGTTTGAATGTATTAATGTGATTCACAAAAAGAAATACATTGAGACAAAGAGTTCGGGTAGCCGCCTCACTCGAACCTCTTATTTAAACATATGTCTGAGTTTATTAAAAATATTAACATTTAAAGAAATCAAATTGAGGTGACGTTTACGGTAATCGTCTCAACGCGTCGTGAACGCGTCAATAGTTCTTTCCAAATAATATGTTTTGAACTTCATTCACTAATTCTGGATAATAATTAAATTGATGTTTTAGTTAATTTAAGACTGAAAATCGGAATTAAAATCAATTAATTATCCAGATTTGGGCTTAAAAATTAATTAAAATAGATTTGGGCTTGAACTGGGCCAGATCAAGCCCAGCAGAAGCGTCGCTCGCATTGGGCCAAGAACGCGCGGGGCAGCAGACGCTCTCGCTTGCGCGCTGGGCCGCGAACACGTGGCCCAGCAGACAACGCGAGCGCGTTGTCTTCCTCGACAGCGAGCTCACTCGCTGTTGCCGCCGGCACTATCCCGGCGGCGATTACTACCTCCCAAAATACGGATATTAAGATTTTAAACGATCCCCGACTCAATGACGATGTCAAAAATCGCGTTCGAAGCTTCGTTTAGCGAGTATCCGAGCTCGCCGAGCTTCGAGGAATTCCGACCACCGCCGAAAGTCGGAGTCAAACTAGGTGATCTAAGGGTTTTAGATGTCTACGAATCCATTGGTGAAGTTCGTTTTTCATTTCGTTGTAAGTATGATAAGTTATCGGAGGGTGCAATCTTTTGATAATTTTTGGCCGACCGCCGTTCTCGCCGGCGGAGAGGTTTTAAAACCCCTCGACCCTTCAACTACGTTCTAAAATTTCCAGAGAACTTGGTCGGTCATTAATGGCGTTATTTTTGTTGTTGTTTGAGAGTGATGTAAATTTTGCGTTTTGAAGTTCGCGGCCGCCGGCACCGTCGCCGGCGACGAGTGTTGGGTGCGAGGGGTCACATGAGTCCTATATTACGTGTAGGCGACACTTATGAAGTTAAAAATATGCTTAGCGAGGGTGTACCTTGTGTTCGCTAGTTTATGCCGGTGTTGCGAACAGTGGCGGAGCCAAGATTGTCGGCTAGGGGGGCGAAAAATATTCGAGACAAAAATTTTTATTTAGAGATTATATAAAAGATTATTTATCATCAAAGAAAAATTCAAATACACAACTCCATAATAGCCAGGATAACAATAATAAAAAAATAAATAACAACAAAGTTACAAAAGTAGAACAACAACAATAAAAATATAGTTAGCAAAGTTACAATAATAAAAAACAGCTGCAAATTTTAATAATTGAAAACTATAAATTATAATAATTGAAATATAGGTAGATGGTAACTGTCGGCGGCTGGCGCACTGTCGGCGTCGATTTAGGAATTAGGATTCGGTGTAGTCAGATAGATAGTGATTTTTAGGAAGTTGACTATGCAGGGGTTCGGAAAAAAAATTTATTTTTTAGACTGATTTTTCAGAAATGTAGAGGTTTATAAGAGGAGGCTGAATACTTTCGCTCTCATTTTATGTCCGTATTCTCTATTTATACATCATAAAAAATATCTACATGTATTTTTAAAAAATATTTTTAATATAAAAATTATAGATTTTGATGAGGTTTACAAATTTTATATTCAAAATTTTTACAAAATATGCCGTTTCTAAATAGGTGTTCTTGGGCTCGAAAAGTCTTAGCGGGTTTAAAAATAGTTTTTAAAATCCGTTAAGATTTTGGAGTCCAAGAACACTTATATAAAAGCATATTTTGAAAAAATTTTGAATACAAAAATTATACATCTAATCAAAATTTATAATTTTTATATGTAATTGATTTCCTTTTTTTTTTCCCCCTCCTCCCCAAAATTTCTCTTCTCATGTTCCTTATAAAGTGAACTTCTTTTTCCAATATTTTGACTTACCCTAAATATTATTTTATTTATGTTTTGATGGAAATGCATGTACATTCCTACACATATATCCAAGCCATATATTTTTTTTTTCTTTTTTTTAGTTTTAAAACAAAATATTTGTATGCAGTGTTTTAGCAGTCCGTAAATGAGCGTCGATGTTAGGGGTTTGATTGTGACAGCAGGGTTGTTGGGAGAAACCTGACCAATCGTATTACACAATTCATATCAAGACGTGATCGGTTAAGGTGGTCTGTGTCTGAATTAGCTGAGTCGAATTAAATCGATCGGATTGATTCTAATTGGACTTGATTTGACTTAATTGGTGCATATTGGTATCGCAAACTGATAGTCCGAACAAAATGGGGTGTCTACAAACGCATTCCCAGATCACAAATCTACATCAGCAGACGCACTGTCTAAACTAGCCACACCGCAATGAAAATTCACCCTATAGCAGATATTTCTGCAGGAATTAGAATGCTCTTGCTTAGATACTGAGCAATCTATCCCAGAAGGTGGAGCTAGTATTATGTGCATAGATGAGATACCAGAAATCTGGATGACCCAATAACTCTGTTCCTAAGTAAAGGATTTCTAGCAGACGACAAGCGAGAGGCAGAGAAGGTTCACAAACGAGTCATGCGGTTTATAATTATCCGGGATCAACTATATAAGCGAGCGTTCGCCCGACCCTTGTTGAAGTGCATTACACCCCAGCAAGAAAAAAGTGTATTACAAGAAATACATAGCGGAGATTGTGAAATGCATATCAGCGGCTGAATGCTCTCAGCCAAAGTAATACGGCAGGGATATTATTGGCCTACAATAAAATAAGATAGCGATGAGCTGACGTAAAGGTATGAAGCTTGTCAGAGACACGCTAAAATCATTCACTTACCTCCTACGGATCTAATATCCATCAGCGGCCCTTGGCCATTCGTCCAATGGGGGATGGATATAGTGGGATCTCTGCCCGTAGCAACTCAAGGCCGCAAATTTATCATAGTCGCCATCGAATATTTCTCCAAGTGAATAGAAGCGAAACCGCTCACGACGATAACAGGTAACAATTATTGAAAATTCTTTTGGAAAAATTTGCTTTGCAGGTATGGACTTCCTCGAGTACTGATTACAGACAATGTCACTCAATTTAAAAGCGTAATCTTCGCAGAACAATACAAAGGATATAAAATAAATACCGATTCTCATCGGTATACCACCCACAAACAAACGGGCTGGTAGAGAACGCTAATCGCACCATCATATCAGGTTACGATCCACCCTAGAGGAGAAGGTGTAAGCTGACTTAATCTACTCCAAACGGTGCTGTGGGCCTACAGAACCACCCATAGAAAGGCCACTGGAGAAACTCCTTTCAGCCTGGTGTACGGGACAGAAGCTGTCCTCCCAGTTGAAATAAGCGAGCCGACTCTCCGAATATGGGAGAACGCTGAATCTAATGGCGAACAACTCAGAGTCGAGCTTGACCTTATAGATGAGAAAAAGGAAGAAGCAGCTATACGAGGGGAAGTGTATCAACACCAAATCGCTAAATACTACAACAAGCGAGTAAAACCCCCATAATTCAAACAGGGGGACGGGTGATGCGTAGAATCCTGGGCTTCCAGGACCCAGGGAATAAGAAATTAAACCCCAAATAGGAGGGTCTCTTCCAAGTCGCGAAGGCAAAAGGCCAAGGGTCGTACATAATCAATCGCATGGATGGGACCACCGTTCCGAATACAAGGCACACGAGTAATCTGAAAAATTTCTACCAATAACAGATCTAGAGAATGATAAACATCAACAGGTGTTTACAACTACAGATGATGGTCGAAGAATGCACAACATTAAACCACTACCCAGCACACCAGGGAATGGAATTCCAACAAAGAAGAACAAAGATCTCTAATGCACATTTGCCAATGGGCCGAAGGGTAAAGTTACAGTATCATTCGAAAACATACCTCTGGGCTGAATTAACAAAGTATCAATTAAACTGCTAGAGGAGGAGGAGGACTGCTGACAGACGATCGCCTGGACTCAACGAACTCGATCACCGAGGACATCGCCAAGACGTCTTCAGGGTTAGCAGCAGGAAACTGGCGGAGCAACCGGTCTGCCCAAACGCGACATGTTACATTCAGGTACAGGGAGACTGCTTCTTGCTCTAATTGCTCCCTTGCCAGCTACCAGTCAGCTTGACAGTTGGCTGCAGTCGAACGCTCGGCTCAAAGTTCTGCCTGAAGATATCGCGCTCAACAGTCACTGCCTTCAGCTGAACAACGAGTTTCCGGGCATATGCTTCCGCTGCCGCTTTAGCGCTGCATTGAGTGAAGGAAGAGAGTGCAAGAGTCACCTACAGGCGGTGGATCTCCGTGCACGCAGCAACCTTCTCTTCTTCCAGCCCGAAAACAGTTGCTTCTAATGACTGAAGACGCTCATCCTTAGAAGCCAGCTGCTCTCGAATGGCAGCGTTCTCCTTCAGAGCGTTCGATAACACCATTTCTACATCTTGTAGTTGAAGGCGACCTCGAGCCAGCACCGCCTGCGACTCCCGGAACCAGCCTACAGACTGAAGAACGATAGAATGTTACCCCAACAGAAACAAAACAAAACAAGTATCCCAGCACAAGACATAAAAGGGGAGACCATTAACCGCTTCAACAGTGCGGAGTAAGCCTTGGATGATCCAAAAATCGGTGCCAGATGTCAAGGCAGCGAGCGCATGCGTTTCGATCCGCAACAGGCTGCTGCGGACAGGGGCGTCGACCTCCTCAATAGCGTCGGCAGGAGAGGGCAGCTCGACCAAAGGCGTTCGGCTGGAGGTGGGCACTGACTTCTCCAAAGTAGTAGAAAAAAAAAAGGAAGGGGAGGAAGAAACCAAAGAAGCAGAAAGAGAAGAAGCTAAGGCATACGAAGAAGAAATAAAAGACAACGGGGCTAAACTTAAACTCCTCAAAAGAGAAGCACGAAGACTAGTCCGGGTGGAACCAGACGGAGACGAAGAGAAAGAGGAAGAAACGGAAACATCCTTGGAATCGCTAACCGTGGCCCTTAAAGAGGGAGGAGCGATTGGCGAACCCACGGTAGCGGGGGAGGAAGACGGAGTAAAAAAGGCGGCAGTAATGCCGGAGGAAGAGGAAGAAGAAATGATATCATCAAGGAGTTGGAAAAATCTTCTAGCGGATCCCCCTGAGGCTCACCTGAACTCTCTTGGTCAGGTGAGAAGGACGAAGAACATTTCTCCATGGAGCCTCCAGGCTCCAATGAAATAGCCGGAGAAGGAACAAAAGGCTTTCGAAAAGAGGAACACGTCCGACGATGCCGCGACGAGCGAGCAGCGCTGGCTTTCCTCTGTCGTATTTGGCGGATGGCAGTCTGAAACACAGAGGTAGCAAACATTCAGTATATGCATATGTCGAAGTCAAACAGAAAAGGGATTTCAAAGTAACTTACCGTAAGAGGAGCTAGGAGAATGAGCACGTTCTGAGAGAGCAGCAGCAGCAACGGTAGCAGTTAGAACATCCAAGGATTCAGGAGGAGCAGCCAAAGCGAGAGGCCCGAGGGAACTTCCTTCCCTCGGAGCCATAGGCGGAGACCACTCGACGGGAGACTCGTCTTCTACAAGGTCGGACTTGGAGGCTTCAGATCCAAAGATAAGAAAACGACGGGAGGAGTGAACTGAGCATCGGCCTTTGGCTCTCGCTCGTTGGGATCAACCCGATGAAGCAGACCAAGAAGGCGAAGCGAGCGGTAGTTAAATTTGGAGACGTCAATCTGGCGGAGGGGCGGAGTGCCGCGGAAGTCAGTTTGATATCTCGTCTCATTACGATTCACCCTGGTGAGGAGACAACAGATCAACTGGGGGCTCACTTCATTGCTGGGGAACGTTCTCCCAGCCGTCAACCAGAATAGGTTTACGATAAAGAATTTTTCTCTCCAGTTTTTGTGCTTGGTAGGGTACCCGATGACGATAGTGCGACCGAGGTGGCGAACAATGAAATAAAATTATGGTATGCCGACATGCACATAACGAATTATCAAAGAGATAATGTAAGAATTCAACGGTGGGTTCAGCGCCTACCCACCGGTATATAATATATATCTATAACCCAATAATGGCCCTCCAAGCATTGGGAATCAGTTGAGCAGGAGCTAAGCGATAGCGATAGAGCAGCAAGGTGAAGAAAGGGAATAATGGAAGCCTGATGCCAGCAAGCAGACAGCTAGCATAAAGACAAAACTCCACAGCCCGGGACTAGTGAGCTCGTTTGGAGCAATTTGGTCGCCAAATAAGATACGTGGCCGGGACACGATTAGAACGGCGAAATTCATATATCTCTTCCTCGGTGATGGTACTCTGCGTGTGGTAAACACCTCTGCGACCAGCACGAGAAGATGACACCATTGAAGTAAACTCAAGGGAAGGGGAAGATTGAAGAAGCAAGCGCGAGAAAGGAATTCGATAGGATGAAAGAAGAAGATGAACATTGAAGGTCGAAAAAGTAACCGTAAAGGGGGACTGTAATAGCATTAATAACGGTGATGATGAAAATCGTAACCGATTTTCGAGAATATCTTCGGTAGTTACACGGATCTCTGCATATCAGCAACATAATAACAAACACGCTGAATATCGACCATTGATGATGAAACCTTAGGGGGAGAGCCTATAGGAAATTAAAAGACCATGAGCAGATTGACGGTCCGTGCAGAAGAACAGAAGAAAATTACAGAAAATGGGAGAACTGTCCAGAATTACACTCACAACGATCAGAACTAGCTTGGGGATAACGACTTGATACTTCCGGAGGAGAACACTAAACAATCCTAAAAACTACTCAAAGAACTCAACGGCAGAGGTGTAAACCGAAGCGGGAGAACACTACCGACTAAAGGACAGTTTGAAAAACCTTTACAAGGTCTTCCAAACTAGGGGCCTTATGATGGAGTCACAAACGGTTTGAATACTGGCGTCAACCGATCGTTTATGGCAACCGAACGCGAAGACTCAGTATACCATGTAAAGAGGAGTAGGTTACCTAACTAAGAGAAAGGCATTATAGGGTTTAGGATTACGGATTCATTAATGTAAAAATACCTAGAATCTAGCCTTATAACGACAGACTTTGTAATCGGCTATGTCCCCTCCCCTAATAGTAAAAGAGCGTTCTCCCCTTCCGTGGACGTAGGCATCTTTGCCGAACCACGTAAATCCGATTGTTTTGTGATTGTTTTCCGTCCATCATTGCATAATTCATAAAACTTCATTAATCCTAAACCATCATTTGGCGCCGTCTATGGGAAAGAAGACATCGAAGTGATGGCCAACCAGAGACGTGCAACACTGTTGACACCTCATTTTGTCCGGCTCGCTAACCACGCATAACGTCAATCCAGATTGCATTGCTCGGCTCATTTAAGATCGAACAAATCTATTTTGGGTCCAATTAAGCTAAATAGACCTATCGAGCCCGATTAGATCGAATTAGACTTGATCAGATTCGTTGGACCCATTTAGTTTGATTTGATCCAATTAAAGTATAAAATCTGATTTGTTTCATGTTATTAACGCTTTATACTTGAAGATCGTATGAGAATCGGGCAGCTTGGGGTATTACAAGTCACGTGCGAATAAATCGTAATATTCGGGATCAAAATTTATACGTGAAGGGCTAGATTTGCCAAATCTCATAATGTAGGTCCGAAGATTGCAAATTCTTTTGAGGGCCGATTTTGCAATTTTGGAAAGAAGTAGATTTTTCACGTAATATGGCTAAATTCAATTTTTCAGCGGCGAGGAAGAAGAAACGCCTCGCGAACGGTCGCCGATTGCTTGCCTCCCACGCACGCATTATCACCGACTACTCGCCTCCCCGAAACGTCACCCACGACCGCATTAACGCCGCGCAAAGCATCGCCGCTTCGGCTTGCTGCGAACGGCTATAAAACGTCCGAAAAATTCAACTTCTCGAGGGGGCGGAGAAAAATTGGGACGTTGCAGAGCTCTGGAGCACGTGGAAGCAATCACATCTAAGAGACGCTGCCTGAGAAGATAACTCGGAGAGAGAGAGCCGAAAAGGAAAGAAATTCGGCTGAGAGAAAGAGAGAGAGAAAGAGCTCAGCTGCGACTTGCCAAAGCCTCCGCCAACTCATTTCTGACGAGGTCGCTTACCGCTGCCACCGCCTCACGCCACCCCGTCGCTGTGGAAACGCTAAAATTTGAAATCGATTATTCAAGGTTACGCGTTCCAAACTTTCTCAAAACTAAACATCATTACGATCTCTATACGGTATAGGTCACAGGACACTGCCGTAGCATCACCGGCGGCGAGCCACGGCGGCGGATATTAAAATTTAGTTTTGATAACCGAAATTACACCTCAAATATCTCGTCATACACACGTCGAAACCAAATTTTGACACCGCCATTGAATCCGGGACCATCGATAACATTAGGACACATATATAGATACGGACGACCGGCGGCGAAACGCTGCCGGCCATCGTCGTCGGCCGCGAGCCATCATCGCCGTTAGCTCGCGGCCGACTGTAATTTCGATTTTAGGAAGACGACCGGCTCAGCTGGTCGTCATTTTAAATCAATCTAAAGCGCGAGGCTAAGCCCGCGCGGGTCGGGCTCGGTCACGACGCCCGTTTTGAATCCGACCTAGTCCATTTTAATCTGACCGAGCCATTTTCGAATCCGACCAAACCATTTTCAATCTAACCGAGCCATTTTCAATTCTGTCCGAGCCATTTTAATTCTGACTTAGCTATTTTGACCCTAGGAACCTATTTAATAACTCAAATCCATTTTTTAATCATATTTACTTAGGTTTTGGACCATAAATTAAATAATTAACCTATTTTAACTATATTTTATGAATAAAATAAATTTTAAACTCCAAAATTTTTTAAAAAACGAGGTTAGAGTGAGGCGGTTTAACCAATCTCTACACCTTAATAAAATTTTCAAATATATAAAAAAAATAAATCATTAATTCATTTCATAAACATCTTTTGGGCTAGAGTGAGGCGGTTTAACCGATCTTTACATCTTAACTAAAAATTCTTCTAAAAATAAAATAGAGTAAGATGGTTAACTAAGCTATGAGATTAAAGGGAGGTGGCTTAATCGAACTTTACATATCTAAATATTTAAAAAGGGGGCGATGAAGAGGAAATAAAAACGCGCTGAGCCACACTTTACAAAAAATAAGATTTTCACACACTAAGAAATAAAAATAGGAACATGACGTAGAATTTCAACACCTAAGATAAGACATTATCATTAAAGTCAGGATGAGGTGGCTTAACCGATTCTTGCACTTTAGTGATATTTTATAACATTTTCAAGTTGGAATAAGGAAAGAATTTTATTTTAAATAACTTTAAATCACTTAGTTAAGAGTTCCCTCTTCGGATGGGCGCTGTGGGGTGTCCTGTCTTTCCTACACGTAACCGACGACGAACTCAAAGAATCTCTAACGTACCTTATCCTGGTTTCCTAATTTTTCATAAAAATTATGTTGTGACTCCAAACCTCTTTCCTTCATCCGGAGGAAGATCGTCAACAGATGGCGACTCCGCTGGGGGCCGTCAGGCTCGTTTAACTAAGTGATTTAAAATTGTTCAAAGATAAGATTTTTACCAAGTTTAGCATTTACATAAACAATAAAGGTTTATTGTACGCATTTATTTTGTGTCATTTATATTATGCTCTTTACGCTTTCTAACACATAGTCATTATAAGCATGTTTAATTTTTGTCAAGCATATGCATACCCTCAGGCCTCGACCCGGCCTTAAGATCTGGAGCAATATCGAAGCTCGTGTGCAATGCATACGAGTAGTCGTAAAACCCAGCCTTAGCCTAGCCTATATGTTACCTGAGTAGTACCAAGCATGGCATACTATGTATGTCAGCAACCTGTGGAAACTCAGCAATGACGGGCTATTAGAAACCAGTCTATACAGGAAACTCATAGATTGCATACCCTCATATAGCGACATATATCATGCAAATAAAGCATACATCATGTAAATAAGACAGCATGCAGCATAAGATTATGAACTTTCTTTGTACAGATTGTTTTAAACATTTTTCACTTAAAATCCTTCTTTTTTAAATAAAAATGTTCATTTTAAAACTCATACTTATTCTCAGGCTAGAAAATCAATGGCGCAAGAGGTCGTAACAATGCATATTCACCATACCACCGTGAATACTAAGATACTTAAGCAGTTATGGGATGACATTACCAAGGAAGAAAGACAAAATGTAGAGATCAGTTTGGGCCTTTGGAGGATCTAATAAATTTCGAAGTTAACCGGAATTTTATCGAAGGTGTTTGCATGGTTTTGGGACTACCGCAGGGGTGTTTTGTACTGAACGAAACTGATTTCTGCCCTACCATTAAGGAATACAATATCCTTTTGAGCAGCACAGTTGAGAAATCTCCAACTATTCATTTTCCTAATGCTGAAGAAAAACTACTAAGACAGCTTGCCAGGCTTATGGGCAAGCAATTTTCCGCATCTCTCATTTATACAGCAGGATCTAGTATTCGGGTAGAGATGTTGATCGCACTCAGGGATGATCTTATTGCAAAAGACGGAATAGCAGATTACAGGATATGAACTTTTGTATTAGCGATGTACGTCTGATTATTTTCCGAAAAGCAATACTATCGACAGTGAGCTATATTATCTGGTTTTTTTCATGTTCCATCGCCAAGTAAATCCAGTTCTAAGCATCTTGGCAGAGACCATAGCTACACTGAACAAAGAACAGAACAAGAAAGACTTCAACTGTTTACACCATTACTACAGGGTTTGGCTTATTATCATTTTATTGAGTCCTTCGTGCACAACCCCTATTTACGCATCAAGGCACCCATGCAAAACATTATGACACTAAAGGAAGACAGAAGCATCGAAGATTGGAAGGAATATCTTCGAAGTTTAACTCGGCCAAGGTGGTTTGGGCAGTTCATGCTGGGGCACAGACCTTCGAAAGTCCTAATAAGATGTTCTCCTTATACTTGGGTCCTATTATTTGGCCCATGGACATGTGTTAGCTATACTCCGGCTACAGTTCTAAAACAATTTTAGTATAAACATGAGCATTTTGCATACAAATGGCTAGGAGATATAGAATTTGAAATCTGGACAAAGGAAGATCAGAACATGAAGCTGCATAAGGATGCTAATCTGATGAAGAAGAGCTGGGAACGTCCCGATTATCTGATGGTGGACTCAAACAAAGGAACTGGAAGCTGGAAAGAACCAAGTCTTATGTATATCAAAGCTCGGGAACAAGCAACAATAACAATTCTGACAGATAGGCAATCAAGAAGTCTCAAAAGGAAGCTGAATGTCGATCAAATGGTAGAAGAAGTTATAGAACAAGCTTTAAAGAAAGAGTTCGAAGATTTAGAAAGCAAAAAGGGCTAGCATCTCAGAACATATTAAACTCCTGACATAAGAAATAGGTCATCTCAAACAGATGAATCAGCTGCACGAATCCGATAAAAAGGAGCTCGAAGAACAGAGAGATCGGAAGGAGGAGGAGCGAATGAAATGGGAACTGATCTGCAGAGAAGAACTGAAGAAAAAGAATAAGGAGATAGCATTTTACAAAGATGAGTGCGCACGGCTGCAACAAATTATCGAAGAAGAAAGAAGCAAGTTTAATAAGTTAGCAGCTGAGAATGAAAAGCTTCGCAAAGACAACGCCTACCTAGACTACAGGAGGCCAAGGACCCAGCAAGAATACGAAAGACAGATTGAAAAGATGGAAGGGAACTAGCTTAGTACAAAGAGGAATGCCAGCATGTAAACAAAGGTTTTCAAATTGCGAAGAAGAAAAGTTTCAAGTTGCTGGATACAGCAAAGGAAGTTGACGACATAATGAAGGGTATAGAAGACACAATACATCCGTTGGCTAATGGAGAAATTGCGGCAGAAATCAAGAAGGCACGCGCCAGCCTTAAGTATTATGTGGAAATCCGTCAGGCTTGTGATCAAGAAGCTCCAAAGTTAAGAAGTAATCTATAGAAATAGGGTCATCTTGTAAACCTTTCTGGTGAAATCTCTGATGTAACAATGACCTGTTATAAATAAAGTATCCCTTTTTATCCCAAAATTTGTAGTGGATATGCATTGTCAAGAAAATGCAAAGCTGATAAGTTAGTCTCTAATATAAACATGGGTTTTTTAAAGAAAATAAAACTCATTATTGTTATTGTATTCCATTTCTCCAATTTTTGTCTCATTTTCTTTCTTTCAAAATGCGAACTTTTATAACAACTTACCGTGGAACTCAAGAGCAGAATCTGATTAACTACGAAACTTACGAACAGACGTTACAAATAGGTCCTAAGCAAGGCTTAGAAGAAGACATCCAGATTGTTAAGACAGCATCAAACTATCGCACAAATTCAAACAACTGCCTAGAATACTTCCAAGAACATGTTCTACCAATACTAAATGAGGAAGTCACTAATGCGGAAGCAGCATACTGATGGACAACACAAACATCCGTGGGAGCAACCCTAAGTCAAGTCAAAAAAAGAGGAGCACTTGACTCATGGATACAGTTTGTCCAAAAGGGTTACAAATGGTCGAGAAAGGAATTTGACGACTAACGGAGCAGAACCAAAGGAAAAACACGGGATAAAAGTCCAATCACCGGAAGCCTTGATGACTTTTTCTGAATATCACTCATTCATAAAAAACACTATGCTTAACAAAAAAAATAAGAATATTAAGTATCAGATCACCCGAGAAGGAAGAAGCTCAGCAACGAAGAGGTTTGAGAAGATGAGGCCCGCCAATACTATGGATTTCGCTCACCTAGTACATACAGGGACAAGCATCGAGCCTGCTCTCAAATTTGCTGAACAAGAAGGCTGAAGAGATAGAAGAAGACATTGTATATCACATTGCTACCGCAGACTCATCCGCCATATAATTTACACAATCGCCCTACATGACTTCTAGCAAGGATAATTATCAGACAACAAATTATCAGGAACAATCATCAGCTTACCAACATCAAGCACCTTCACAACAGCAAGGACAAACTCACTTAGAAATCCCAAGCATAAATCTTCAAGAATTAGTCGAGAAAGAACAGATGTTTAAATACTTGCCAACCAATCCAGCCTGGTAGAGTCGCAAGACATGGCATTTTAAGGAACAAGATAAATAAGCTCATCAAACGCAGGACAAATCCAACCCAACCATGGTTGAACAAGACCCTAAAACAGTGCAAGAAATTTTAGAGATATAACATAGAAGACATATTCAAATCAAAGTGTTAAGCTGAACAACAACAAAGAGGATTATCATCAGGAGGATATATCAGACCAGGGTCATTGTCAACAACAAATAAGAAGACGTGGAAGCCATTGAATTCTTTTCTCTTTTGCAAAGACACACGATATATTTGGTTTAGCTTACTACATGTCTTAATATGCGTTTTCTATGCATGCTCAGCTACTTTCTTTTCAACAAGATTACTCTACCTTGGAAGCAAGTTTTTAGCAATGTGCTTTGAACAATTTCTTTTCAAATTTTAAAAGGACCTCTTTTTCAGAATACATTCTCTCCCACTACCATTTTTCTCATGAACATACGATTCTGTAGAAAATAATTCGAAAATAAATGTTCTAAGCTTTAACATAATAAGAGGAATAGTTAAGCAACTTGAAAAAAAAAACAAGGAAAAGAAAGAATAGAAAAGAAAGAGCATTTTTCAATTCTTGCTTGAAAATCAGAAGTCAATTCATGCTCCAGCAAGCTACGCAATGAGGAGGCACTTAGCAAAAAAAGCATTGATGCTCAAGCGATGGGTAAAGGTCTTGTGGGTAGCATACAAACAAGACTGAATACTAGTTACAATAACAGTTACTCTGCTGCTTAAAATTATCTAGTAACTAGAAGTATTCATGAATCCCATGTTTACCTTTACGTCAAACGATAACTTAAGGTATGAGTATGCGAAGCACCTTACGATTGTATTTATAGGGTAACTGGATTCCTTCATCACCAATGTCGAAATTCATGTCAAAATACTATCTAAGGAATGTTGGAAAAAACGAAAAAAAGAAAAGGAAAAAAGAAAAAGGAAGAAGAAGAAGCACCAAAGAACGTATTGTATTTAGTCCCAACTATCAAGAAGCTACCACATAAGACTTTTCCATCAGATGAGCTAAAATGCAACAATACACAATTACTTACTCAAGACAATCAAGCAAGACTGGTTTAGGAGCTCGAATCATATAGAAGAAATCAGGAATTAAGAAAAAGGAAAGAAGAAAGCAGCAAGAATTTTACGATGCTCAGGAAAATGCCCGCTAGGAACTCGAAAGGGTGGCCTAGGCAAAACTAGTTATAGCTTAAGTTGCAGAACTTTTCTCTTATTATTTTGAACTAAAGAACATGCATATTGAGAATTATACTCTGCAAAACGCCACTTTTCTCATCAAACAAGATTTTCTTTTACTTAGCTCCACTTTTCAAGAAACTATACTCAAGAAGGGGCATTTTTTTATTTGAAAAGATTTTGCTTCAAAATACATACTTCCACTTGTAGAGGTTCAGATAAAAAATTTTCCTCTAACGAAAAGAACCAAGTTAACTGCATAAGTGACATATATTTCGACATGTGCTAGACGAAAACAAGGATTTCGTGTGAGAAAAGCAAGATGAGAATAGATAAGCACAACAGGAAAGAGCAATTTCGTACGAAGATCCAAGCATACAGAAATTAGCACAAGTAGAAAAATTATGAAGCATAAACTGGGGCAATTTTTCTGTCGAAAATTTGAATCAAACTGGGGCAAATTTTCTAGCGAAAATTTGGATCATACTATGGAATCGCTAAAAAAAAAACATTTGAATAGGGACAACTGTCAAAGCAATATCGTCCAAGCAAAAACTCTTTCTAAAAATACGGACATCACTGAAGGTTTCCTAATTAATTGATACAAGGATCAAGAAAGGACAACTGAAGAATTCAAGAAAAGACTATATCTACCAGTTGTACGCTTCAAATCACGAGGCACTCCTCAGATCCATCTAAGTTAAGAAGAAATATTTAAACTAGGGCAATTTTTCTTTTGACAATCAAAGCTGAGGTTCAGATATTATCCAAGCACTAACATTTTCAAGAACTTACACAATATCCAAAGAAGGACTAGAACAAGACAAATTGAAGAAGAATTCATTTTGTTTCAAGAATGACATACGACGACAACAACATCATCCGCTCACCCCAAGGTAAGGTAAGGTCAACAACATCATTCGCTCACCTCAAGGTAGGGTAACGTCAACTTCATCATCTGCTCACCCCAAGATAGGGTAAAGTCAAATTCAATAGCTCCAAGCTTACAAGTTTTCGAGATGCTCCTCGATTCATTTTTATCCAAAGGTGCTTTTCTCAGACATGCTCCAGGTCGTGAGACGTTCCTCATACTTAATTTCCAAGTCACGATAAACTCCTCGGGCTTGTTTATTGGCTCCGAGATGCTCCTCGAATTTACAATTTAGCCACAAGAAGCTCCTTTTGGTTACTCCAACATCGCTCCAAATTATGAGATGCTCCTCATAATTGCTCCCCAGATTATGAGTTGCTTCTCGGATCTGTAACTACATCTTCATTTTCACCCAGGACAGGGGTCAAACTGTCATTTCCAATCCAAGGCAGGGGTCAAACTGTCATGTCTAACCAAGGGCATGGGTCAAACTGTCATGTCTAACCCAAGACAGGGGTCAAACTGTCATGTCTAACCTAGGGCAGGGGTCAAACTGTCATGTCTCACCTAGGGCAGGGGTCAAGCTGTCATGTCTAACCCAGGGCAAGGGTCAAACTATCATGTCTAACCCAGGGCAGGGGTCAAACTGTCATGTCTAACCCAGGGCAGGGGTCAAACTGTCATGTCTCAACCCAGGACAGGGGTCAAACTGTCATGTCTCACCTAGGGCAGGGTTCAAAATGTCATTTCCAACCCAGGGCAGGGGTCAAACAGTCATGTCTAACTCAGGGCAGGGGTCAAATTGTCATTTCTCACCCAGGAGAGGGGTCAAACTTTAATGTCTAACCCAGGGCAGGGGTCAAACTGTCATGTCTAATCCAGGACAGGGATCAAACTGTCATGTCTAACCCAGGGCAAGGGTTAAACTATCATGTTTAACCTAGCGCAGGGGTCAAACTGTCACGTCTCACCCAGGACAGAGGTCAAACTGTTATGTCTAACACAGGACAGGAGTCAAACTATCATATCTTGTAGCATGGTCCAGGGAGGCCACTGCTTTATCCAAAGTCATGATCCAGGAGATTCATGACCTTATCGTGTATCTTAGCATGGTCCTGGGCGGCGACTGCTTTATCCAGGTAAGATCCAAGCGGCTTAATGACCTTATACCTTATCTCAGGTTCAAGATCATGGTTCAGGGCGGCCACTGTTTTCTTCCAAGCATGATCGAGGAGGTTCATGACCTTATCGCTTATCCTAGCATGGTCCAGGGTAGCCCCTGCTTTATCTCAGGCATGATCTAACAGGTTTATAACCTTATTCGCATATCTCTTAGCATGGTCTAGGGAGGCCACTACTTTATCCGAAGATATGATCCAGGCGGTTCATGACCTTATCGCATATCTCTTAGCATGGTCCAGGGAGGCTACTGCTTTCTTCAAGGGCATGATCCAAGGTGTTCATAGCCTTTTCTCAATCTCAAAACTTAGTCCAGCTGCATTATAATCCTAAGACATGATCCAAGTGGTTCATGCTCTCATGCGTAAATCATGGTCCAGGCGGACAATCACTTCCAGAAGGAGCCACTACTATTTTCCACGCTTTACCGGATAAATACGGTATCTTTTTATTTTTGTCCAACTCTTATTCGAAGAATTGGATAAAGAGGGGCAACTGTTGACACCTCATTTTATCCGGCTCGCTAACCAAGCATAACGTCAATCCAAATTGCATTGCTCGGCTCATTTAAGCTCGAACAAGTCTGATTTGGGTCCAATTAAGCTAAATAACTATCAAGCCCCGATTAGATCGACTTAGACTTGATCAGATTCGTTGGACCCATTTAGTTTGATTTGATCCAATTAAAGTATAAAATCTGATTCGTTTCGTGTTATTAACGCTTTATATTTGAAGATCATATGAGAATCAGGCAGCTTGTGATAATACAAGTCCGTGTGAATAATCGTAATATTCGGATCAAATTATCGTGAAAGGGCTTGATTTTGCCAATCTTCATAATGTAGGTCGAAAGATTGTAAAATCTTTTGAGGGCCGATTTTGCAATTTTGGAAAGAAGTAGATTTTTCACGTAATATGGACAAATTTAATTTTTCAGTGGCGAGGAAGAAGAAACGCCTCGCGAACGGTCGCCGATTGCTTGCCTCCCACGCACGCATTATCACCGACTACTCGCCTCCCCGAAACGTCACCCACAGGACCCGCATTAACGCCGCCGCGAAGCATCCCAGTTTTCGCTTGCTGTGAAGGCTATAAAACGGTCCGAAAATTCAACTTCTCGAGGGGGCTCGGGAAGAAAATTGGGACGTTGCAGAGCTCGTGGAAGCACGTGGAAGCAATCATCTACATCTAGAGACGCTGCCTGGGGCCGAGAGAAGGAGAAGAAGATGACTCGGAGAGAGAGAGCCGAGGAAGGAAAGAAATTTGGCTGAGAGAAACAGAGAGAGAAAGTGCTCGGCTGCGACTTGCCACAGCCTCCGTCAACTCATTTCTGACGAGGTCGCTACCGCTGCACCGCCTCACCGCCTCACCGCCACCGCCGTCGCCGGAAAAACGCTAAAAATTCGAAATCGATGTATTCAAGGTACGCGTCCAAACTTTTCCTCAAAACTACATCATTACGATCTCTATACGGTGTAGGTCACAGGACACCGCCGTAGCTTCGCCGGCGACGAACCACAGCAGCGGATATTAAAATTTATTTTTTATAACCGCAATTACACCTCAAATATCTCAGCATACACACGTCGAAACCAAATTTTGACACCGCCATTGAATCCAAGACCGTCGATAACATTAGGACACATATATAGATACGAACGACCGGTGGCGAAATGCCGCCGGCCATCGTCGTCGGTCGCGAGCTCGCGGCCGACTGTAATTTTGATTTTAAAAAAACGACCGGCTGAGCCAATCGTCATTTCTTAAAATCAATCAACGCGCGCGGGGCTAAGCTTGCGCCCGTCGGGCTCAGGTCGCGCCAGCCCATTTCGAATCCGATGTGAGGTCCATTTCAATCTGACCGAGCAATTTTCGAATCCGACGAGCCATTTTCAATCTAACCAAGACATTTTCAATTCTGTCCGAGCCATTTTAATTCTGACTTAGCCATTTTGACCCTAGGAACCTATTTAGTAACTCAAATTCATTTTTTAATCATATTTACTTAGATTTTGGACCATAAATTAAATAATTAACCTATTTTAACTATATTTTATCAATAAAATAAATTTAAAACACCAAAATTTTTAAAAAATGAGGTTAGAGTGAGGCGGTTTAACCGATCTCTACACCTTAATAAAATTTTGAAATATAAAAAAAAATTAATACATCATTAATTCCTTTCATAAAATTCTTTTGGGCTAGAGTGAGGCAGTTTAATCGATCTTTACGCCTTAACTAAAAATTCTTCTAAAACTAAAATAGAGCAAGATGGTTAACTAAGCTCTGAGATTAAAGGGAGATGGCTTATCCAAACTTTACATCTCTAAATATTTAAAAAGGGGGCGATGAAGAGGAAATGAAAACGCGCTGAGCCCCACTTTACAAAAAAAAAAAAAAGATTTTCACACACTAAGAAATAAAAATAGGGACGTGACGTAGAATTTCAACACCTAGGATAAGACATTATCATTAAAGTCAGGATGAGGCGGCTTAACCGATTCTTGCACTTTAGTAATATTTTATAACGTTTTCAAGTAGGAATAAGAAAAGGATTTTACTTTAAATAACTTTAAATCACTTAGTTAAGGGTACCCTCTTCGGAGGGGTGCTGTGGGGGTGTCCTATCTTCCCCACACGTAACCGACGACGAACCCAAAGAATCTCTAACTTGCCTTATCCCGATTTTCTAATTCTCCATAAAAATTAGGTGGCGACTCCGAACCTCTTTACCCCATCCGGAGAAAGGTCATCAACAAACACAAAACGGCTCTGCAAGAAACGGTGTTCCGACGAGCGATGGTGGGCAGAAACCCAGAACTTAGCCAGAGCAACTCTGGTGGTCGCAACCGCAACCGCGCCGAAGATCTTTAGGGAGCAACAAGCCATTCCGAACGAACCAACGATCGCGCAACCAGCCCCGGTGCCTCTAACCCGTGATGATCTGGATCGCTTTCGTAGTGAGATTCTTGGGCGTGCTTCACGCTGCACCCATTAATCCGGCGGGACACGATCGAAGCAACAGTGGCCAAGCGGTAGCCGCCGCAATATACGTGATAGGCTGAGAGCTCGCAGAGGCTCGTTTCTCTCGGAGCAGAACCCGAAACACGGAGAGTTACCTAATTAGAAGGATAACATTTAGGATTTAGGGCATCGGATTCACTAATATATGTATGACTTAGAAGTCTGCCCTAAAATGGCAGATCTTGTACTCGGCTGTATCCTGAGAAACCATAGTAAGAAAGAATGTTCTCCCTTCCCATGGACGTATGCATTGTGAGGTCCGTGTTCGGTTTTAGTTTCGGATTGTGTTTGTTTGTATGCTTGTGTATTTATGTGAGTATTTGCATGCGTCCTCGAATTTCGCTTGCATGGTTTTTTCGCTTGTGTGACCGTGTCATGGGCGGGCTAACCTAGTAGGGGATCCGTCAGTGTGAGTGCGCGTTTCGAGTCGAGTCGACCAAGTGCTGAAATCATTCTATTTTTTGCTTGTTTCAGGGTGTTTAGGTCGACCGATTCCTATTTCGATCGACCAATCGGAGTAGGTAGAGTAGGTGAGGATGTTATTTGTGTTGTTTGGGGTTATTTCCTTCCTTCCACCTACGAGCTCAAGCTGCTTGGAACACTAGGTAAGCCCCTTAGTCCTTATCTCTATTTCTTTGATTTTTTTTTGAATTAAACTTGATTTTTTCACTCTCCCGGTTCTCCTTTACGTGTAGACTACATTTTCTTACGTTTCGGTGGAGTGTTGCGGTGAGGACTGCGGGAATCTTGAGTCTTGAGGTGAGTGGTTTACACCGAGTGTTGTATGTGATGAATGCTAGCATGTTTGTTGTGTAAAATTTGTGCTTAGTATGATAATTATATGATATTCATGCTACGCTGGGTTATAAACCCTAGAGTGTTGTTTGTTGCTATGAGATCATGCTTAACATGTTTATATAATGCTCATATGACAATGACATGCTAGCCATGTGGAAATGTACTTCATGATTAATATACATGTGTTGTAGCCAATGTTATGAAAGTTGTGTGGATGCTACTAAATGTTGATGTTCATACTAATGTAGTGTGACAATATGATTATGCGCGAATGTAGAGTAAATGACTCTAGAGACATTCGATTTGTGTGACCTAGGCTTAATCCAAAAGGGATGCCTTGTATGCTTTGAGCTTGTAAAATCGAGTGGGGTAAATTATCTTTGTGACACTCGTATGTTGTTGTGTGCTTGCCTATGGGGCCTTGTGATGTTCGACATTGGGTCGCTGAACCTCGAGTTACGAAGCCTAGAAGGGTTGAAACGATACCCGGAGGGCTAGGGCTTGGGGGATGGAAACGATTGGACCAATTAAAATATAGGCACAATTAATGAATGATGCCTCTTGGGAGGTCGGTGAATGCGGTTTGAAGTCGCTCATTGGCCCGGACGGCGGCTGCGAGTGCGAGGCTTGGTTGTATGGTAAAGAGTCCGAATAGCCCCCATTTTGCGCTGTGGGATCGCCATCACCGTGGGTTCTGTAGTCGCGTGGAATACCCGGCGCGTACCAGGACCTTGATAGCGTGACGGATAGAGCTCGCATTGAGAGGATTATCTCGGATAGCGAGGAGGGTGTTGAGTTTTTTAGAAAAATAGATTTTTTCCTTTCTTTTTTAGGTGTGATTATATGTCATTTTATTTTATCTTGTTATTGTATTATGCCTTAATTGTAAAAAATTCTCCCAGTATATTGGTGTATATCGAATCATATGATATGAATAATAAAAAATTTAGCATTATCTTTTCAACTTAGTATCAGAGGCATTATCATAGGGTTATATTATCGCATTTTCTTTGCGATTTTTCGTCTAACCGATTCAAGACTTTCAGTTTTGCCAACAACCGCTATTATAATTATATCGACGTCGCTAACGATTGTTGTCAATTACTGCTTAGGCTCGAAACGACGTTGTCGAAATTAAGTTCGTTATTTCATCAATTCTGTTTTATACAAAAAAATAAATGAGTGAAAAAACTATTGAATCGTGTTTAAAGAATTCTGCACATGTTAATAATAGTGCATGTATAATTGATTCAGGTGCTGCAGATCATATGACTTTTGATTCTAGACAGATCTCACCCCTTAGAACTTCCTCACATAAAATTATTTCTACGGCCAATTGTAATACAATCCCAGTTATAGGAGAAGTATCCTTAACCCTTACTAAAACTTTAAGTTTGGATTCCGTCTCAAGTGCTCCATCTTTAGATTACAATCTTTTGCCAGTTTCACAAATCACTGCAGCCTTATCTTGTATTGTCATTTTTTGGCCTAAATTTTGTGTATTTAAGGACATCCAAACGAGACACGATTGGTTATGGTATAAAACGGGAAAAGCTGTAATACTTGGACATGCAGTCAAATATTCTAGCAAGCTACAACAAGCCTTGATAGCATATTGTTCTGAGGGGGAGAAGAAGAAGTCAGAAATTTGGTTATGGCATCGATGCTTGGGACATGCTTCTTTTGGTTTACTGAAAATTGTTTCCTAATTTATTTGCAAAGTTTGATGTGTCTAGTTTCCGCTGTGATGTTTGTGAATTGGCTAAAAGTCATCCGGCTTCTTTTCCATTATTTCAAAAAAAAGTCTACTTCCATTTATGGTTATACATTCTGATGATTGGGGCCCATCTAAAGTTCAAACGATAGGTGGATCATGTTGATTGTCACTTTTGTTGATGATTGTACTAGAATGACCTGGTTGTTTCTGGTGAAGACCAAAGATGAAGTGAATTTGTTATTTCAGAGATTTCATAGAATAATTGGAACTCAGTATAATACAAAGGTTCGGATCCTGCGTAGCAATAATGGTGGAGAGTATCAAAGTTCCGACGTCAACGATATCTGGAAGCGCATAGAATTATTCATCAAACCACTTGTCCCAATACACCACAATAGAATGGAGTTGCTGAATGAAAAAATCGACATTTGTTGGAGACTGTACGAGCTTCTTTGATAGCATCACATATGCCGATATCTTATTAGGGAGAAGCGATTATCTCAGCCGTATACTTGATCAATCGAGTACCGCCCAGCTCCATTAACTTTCAAACACCTCTTCAAGCTCTAACTGATGCTATAGTTGCACCTAGTGTCCCAAATCTACCTCCTCATATTTTTGGTTGTGTGGCATTTGTGTACCTTTATAAAGACCAGCGTAACAAATTAACTCTGCGGACATTACGATGTATATTTGTTGGATATGCCTTACATAAAAAACGATATCGATGTTATCATCCTCCAACCCGACGAATGTTTATTACTATGGATGTGATGTTTCACGAAGACAAGATGTATTTTGTTAATGAGTCTGAACTTCAGGGGTAGCATCATCAAAGAATTCAGACTCCCAATTATAATTATCACATTTCTGAGATAGTTGCAACTCAACAATCTAAATCAGCGAATCCTGAAGTGGGCGAATTGGACTTGAGTGGTATAACTTTGGAACCAAGCAGTAATGAGCATTCTGAAGCTGAAGAAAATCCAGAAGATGAAGAAATTACAGAAGAAGAGAGACGTAATATAACTCAACCCCCATCACCATCCGGACAATCTAGATCTGAAGACCTCATCACTGATGTACCAAACCAATTGTCGTCTACGGAGGGCGTTCTTCATTTAGAGTCTGAGTCTTCAAAAAAATAGTTACCATATCGTCATACCAGAGGTATTCCTAAACCCACATATGAACTTGAACTGTCGAGTAAAGTCAACTATCCCATGAGTAACTATCTCTCTATGCATCGTTTGTCTGAATCAAATAAGTCATTTGTAAATCAATTATCTTCTGTAGCTATTCCTAATAGTGTGCAGGATGTCCTAGCTGATCCAAGGTGGAAAGAGCTATGAATGAGGAGATGAAATCACTGCAAAAGAATGAGACGTGGAAACTCGTTGAGTGTCCACCAGGAAAAAGACCAGTTGGGTGTCATTGAATTTATACTGTAAAGTACAACGCAGATGGTAGTATCGAACGCTCTAAAGCAAGACTAGTAGCAAAAGGTTACACTCAAACTTATGGGATCGACTACACAGAGACATGTGCACCTGCAACTAAGATCAACACGGTTCGAGTGCTACTATCTTTAGCTGCAATCTGGATTGACCGTTACAACAGTTCAATGAGAAGAATGCTTTTCTACATGGTGAGTTATATGAAGAAGTATATATAGACCTTCCACCATGATGCATGGCGTTAGAAAAGCAGAGCCAGAAGGTATGCAGATTGAAGAAGTCATTATACGGGTTAAAACAATCCCCAAGAGCATGGTCAGGATGTCAACCTGTTAGTGCACCAATGGAAGAAGGTCAGAAGTTATGTATTGAACCTAATCAAATACCTGCCGACAAAGGAAGATATCAGAGACTTGTGGGAAGATTATTGTACTTAGCTCATACAAGGCCAGATATTGCTTATGCATTAAGTGTGGTGAGTCAATATATTCACAATCCTAGAGAACAACATATGAATGCAGTCATGCGTATTTTGAGGTACTTAAAGAGAGCTCCTGGGAAGGGAATTCTGTTCACTAATAATTCTGATCACCAGAGTGTTAAAGTATATATGGATGCTGATTGAGCCGGTGCCGTAGATGATAAACGATCTACCTCTGGTTACTTTACTTTTGTTGGTGGTAATCTTGTGACATGGAGAAGAAAGAAAGAGAACGTCGTCGCCCGCTCAACTGCAGAAGCAGAATTTAGAAGTATGGCACTAGGACTTTGTGAAGCACTATGGCTAAGACTCCTATTACAAGATCTGGGTTACCTATCTAAGCAACCAATCCAATTATTTTGTGACAATAAAGCAGCATGTGACATTGCTCATAATTCAGTACAACATGATCGTACAAAACATGTCGAGGTGGACAGATTTTTCATCAAGGAGAAATTGGAAGAACTGATTGTGGAGTTACCGAAGATAAAATCAGAAGATCAGCTGGCCGACATCCTCACTAAAGCAGTCTCCTATCGAATGTTCTCATCATTTTTAGACAAGTTGGGTATATATGATATCTATGATCCAACTTGAGGGGGAGTGTTGAGTTTTTTAGGAAAATATATTTTTTTTCTTTTCTTTTTTTAGGTGTGATTATATGTCATTTTATTTTATCACTTTATTATATTATGCCTTAATTGTAAGAAATTCTCCCTATGTATTGGTGTATATCGAATCATATGATATTAATAAAAAAAATTAGCATTATCTTTTCAACTGAGGGGTTATAGGTTCCTTCGGACTCGGAAGACAGTTTCCAGTATAGGTCCGCTCTACCAAAATGAAAATATGAGAGGACTAACCTTGTTTGGAGTTAGTGATACACGCTGACTTAACTAATAAGATTATGCATAATTGGCTAGTCGTGTGGTACCTTGCCATGATTGCAAGAACTTTGATTATGTTTGTTGTCTTTATATGTTGTTTGTGGTGTTGCATTGATACTCCTGAGGAGGATGCCAGTCCCCGCTCGTGATCTTTTTGATTCACTGCCTCTTGTTGTGCCTCTTTTCAGATCCGTGCGCGAAGGGTAAAGAGCTCGCGTAGGCGGATAGCTTGAGAGGATCTTTCGGGGTATAGAAGGTATATTTTGGGAAGTGCTAGTTGTAAACACATAGTGTATATGTAACCCCAGATTGTATATAATTAAATGTTATCTTTAAATGGATCAGCATTAACGCTATATCTTTTTGGGTGTTTTGTATTTTGGAATACTTATAAAGTGTAAATTGAAAAGTACGAGTTTAGGCTTTTAAAAGTATATATATATATAATATATATATATATATATATATATATTATATATATATATATATATACTATAATTGATAGGATCATAATGAAATGCGAATTTCGTACCAAAATGTGTTTGATTTCCATATTGGTTTCTAATGGCATGAGCATATGTATTTATGAGTTGCAAACTTATCAAGCAAGAACTCTGGTGTTGAATGGATTTGAAGATTATAAGCATGTTTAGTTTTTGTTTTTCCGTATTTTCGGTTAAAATGAGTTTAGGCTATGATTCGTCGTCTTGTGAGTTTTTTGGATGTGTGGGAGCACGTGCGCACGTATCTAAAGTAAATATACAAGGGCGCACGGTGGCCTCTCACAGTCCAGTAGAAATACGGAATCCGAGACAGCGAGTTTTGAGCCCTTGCAAATCTGATTCTGCAGTTTCAGATATTTTCGGACGACCGATTTGATCTGCTATCGACCGATAATTTAAATTGCCTTTACCGTTAGATCGTATGAACTATTGGTCGACCGAAAGTTTGAATCGGTCGACCGATAAAATCTTCTAGAATAAGATTTTTAAAACCAATTTACGAGTTTTGATTTTAAGTTTTTGGGTGTTTATTTGGATTTAGTGGACATATCTAAGATATATGGCACTTTCCAAATGTTTGTGAAAATACAGATTGAGCTGGAATTTACAAATTCGTGTTGTAAGTTTTAAATAAAAATATTTTGATGTTTTGGACCCTAGGTTGCTATGAATTTTCTTGTATCAATGGAGGAGATTGATACATTAGAATTCACAGCAAGCTTTGTCGGATCTTGTGGTGAAGTCCACCTCCTCCGTGGACGGTAACCCGGGCTCGGAAATCCAAGACTCAGCTCAAGCTTCTTAAATTGTTTTAAAATATTTTTTAAGCGTTTCTAAACTCGTTTTAAGACCATAATTGTATGCTTCGATCCGTCAGAGCTCTGTTTGCTTCCGCTATTTGTTTTGGGCTCCCGACAGATCGTCTCCGATTCATGTGTCCGGCCGCGCCCCAGGGCGCGGGTCGCAACAGGTATCTTGGCCGAACAACGTAAATTATTTATTTTGTGATTGTTTTCCGTCCATCGTCGTCAAATTCCCAAATCTAATCAATCACGAACCATCAAACCGTCACTTAGTATTGTTGCACGGATATGACATTGAGTATTTTTGAGTTTTCGGAAAGATTATGAAGCTTGTTATAAGGTGTGCATCCGTACTTAATGGTGTGTTAGAGCATTACACGCGTCAGGGTATTTACTCAATAATGACGATCCGAGAACTATAGCTAAAAACTATATTCACTGACATAGTCTTGTATTTACTGCATCTAATTTACCTCGTTAAAAAATATATATAGTCAATGTGGGAAACTGTTGTAACCCTTTGGCGCCGTCAATAGTTAAAGATCATTTAACGTCGAACACGTTGGATGCTCATGTCTAATGCCAATCAATGAGAAAAAACTAAAAATATAAAATATAAAAAAAGAAAAGACAAGAAGTTGGCGCATTTTAGGTCTACCCGCTCACCTCTATCTTCCGTGCCAATAAAAAGGGACAATATATCATCTAGAGAAGCACGTAAAGAGAAAATGAAGCGAATCACTATCTTCCTCCTCATGGTGCTTCTTGAGCTTGTAGCATTAGCAGCAGTTGATGCAGATTTTGGAAGTTGTTGCGATGAAGAGCCAGTGTGCTGTGCGAAGCTGAAGGGGTTTGGATCTCTCTGGAATGGTAGTATGCCACTATCGCCGCGAAAAGCTGTGTGATTTGGTGGCATTCTGACATGGTTCAGTTCTAACGTGAGTCATGTGTTATCCGCTTTTTATATGGCTGTTAAATGTGTGCACTTTCATCGTTTGTGTCCAATGTATCTGCTCGAATCATATATGTATTTGAATAAGTTCTGTAAGTTGTACAAATCAATAAAATGTCCTCCCCAAGTTATGTTTGTCTTATTTGCGATCAACTAACGGATTGTTTGGCAAAACAAAGTTTATGTTATTAATTCGGATAGACAATGCTCTTTCGGTTTTGACAACGCAGATTTAAGTATACAAATATGGGAGAATGCGAGGCGGGCAACATTTAGGATTACAAGGAAGAGATGAAAAGCTCGCAAGTGTCGCATGAACCAAAAAAAAAAAAAAAGAAGAATAATCATGGAAATGCAGAGAATGGTTAGGTGGTGAGTATACATTATTTCTCACCTACTCACGAACCAACAAGCTCGAAGGTATGGAACACACAAACACAACCACACACACACACACACACACATATATATATATATATAATATATATATAATTTTGTTTAAATCCGTTAAAAACTTAAAGTCCCAGTTTATTTTTGTTAAAAAAAATTTTTTAAACAAACAAAATCATTAAATTATTAAAATCTAATTTCTTATTTAAAATATTCATATATATATATATATATATATTAATATATATATATATATATATGATTATTTTGCTACTCCAGAACCAATGGATAGTCGTTATTCTCTGATGATCATTTGTATGCGTCCAAGTGTATGGTTCATTGGTTTGTAATCATTCTTCTAATCTTCAAAGAATTTCGTTATCCTGTTCTCACTATTTAAGAAAACATTTTGGGTTAAGTCTTGTTCAGCCCTCTTTTTCCCATTCAGCCCCCCAACTTTGCCCTCTCACTTTTCACTCTCTCTTAAAAATCGTATCTTTCCGTTTTACTACTATATCACTATTTTTTGAAAAAAAATTTAATATAAAAATTTTAGATTTTGATGAGATCTACAACTTTTATGTTAAATTTTTTTTTCAAAATAGATATTTTAATACTCCAAAGTGTTAACGAATTTTGGATCTGATCCATTAACCTGCTAAAATTTCAAAGTTTCAAAATATCTATTTATAAGTATTTTTTAAAAAAATATTAAACATAAAATTTATAAATCTTATTAAAATGTACAATTTTTATATTGAATTTTTTTTTTAAAAAAATACTTGATCGAACTGGTCCTCGACCGATCAATAGAGTGTTCAAAAACAGTGATGACCAGGATTCTAAGCAGATGATAGCTGTTAGAAATGATCCAGATCACATAAGACACAGTCTCTTTTAACGTGGAAATCCTTGAAATCAAGGTAAAACCACGGGCTGTCACGTAATGCCAACGAATCAAAGATTTCACTATAAGTTAAAGGGAATACAAATATCTCTCAACCCTCGTCTCACTTTACAGTATAGTATCTCAGTATCTCTATCAGCCAACCCCCACTCCAGAGTTGCCCATTGCCTTTTATAACTGCCGTGGAAACCACTTCCCTAGGCTCAGACGGCTCTTGAGATTCCTCATTTAATAGTTAATAACAGCGGCTAATTAACTACCGGACTTAATGAGTCTTTATTGGGAGTCATAAAGAATGCGTCGGTTCGATTTCCCAAAGACTTCTAAGCGCGTGAATGCGGCGGTCCAACTTCTCATAATCTGCTGATGTCGACCTCGGACAAGATCGCTACCAAGCGTATGTCGGGAGTCAACCGTTGCTAACACATGTTCCAGTAAAAGACTTCAATGTCTATCTCGGGTAAATGCTTGTCTATATCTTTTGGGCTTACTTCGGGGCCCGGCTTGTTCTCCTATTCAGACTGCGTGAGCGTCATGACACGTGGCGGTCCAGGACGTGGTTATATCAAATGCCTCCCGACGGTCTTAGCGGGATACCGGTAAGTCTGTCGGAAATTCCCGATGTTAACATCCTAAGTCCGCGGACGTCGGTGCCGCCAGAAGTCCATAAATATTCTTGGGAATATCGAGGTATCGTTTCCCGAAGTTCATTCTAACGGTAAGGTATTACGTCATGCTTAACCTAGACTGTCGGCTTCCAAATTTCCGCGCAAATTCCCTTATAATCAAAACTTGTGTCGCTTCGTAAGTCGTGATTCACTTGGTTGCGACACATGGCCACCTTTGGCGGGGATGTTCGCCGTGTGTCCTGCTTTTTCCTTCTTCCGGCTCATCTTTTTAAGCAACCGCAGGGCCGCCGTTTTCGTTCCTTCACCATACTCGAGATTTCTTTCGCGACTCGTCTTCTCCGGCGATTTGTCTCTTGCATTCCTAAAGCTTCCGGCGATCTTCGTTTTTCAATCTCTTCATTTCCCGCGTTCGTTTCTCCCATTCGAGGTTAGTAATCTCATGACTTCCAGACGCGTTAGATACAACTCCTCCAGAACCACTGAATCCTCTGAGACCTTCTCCCAATCCCGTTCTCGTTCTGACCCATCTTCTTCGGGGGATGCAGCTCTAGATTTGTTATTCGCTTCTTCCTCGACTTCTTCCTCGATGGTAAATCCCACTACTGTCGATCGTCCATTGTCTCCTTCTGGTATCCCGGAGGAGTTCGCCGATATCCTTCCTGAGGACATGGCCGAGTCTTCTTCTGTTCCCAAGTTACGGCCAGACGAAATTGTTTCCACCGTGACTAATAAAGATATCTCTAGGTGGAGGGAAAAATTTTCATGGACTCCCGATTTCGTAGCTAGGATCCCGACATCCGCTGAAAGGATGTCCACATTTCACGAGAATGAAGTAGCTGTTTTTTACGAACACATTCGTGTCGGTATGCGTCTTCCCTTAAATATCTTCTTCATTAACTTCTTCGATGCATATCATGTCATGCTTTGTCAACTGGTCCCTAACGCCATTCCCAGTATAATCGGTTTCTTGTAAATTTGCGGTCATCAGAGGTTTCCCCCCACTCTCAATCTATTCCGTTGTATTTTTTAGTTCATCGAATCTTCCCACTCTTCGGGGTGGTATTTTTGGGCGGTGTCGAAAATACTTCGCTAAATTTTTTGTAAGGTGTCTTCCTCCAACAGGAATGAAAGATAAATTTTTTCTTTTATTGCCGAGATAGCGACTACCTTCACCGACTTGGGGCCATCCTAATCGCGACATGCTATCCCTTCCCGTATATGTCGCTGGTGATGACCTCGCCGTCGCGATCGAGCGATTCTCACGGTTCCCGGGGTCAGTGACGTAGCCAACCCCGAAGACACGCTGAACCAAGTAGCGGGCTTTATTCTGGGTTACAAGGGTATGTCGCTCTCTCGGTCTCTTTATTATCATACGTCGGTAGCGAATTAAACTTAGATTTTCTTACTCGTGGTGTTGCAGACGATTTAGAGGCATCGCGCAGACAACCTCTGCCTGGTCCTTCCACTTCCAGGCAACCGAGGAAGCAGGCAGCGTCGAAGAAAAAGAATCCACCTCGGAAGCGGCCTTCTGTTCCGAGACAAAGAGCTACCCGAGGTCAAGGTCGGGGATTGAGAGGGAGTAGATCTGTAAGGTGGTTCGAATCAGAGCCATCTACCCAGGTTGATTCTCCTAGCTCTCCTTCTCCCAAAGTACAGGAAGTTCCTTCCTCTTCAGTAGCGGGCATGGAGGCAGCTTTGGGAAGGAGAACCTCTTCGAAGGGACGTCTGTCAAGCAAGGACGCGGTCGCCAGCTGGTGTTCGGCTCCGATTCTCCAAAACCAACTCCTCCTCGGCGCCGACTTCAAAGCCTGAGGTCCAAGGGAAGAAGCGGGTCAGTGCACCTACATCAGATGACCAGTTGCGGAAAGAGGGGACCAAAGTATGTGTAGACAAAAGTAAGGCAAGCGTCTAACCTATGCTTCCACGGGATAAGGAAAACTACCGAGTCTAGGGTCGCCCAGCCTTCCGAGGTCCACCTCCAACTGGGAGCTGAGGAGGGCGAGAGCTGCATCGCAGTACTGCTGGCTCTATAATTTTTTTGTGGATGGGGTCACCGCCGTGGACCGAAAGCTGATGGACGAGATGCCAGATCAAGAACTTCTCGAGAAGCTCATGACCTCTTCCTATGAGGTACGCAAAAAATTTTAGTTTCCGATCTCTAAGGTTTTGATGTCTTTCCTTATGAGAATTTTGTCATGTTCCCAGCATATGCTTGCCTCAGCAGCAGCTAGGAGGCGTTACGCCCAGCATTCTCACGGCATACAATCACAGATGGACTCCCTCCGCCGACAGCATGACGAACTGAAAAAGAAGCACAACAAATGTCGCTGAAGCGGAGAGGCAACTCCAGGCTGAGGTGAAGAAAAACGCCGATATAACTGCCGAGCTTGCTGTTGAGAAATCTCGGGCGGATACGGAGAAGGCTAAGGCATCTGGGTTGGAGAACCTTTGGTGATACAAAAAGGCTTTGGCAGACAAGACAACCATGACCCCGTGCCGAAGAGATAATTGCTGCCGAGGTCCAGAGGGCCGAGAAGAAAGCGATCGAGACCTACGCCCAGTCTGAAGGGTACAAAACCGCCATCAATGACTATGCTGCTGACTGGCTGCTAGGCGCAGTTGTCGAGTGTCGACGCTTATGTCGTGCGCATCTGGGGAAAGGTGATTTCAGATTTCTTGACGAGATGGAGATGCCCGACTTATCGACAAGCGTATGGCTGCTGGTGGGAAAGGTTTATGAGCCTGACGCTGAGGAGGATGCCGGGACGACTGCTGACCTAGGGGATAGTTCCACGCTCCCTACTACTCCAGCCTTATCGACGCCGATTTCCCCCGACGTGGAGATAGTGAGGTCCGATCCTGCTCCTGAGGTTCCTCCTCCGGCTCAAGCCGTCGCTCCTACACCAGCTTCTGCTGACGACGCCCCTGCGCCGGTTCCCACCGATGGCGCTCCTCCAGCCTAGTTATTTCTTTTTTCATTGTTGATGTACCCCCGATATTTGTATCGGGTATTTTG